>JAAAKM020073195.1:167341627-167525607 GCA_010016025.2 Alatinidae sp. Z8VKAUB7J3 | reverse complement strand
CTCCTTTGGTTCATCTGAGTACACTGAAGCCAACGCGCATATCAGGTCGCTTGTTCTGAACTCGACCATAGTTGGAAACTACGCCGGTTCAGGTGGTGGCGGTATCAGCACTGACCGGATCACATACCATGTCGCGAACTCGATCATTGTGGGAAATGAGGCTGGTAGTGGAGAGAGCGAGCTCGACGTCTATGCAGGGTCTGTACAGCCGGTGTTCCTGGGTAACAACCTGGTTGGCGAAGACAGCCTGGACTTCGACGCCAGTGCGATCAATGGGGTCGATAACGCTCTTCTGACGGATGTCTTTGCGGCGCTGCAGACCTACGACCTCACTGGTTTGAGCGGTGGAGAGCTGGCAGACAATGGCGGAAATGTCTGGACTTTGGCACTCAAACAGGCGGCGGCCAATCCGTCACTCGATGCGGCGCAGATCATTGAACTTATCGAGACTGACCTGGGACTCCAGCTGAGTGGTGCCGGCAGCGGTTCAAGAGTGATAAACGAGGCGTTGATCAAGTTCGATGCGAACGGCGATGGTGATACGAGTGACTTGTTAACCGGGTTTGACGCCCGCGGAGTGGCCCGCTCAACTAATACAGCAGATATCGGCGCATTTGAGCTGCAGCCTTCTGCCCCGACAGACCTGGAACTGACTGGCAATTCGGTTGATGAGAATGCTGAAATTTAAATGAGCCATATAGTACCATAAAGGCAAAGATATACTAAAGAAAATTGGCCTGTTTCTCTGGATGCTTAAATTATGCATGCTTATCTTAGTTTTGACAAGATTCTCTTTAGAAGCCAAATTTCAGCCAGGGGGCAACTGAGATATGGAAGAGGCAGTTGTCCTCCCTCCTCCAGTGCATCACAGCAAATTACACCCCTGGTTTTCAACAAATGAAACACGATAGGATGTGTTTACATGATTTGAAAGAGCCTAATTATGTCGAATAGATTATCATTTAATAGATAATTGTGAAGAGAAGGTCCCCGGGTAGTGTTAGGATCCAAAGGCAAAAATAACGAGATTTCTAAAATTCATATTATGTTGTTAGTTCTTTATTTCGAATAATACTGAAGCCCCTCAGTTACAAAAACAAAAACTCCTCTTATCGCTGCAGTTAAAAGAGATAATTAAAAAATTGTATACGAAGAGTTATCAATATCATGGCTGGTCAAAGACAAGGACTATTTAGGACCTCATAAATCATTGCTCTATTTTCTGCAGACTACTTTAGGGCTTTGTTGTACTTCAAATGCACTGTTGTACTGGAAACAACGTTAGGTCGACATGAAAAGTTCTCCAGTGGAATTCCTTTTGGTCCAATTCTGGGTTTCCACAGATACAATGTCACGCTAAAAGCGCCGTTTTTGCGTGGTCCATTAAATTTCTTCGTTTTTTTGCTGCAAGTCTATGCATCACAACAGAACAACGGCAGCGCTGAAATATTTCAACTGAGTCAGTTGAACATCGCATCTGTTATTCTGAACTAAAAGTTTTCCGAACCATAAAGCACACGTAATTGAGAAACTAGTCATGTTTATCAGAAATTTTCTATTTATATTTGACAAAAAACATGAGGTTCATGTCCTTCTAGTCCAAGATTTTAGTCTTCAGCGCCTAGGGGAATATTTCCGATACTTCCTAACCCTGGGAGATGAGTTCCCGAAACTCCTGTTAAGCCGAGTTCAAAACGTTTAAATCTGATGGTAAAAGCAGCAACAAATACAGGAATCTTTCAACGTCATGACGTTCAATTTCGCAATTTCAATATTATTGAAATTATTTAAAGACAAGTGTAAAAAAGCAGACAGACACGCCAGTGCAGGTGAGAGACCGATACAATACTTCTCATCAATTCAACACAAGGCACTTACGCCGGCTTACAACCGGACGGCGAGAAGTCGACGTGATTTCTAGTTAGATAGAAGCCTTGGGCAAATCTTGGCCCATATTGTCAGCCTTGGCTCAAAAATGTCATTTTAAAAGATTTTATAGTGTTTGACCTCGTTTAGGAGCAAGAATGCTCTATTTACGAGAACTGGTCTCCGAAGAAATTCGCGACAATATATTTAGGTCTAATATTTTCTTCATTCCACGCTACGATATACTCGAGTATTGTATTGACGCCCAGCGAATTTAGACACTATGCTTACGGTGAACAATCCATTGCGCGGCTTCAATTGGAGCCCATGGGGGCAGTCGATTGCCACAGACATCATGACGTTTTCAGCACTTAGAGACGCAATTTTATCTACAAGAATCGACATTCTGCATAATAACTTTCCACGCCTATCACGTCTTTATAATGATGTTTGGCGTTATATTATATTGCAGGCGTTATGTTCAGATCTGTAAAAACTTGCTAGTGAAGGCTATTTTAACATAAAGCACTAGTTAATCTTATATCTTTGAAAAATTTGGCACACTAAACAAAAGCAACATTAAATATTTATGTTGGCCAATAGGATATTCGCTGTTAGGAACATGTGCTTTATTTCTAAATAATATATGACGAAACAACAAAGACCATTCAATACATCTAGAAAGATGTTTTCTTTGCCTGAAAATTAGTTAAATATTGTGTATTGTGCTGTTCTGCGGAGCTTTCCAAAATGTAATGTCATATTCATCAATCCGGCCTGAGGTCCACACTTTCCGTAAAAACCGCAAAGGTTAGACCCTTACCAGTTTCCAGGAATAAGCTGAGATCGGACACATAGAAAAAAAAAAGAAAAAAAAGGACAAAACCAAAGTGTTGCTCTCGCAACACAATTAGCTGTGTCGTTTAAAAGACGTCTATATGTGACCCATTTTATAGTAAAACAAATATCTGCAAGGGTATGTAATCAGAGCTAAATCTTCAGCAGATCTTCTCTACCAAATGCTATTTTACTCCTACCAAATGGTAGTAAATGTAGGTCGGCGTTGTTACTGCACCCATATTTGTGACAAATTTTGTAGCAAAACAGAAATGTGTAAGGATTTGTAATCAGAGATAATTCATTGACAAATCTTCTCTGCCAAACGCTATTTAGCTCTTACCAGATGCTACCAAATGCAGTTTGGTTTTGCTGTAGCCAGATTAGTGACAAATTCTGCAGCAAAACAGATACTTGCAAGCATTTGTAATCGGAGATAAATCATTGACAAATATTCTCTGCCAAATGCCATTTTGTCCCTATCAAATGCCACTAAATGTGGTTGGTTTTGTTACTGTAGCCAGATGTGTAATTAATTTAAAGCATGAAATTGTCATTTATAGAGGGGATATAAATAATCAGATATGAAACATCGGCAAATCTTTTCTACCAAATGCTATTTTGCTTCTATCAAATGTCACTAAATGCAGTTGGTTTTGGTCCAGTAGCTAGATATGTGACATAAATATGTGACATATGTGATATAATTTTATAGCATAAGGGATATCTCCAATTATATGTAATCGGAGCTGAATCATTGATCAGTTTTCTCTACCAATGCTATTTCACTCTTACTAAATGCTACTAAATGTTGTTGGTTTTGGTTCCAGTAGCCAGAGATGTGGCAAATGGTCGCCTCTTTATAGAGGCACGAGTGTGCCTCCTTGATTATTTATTAGGATTTCTTCTTTTTCGTTGTTGTTTTTTGCATCTTTGCCAGTTTTTGTGCAACCATATGATTTGTCGACTCCGTAGTCCGAATTTGGCCCTTTGTGGGCTGGTGATAGATATTGAAAAAAAATTTATCTTATCTTATCTCACGAGAAGACAAGAATTAGATAGACTTGTAAAGTGAGTCTCTCTCGCCATTGAAAAGTATTTTATGCAAGCAGTTGTTAGCACTGAATTGAAACTCTTGACTTTTACAGCTCAACTTTTCCTTTCAAATTTATTTTTTTTCTTTTAATCAATAGCTCCAAGAAGTGATTATTATTTTAAAAAATTTTTAAACAAGCGACTGAGACCGATTATTAGCGCCAGTTTGGCAAGGAATTTAGTTTAGCAAGAAGTTTGGCAATAGTATAAAAACGTGATGAATTTTCCAACAACTTGCTTTTCTGTGTCGTAAAATTTCCACGAGTAAGTCTGATAAGACATATTTATTTTCCATTCCCTTTTCACGACTAGCAATTACTTGCCACTCGGCACGATATTTCACGTATACAAGGTACTATTAGACTGCGACCATTCTAAAGATACTGTATACACCATACGATGCAATACAAAAATAATTTCAGATCATAATTAATGGTTTAGTTTATTTCTTTCATGGTATTTTTTTAAATGCCCTTAACAAATGATTCTGATGAAAAAATTTAAATAAATATGGTTTGAACTTTTTGAATGATAAGTAAAAACTTTTTAGTTATTGTGGAAGCAACAAGGAAATTGAAAATCAAATATGATTAAATAGAAACTTTCAGAATAATTTACGTATACCTTCCAGAATTTTGAAAGATCAAGTAAAAAAGACTTCTATACGCGGTTGTACAGTTTTGACAGTAATGGGGGCCAAATTACAAACAATAAGCACTGTCGACCTGGGCTTCGTCCAGCCGCATGCGGCTGTGAATCTGCTCGAGCTGGCTCGCCGAGATGGTGCGGGATTCAGCAAGCTTGGCGGCTCGCTCGTAATTGGACTTCGAAAGACCATAGGCGGTGCGCGCCCGTTGTTCCTCCACTTGCGCCAGCGCCACTGCCGATTGCGCCGCCTGGACCGCGGCTGTCAGTTCCGCCCGCGTCCGCAAGTCATGGAAGGGCGGATCGAGCGGATGGATGGAGGCGACCACGGTCTCGTTGGCCCGCACCGCCTCGCCCTCTTCCAATGTTGTGCGGTCGAGATAGCCGGCAATGGGCGACGACACGGCATAGACGTCCTTGACCCGGGTAACACCCTCTTCATCGATGGTCACCTCCATCGGTTCCAGGACGACCGTCGCCGTATCGACCGCAATCGGCTTTTCGCGAACCGCCAGATAGACGCCGGCCACGACGACGAGCGCCAGAAGCAGCAATCCGAACCGTTTGAACCAGACAGCCATGACAATCACTCTCTTGTTTTCAAAACGCTGATCAGGTCGAGACGATCGACCCGCCGCCGCACGATGAGCGCTGACAGCAGGGCCGCACCGAGGACGATGGTGCTGGAGACCGCATAGGTCGACAAATCGATGATCAGCGGGATGCGGAACAGGTCGTTTGCAAAGCCCGACACGACGGCCAGCGCAAGCAGGTATCCGATCGCCCAGCCAAGTGGCTGCGCGACGGCCACGATGATGCCAAGCTCGATCATCAGCACGCTGGAGACCTCGGGCCGCGTAAAGCCGAAAACCCGCAAACTTGCCAGCTCGCGCGCCCGCTCCGATAGCTGGATCCGCGCCGAATTGTAGACAACGCCAAAGGTGATGATGATGGACAGCATCACATAGATGGCGGTGCTGGTGGTGATGTTTTCCTCGATGGTTTCTCGGAACCGTTTGCGCGATACGTGCTGCAAGAACTCCTGGGCGGTGTTCGGGAGCCCGGCGCTGTAGTGATCGGAGAAGAACTGCAGGGCACCTATCATGGTGTTGATCGGAGTGCGCAGGTCGTGCGAAGCGGCATGGGCAAAGGCCTCCATGGAAAAAAGGGTTTCCTGCAGCTTCAGATTTGCGTCCTTGGCGAAGTGCAGTTCACCGCGCAGCTTGCCGCGCATCTCGTTCATTTGCCGCAATCTGTCCGCTGTGAGCCTCAGCTGATCCTGGGTCAGGAGGATCAGCCGCTCGCCCCTGGTGGCGGACCGCAGCAGCGAAAGACGGAATTCGGTGTCCTGCGTTGGCGTGCCAAGATTACCGGCGGCCATGGGGAAGCTCACGGCTCCTGCCGCGGCGCCCTTCCGCAGGCCGGACACTACGTCGTCGCGGTTCTGAAGGGTCAATTCGCTGAAACAGGTTCCAGCCAGTGCGCCGCTGCCAGATGGGGAAAACGGGCAGAAACTGCGTTCTGCCCGCCGATTGCAGACAAGGATGCGGCCGTTCCAATCCAGAATAAAAGACCCGTACGGGGACGCAAGAAACGCCTTGCTCAGCACATCGGCATCCACGTCTGCGTCCTCAGGCAGCATGGGCAGCACCTTCGATGATTTTCGAGGGACCGCCGGTGAAACAGCTGGCAAACAGCAAGCCGAAAGCATTGCCCCGGGCAATACCCGGCCGTTTGCGGTGCAGGCGGAATGCTGAGCGGTTTGTGATCTGTCGTCCCTCCTTGGCAGCTGCCCCATTGCGGCGTCTCAACGGTCCGGGTTTGTTGCGTGGCGCCGGTTCTTCTTGCCTTGGAAACGCGAAACCGCCGCTTGCGTTTATCGCAGCGGCGGTTTTGTTTGTGTGATCGTTTAGAGAGTTTATTGGATTTTACTAGGTTTGGCGGTGACCTACTCTCCCAGGGCTTGAGCCCAAGTACCATCGGCGACAAAACAAGGAGCTGCTTCATTTCCCGTTTTTTTCACAAGTAAAAAAAACTTATAAAACGAGTAATCGAGCAGTAAAAAAAAAAGAAATATAAGAAATTTTGTAAATAAACTTCTAAGTAGCCTGAGAACAGAACCCGCGAAATTAACTAGACAGTGACGAGTTTGAACGTCAGCTATAACTGTTTAGAAAAGAATGTCACATAGTCCCTACTGATTAACATTGCCGAATTATCTATAAAATTCGTCTTTAAGACTTAAGTTATTATTTTTCTGCGATTTCTTCAAAGCTATTGGAGGAGATTACTAGCCTCTTTCCCTATCCACTCTGTGTATATGTATGCCTCTAAATAGCCACCTTATCATTTTCTTCTAGTAAATCCGACTCTTCAAATTCTTCCATATCAACTGCTTCTTCATCGTCTTCATCTGTATCACTTCTGTTCTGTTGAGGTTCACAACGTTCTTGGTCACCTAAAATTTTGAAGAGCTAAATAATTGGACAGCTCATTGATAAGAAGGTAACGCACCACAAAACTGATGTTTCTAGGAGGCGAAAAAATATTGTTCAACTAGAGTTGCCAGATGGGGCTCATTTGCGCCAGTTGGGCACTTTTTTGAGGCGGTTGCGCATTGAATATTTGAAACTGGCACATTTTTTGGAGGAAAATCGTTCATTCGGTGCATTTCCACAAGAAAATGGCGCTTTCAGCAGATTTTCCCTCTTAGGACAGGCACAATTTTAAACCAGACATCGGGCAACACCGTGTTCAACTAGAACATGCATATTCATCTTTAAATTAAAGTTCGCCCATAACTTAAAGATTAAGTTACTTCAAGGGGGCATTCAAAATAAACGTATACCAACAAACAAAGCTGTTTCTATAGTAACCTACTCATTCCTGAGCCTATGTGTTCGTTTTTAACTTGAAGTCTACTGATATTGAAGCTTCCATGAGCTTTGATTTTATGATAATCCTTGCACTAAACAAACTTTAGTTTAAATTTTAATGGCAAGAAAATTAGGCGAAATATTTTTTTTTTTACTAAAGCAAATAATTGGTTAGAAAGTATTTTCCTTAATAGCATTTTATCTTTTCTAACTTCATAAAATCTGCCATCAATCTTGTCTCCGATTTATCATTAAGAAAATTATGTTTTAACATTGGATATAGCCTGAAACGCCTGAAATGTCAGTTGAAGCCTTTTCTGGTATTATATTTGCCCCCTTATCCACACGTTTGACTATAGTTTGGTTCGGGTATTACACATACATAGGTTTACTCAAAACAATGCTATAATTGTATTATACTCTAGTAAAGCTTAAAATTTTCAGAAAGACATATTCTATCATTTCATGCGCGAAAGTAAGGAAACGATTTTATTAATTTTTGTTTTACTGTATGTAAGGTTGTTTGATGTTAAGAACGTAAAGGCACCTCTTCTGTGAAACATACGATACGATGAGCCTAAGGTTATTACCGAAAGTTCATGAAACATATGGCACTAGATTTATTAGTTTAAAATTTATCCATTAACTGAATCAGAATTACAACATTACTAGTATTACTTCATAGAGTGCATTCTAAATTTGATTAAAAGCAACAAATTTTCATATTTTCTCATGTCTCTGACGTACTTTCAACTGGATTTTTAATTTAAAATAAAAACACAAACCAAATTTCAAAGTGTAATTTGGTAGACAGATAAAGCTGAATTTCAGCTATCGAATGAAAAGCAGATTATTATTTTAAATTGAAGCATTAAAATGTTGAAAAAAATACCATGACAAAAATAAGCACATGGAACAGAAATCTTAACAAGAAGATTTCGAAAAAGTCCCTAGAGTTGGATATTTAAGATCTGTGCTTTTATAAAAAAACAGATTTTGCCAAGCCACTCTCTTCCATTACTAACGCCCACGTCCGTCCCACCGTCCTCTACAAGGATCGCATCCTCGTTGGAGCTCGCCATGTTGATCAGGTTACTAAGCGTCTCGCCTTCGTTCACGCGCGGCGAATTGGAAGGCAACGGCCCATTAGCACTGGTGAAAACCTCGATCGGTTGCATAACCGCGTGAGCGTGCACGACCTTGAGCCGTGAAATTCCGGCGACGAAGTCGGCCACGTAGTCATCCGCAGGCTGCATCACGATGTCTTCCGCCGTGCCGATCTGGACCATCTTGCCATCGCGCATGATCGCGATCCGGTCGCCGATGCGGACAGCCTCATCCAAATCATGGGTGATAAACACCGTGGTTTTTTTCAGAATTTTGGAAAGGCGGATGAACTCGTCCTGCAGCTGACGACGGATTAGTGGATCGAGCGCAGAAAATGGCTCATCCATGAGAAGAACGTCCGGGTTGGCGGCCAGCGCCCGCGCCAATCCGACGCGTTGTTGCATGCCGCCCGAAAGTTCGTGAGCGAACTTCGATCCCCAAGCACCGAGTTCGACAATATCCAGAATTGCCGCCGCCTGGCGCATTCGCTCGTTCTTGGCCACCTGCCGAATTTCAAGAGGCATCGCCACATTGTCGAGAACCGACCGGTGGGGCATCAGCGCAAAGTTCTGGAACACCATGCCTATCTTGCGGTTCCGGAACTGCTGAAGCTCGCCCGGCCCCAGCGCCATGACGTCCGTGCCTTCGATTTCGATCTTCCCGGCTGTTGGTTCGAGAAGCCGGTTGAAATGACGAACCAGGGTGGACTTGCCCGATCCGGACAGGCCCATGACGCAGAAAATCTCACCACGGTTCACCGACAGGCTGACATCGGCAACGCCGACGACGGCGTTGTACTCAGCCAGCACTTCGGCCTTCGTCAATCCTCGCTCGCGAATGGCCTTGAGGGCCTCCTCTGGACGATCTCCGAAAATCGTCTGAGCTTTTCGTAACAATTGTTTGATTCATGGATAAGAAAAAAAAATGGGAAACTGCTGTGTTTTTTTGATTAATGTGGCTTCAATGTACTATATAGTTCGGACAGGTATATTTGATACTCTTCGGGATATAACTAATGTAAATGTTTTGTTTTCCGATCATGACTAGTTTCTACTTTCTCCTCTGTCATAAACACGTCTCTGAATACGCGAGCAGTGGGCAAAGACACGTAGAGAGAATCTATCATTGTCTCGTTCTTCTTCGGAAAAAGCATGAGATTCGAATTTTCTTTTTCAACATGGTGATATGTTGCTAGCATGGTTTCCGCTATCCCCAAATTTTTAGTGTTTTTCCCGATTCTACCCAAAGGAAAATTATGCTCTGTTAAATTTCATTGAAAATTAACTGTGTATTTTGCTCTTACAATTGGTGTATTTAAAAAATCTCAATCCTTGAGATGATTTTGAAGAACCCAATCTTCTCTTGTGGAAATCCCGGGGAACTCCAAAAATTCGGGGATAGTGGAAGCAGTTGGTGCTAGTAAGAAAAAAAATAAATAAAAAGAAGAAGAGGAGTTCGGTAGGCATTTTTGTTTAGAATCAAAACATAGTCAATACCTGGTTGTTCTCTAAAACCTCTGTATCTTTGCTCATATATTGCTAAAACCTATTATTAAAAAAAGCATGTTTTTTTTCCCATTCCGTTTAAATAAAACTTGGTTTCTTTTTCCTATTTACTTTTTGTTTGAGCAGAAAGTATGTTATGGAAGCAGAAAGTGTCTAATTGGCTTAAAATAATAATAAAAAAAAAAGAAAAAAACGAAAAAACTGGTGACAAAACAGCTCGAGTAAGACTATGGGATTCCATAATTTTGATATTAACGTCCCTCATGTAGTTACTTACTCACGAATTTGATTTGAAATGGGAGAAGTAAAATATTGGAAAATATCGTTCATTTACAAAAATCCTGTTTTTTTCTTACATTAGTTTTTCTCTCTACAAATTTTCCTCACTTTTTGGCTGTAAATATCGAAGCAGTGGTGTCATTATTATTTGTAAGATCACTTTTAAAGGTTAAGTGCAAGAAAAAAATAGAGCCCAAAAAATAGAGAATAAAGAACGATTTAATATCAAGGATTAAAGAAGAAAGAAAAAAAGAATAAAGAAAAGTTTGTAGCGCAAAAGAATAAAGAATAAAGAAAAGATAAGACCAAAAAGAATAAAGATTTAAATAATAGATTCGAAGATAGAACATGCGACCATCGCCGCCCCGGCAGACGAAGGAAGAGAGTGAGACAATTTCGGAAACGGCCTCTTTCAACTTTCAAATCAAGTAGATAACAGAATATCCTTCAGAGAACTGATCTGTCAACATATAAAGAAAATGACCCAAACACGACCCACAATAACGTCCGGGATACAGGTAAGTTAATATAACGATTTAATGGGAAAAAAGATTTGAGCGAAAATTCTTAATATTTAAAAACACTGAATAAAGATTCAGCATAAATAAATTGACTGGTTTTACATAACTAAAAAGAGTACCTGTAAACTACCGAGTCATCTGTGTCGATTCTTAAGAAAGCAAAGAATAAAGACTTAGAGAATGAAGGACGAATAAATATAAAGGGTTAAAGAACAAAGAAATAAAGAATAAAAATTTGGATTGCAAAGAATAAAGACTTGAAGAACAGACAACGATTTAATATAATGATATACAGAATAAAGAAAAGATAAGAGCACAAAGAATAAAGATTTGAATAGTAAAGAACGATTTAATATAAAGATTAGAGGATAAAGAAAAGATTAGAGTGTAGAGAATATAGATTTAAAGAACAAAGAAAAAAGATTGAGCGCGAATAAAATGCGTGGTTTAACTTAGCTAAAAAAGAGTACCTGTAAACTATCGAATCCAGTCTTCCAAAATTCATTTCGATTGGGGTTACATGGACGTTAATCAGACACCAGCTCATTCCAAAAAGCCAAACATGTTACTATCAAATTCTTCAGGCTCCAGTTTGTGTGCCAATTGATTTCTGATTTTATTTAACTGTTTAAGACTGCTCCAAACCCAGTTTTCCATTAATTCTTTATCCAAAGCCCAGAGTAAGTTTAACTTCTGTGAAAACATCATATTGTTTCCAATTTTAATCTGAAGAGGATTTGGTGTGACATTAACGGACTTGATAAGACAATAAGTAATACTCTCTTCGATAAGAAGATGTCCTTTCAGAAGGAGCAATTCTTCTGAGCCTTCAAACGGGAGATGTTTAATGAATTTCTCATAACGCTCTATTAAATTTGCTTGTAACTTCATAGAAATGAAACGTAATGTCTCCCAAAATGCCTATAATCGTTAACTTAAACCTGTAGTGTTCAGAAACCAATCAGGTTTAATCTGTTGAGTCTAAACAAAAATATTCACCATAGGCTAAATTCCTTACCTCATCAATGCTATTCTATTTCCACTCAACTAAATATCGGTAAACCTTAAGATGTCTGACCTCAATCAACAACAAGAATTCGACATAAGAATGGAGGAATTGAGAAACGCCAGAATAGCGGCATATGCCCCCATGGTAGCCGCCGTCGTCGCAGCGATCGTCTCGGTTTATTCAATGTTCCAATCCTCAGCTCAACAGGATGCAGTGTTATCACAGCAAAAAGACCTTATTAAAGTACAAGCTCAAAGAACAAGTAATGAATTTGAATTGACGATGATGAGGACAGTAAGCAAAGCATCTGATGAAGAAAGAAAAGAAATTGTAAGAATGGGGGACGCTTTTTATTTTTGTGACACTGACAAAAAAAATAATATTTGGTGGCAGAATTTAAGAAATGCAATTCACCCTCCATCAAAAAACATTACAAACTGTCCTAATCTAATCTCTTTTAAAGCATGTTTCTTAATTTTACCCGCGCGAGTCTCAGAATGCAATAGTTCGGACTTTGTAATTAAGTGTGTTTCAATGCAGATATTATTGCTATGTCGAATGTCGTACAACGCCAAAGTTGTTGCCATATACGTGGACATGCAAACCTACAGAGTACTCTCTCGAATCCTACTTAATTACGGCTACTGCTAGGTCAACTGCTCAAACTTTGGTATTCTATGAGACACAAGTCGGGAACCTTTGGTATACAAATGTTTACCGACCCAGCTGACACTGGTTTGCACTCTACCTAGGAATATATTAATATTTATTAAGGCCAACTTTATAATTTGGTGCCCCCTCTATTTCTTCTATTGGTTTAGTGTAAGGTATAGTTATTCAGGTGTTTGAAATAATCAATAATAACCATTACGAGTATAAATAATAACATGGATACCTTATTTCATTATTTTATACCCCCTTTTCAGGCTTTATCCTTTAATTCAAAGGCTGGGGATTCTTTCATAATGTTTATTCATTCCCACGACAATTATTATAATTTGATTAAGAATTCTACTGAAGTTTAAGAAATCCTGAAAACTCTTCAACAAGAATTATATGACATAATGCGAGGGAAAGATCCACACTGTTGGCATTGCTGAATTTATTCTTGCTTAATTTGTCTTCTGATCTATTACATAGTATTTGAAGCAAAATTTATAAAGATTTGTCCATTTGTAATGAAGCAATGCGAATTTTAACACAGGATCTAATGGAGACGATTCGGTATGAGCTGCTTTCTAACTTTTGACAATCATCTAGGAGATATAACTATATTTTCCAAGGAAATTGTGTCCTTGCGCTGTCCTTGTTTTAACACTGTCTGCTTTTAACATACAGTATGACGAGTGGTCATGGCAGCTACTGAAATCTTCAAGTTGGTCTTTATTAAGCCAACCGATTTCGGACATTCACCATTTGTGCATAATATAAACTGCGATGGTGTAATCGACATGAACATTGACATTGAGGAGAGAAAGTTTCTGAGGTCGTCAGACCAGTTCGCTTTGCAGTTTTAAACTGTACTGTGCTAAACTTTTGTAATTTAACATATTTCGCATAATTCAAGCTAAATATTTATGGTATATATTTTCAGTTTCCTTAAACGGCACTTTAGAATAAAAATCATTGCAGAAAAAAAAATGTATAATTTTGTAATAAATAAAGAGTTTTCTGTGGATCTAACTAAAGCTATTTTAACTAGAATAAATGACCAATCCTGTCTATTTACTTTTACCTTTTCACGGTAAATATATTGGGCATGTACGCCCTCTTCTCTCCTTCCAAAATAACTGAATGCTCAAATGCTATTTTCATTTTTTTCTCTTGACAAAGCCTCTATGTGTTTGCTTGATTTTAATTTATTTCCATTTATAGGGATTTTTGTTTTGATTTTAGGATTTTTATTTTGATTTCAGGAATTTTTTGAACAAAACATTTATTACTAAAATCCTTTTTCAGGTTTTGGAATCATCTACTCCGTGAATAGCTCAGCAATATCAAATCCTCATGCATCATATTTTCCTGTTCGATATAACCTGGGACTTAAAAAGACTATTTCCTTCACCTATGATTGGGCCAGCAAAGACGCTTTTGTCGTTGAAAGAAGATACAATGGTGATAAGGAATTATCTTATTTAAAGGTATTATTTACTATAATTTACTTTGTAGTCTATATGGTTAATGTATATACTCTTTGATATAATGCATTACATTCATTATATTTTACTGTTGGGTTAGGTTGCAGTTGAATACTTGGAAAACTAGACTGCAATCTACAACCAGAAAAACCTCTTCCTAGCTAATTTAGCTACTCTGGGTTGCCTCTCCGTAGTAGCATAATATTTGTAGGCAGCTCATGTTGGAAACAAGTTTCACATCATTTCCAGCCACGTGGCAAAACACCCAGTAGCTTTATTTCTTCATGCTCTAGTAAAACTACCAATAATACGTTTCTACTTAAATGACTTTAAAAAAGATCAACAGCACTATTAAAGCAAAACCTTACCTTCATTTGTGCTCATTGAATAGAGAAGGCAGAGAGCAAAAAGCGCTACATAATCCGTGTCATTGACGTCTAAACAATCGAATATTGACTTCAAAAATGGTCTGTCCATAAGACCGAATTGGCCTTCATCCAGTGATAGCTGGTGCGTTTCTTTAATCATCTCCTTTTCTTCATCTGTTATGTTAACTTCAAAGCCAGGATGACCATTTGAGCTCATTGTCATAACACTTGGCTCAACTCCAGTTTCGATTTCAGAGTCTCCTTCACTTTCATCGATGTTGTCGGATTGAAGACTTCGAAATTTTTCGAAGTAATCATCGCTAGTATCATCAGCTTTGCCGTTGAGTATAAACCAAGCAAGAGTTCGAACAAGAGGTCGATGCTTGAGAATGACAAAAACTTGCGTCAAAAGAAAGAGGGCGACGATGCGGCTAACGTGTGGTCGGGAAGGCTGAAAAAAAGTTTCAAGTCAATTCCGTTTCCTACAGTCTTTACAAAATTCCTATTTTTTCATCTTGAAAAACTGCTGAGCAACCACGAAATAGTTTATTCTCTGCGAAACCGATCTTTGAAGTGTTGTTGAAATGATGTAACATAAAAACGAATAATTAAAAAAAGAAAACAAGTAATGACAGTATTTTCTTCTTCTGTAATCAGGACTAAAACACTACAGATCTACTAGAGGAACTTTGAAGGTTGACACAAAAATTATGTAGTCTTAGCCAGCTATAAGCATTGAAGGGCCAGATGAGACTTTATAAGCAAGCAATAATTTTCCCCTTTTGTGTGTCTAAACTTTCTATTTTTCAAATAGAAAAGAAAAGAACTTTCTCTGAATAAATCTGAATTTAAAAATTACATTTGGCCAGTTTATTTTTACTTGCCCCAGGCTTTAACTGGATAATTTTTTACTTCCTGCAACCCCCTCCTTCCTTGTTCTAATCCAATGCTACCTTGTTGTAATGTAAACATTAATTACAGAGGACCTTCTTTATTTAAGGTTTTTTGTATCACTTTGTTACACACATATATTTATTGCATTTATTGACTAAAAGTAACCTGATAGTATTTTCCGTAGTGGAAATACAGATTTAATAAAGTTGTGTCTTCAAAATGTATAAAAAGAAGTATATCTTGTCTCAACAGTTTTTTCGGAAAATTCTCTGATAGGTTTGACATTAAAACTGGAAGTAATTAGCATTGAAATAGGTCAAAGACAAGCTTAGCAGGCTAAAACTTGTTAAATAGCACAAAGTTTGGTAAAAATTCACAAAATTTATACCATAATGCTTGTCTTGCGAGTTTGAGCATTTCCTTTTTTCGACTTCATGGCATATTAGCTGGCTTTTTTGGATAAAGTTAGATAAAGTTCAATTTTTTTCTCAGTACAATAAAGTTGACTAAGTCACATCCAGAAAACAGTTTGTTACCTTGGTAAGCAATTTTATTAAGGTCATGAAAGCCCTGCGTATGAGTTAAAACATATGTTTTTGCAAAAAGATCTATTTCCTTAAAGTTCTGAAAAGGGTGTAAATCTCCCTTCAAGGGGTGATGGGATTAACTTCAAAATATCAAACGGACCTCCATATAAATATTGTATTCTGAGAAACCGGAGGAAAAGAACCAGGGTTTGTTTAAAACCCCCCCATAAAATTGAAGCTCCTTAGATCTCATTCTAAGAGTCAAAGGGTCCTATTTTGACCCAAATCCTCCAAATGAATTCTTTAAAGAGTTGAAACAAAATGTAAGTTTCAGACAACATCTCCTTTTAACACCCTTCTAAATAAGAAAATATGAAAAGCACCTGATCAAAATAAAAAAAAAGAACAAGAATAGAAAAACTAAAAAAAAACGAATAAAACGTAGATTCAATATGCAAATCAGGCTTAAAACGAACCAAAAGTCTTTCACTATAAAACTATTAAAGAAAAAGTAAAACCCAAACCGAAAAGAAATAAGCCAAATTAAATAAGCATTAATAGAAAACAAACATACAATAGGTACTAATATAAATAAACCTTAAAATGAGTAAAACTTAAACTGAATATGCAAAGCAAGCTTAAAACAAACAAAAATAAATAAAAACGAGAGCTGGCTACTGTCTCATTCTTTAACTGTAAAAGTATATAGCTTACTATGTTATTGGCGCTTTACAGAAAACTAGATGTGTTTCGAACAGCCCTGGAAAGAACTAATAAAATTAAACTGAATATTTGATATAGATTGATCTTAATTGTTAAAAGCTCATCAGCTCAAGATTATTTCACTTTTATTAATTTTCATTTTATTATCAATGCTGCAATATGTACAAAAGAAAATATTTGCAATATAACTCGTTTTAGAAAAGTACCGAATGCGCAGTAGGCTTTGGGCTTTTACAGTTAGGGAAACAGGCAGTAGCCAAACTCATGTTTGTAGTGAAAACTATATGTGTCTTGACAAGTCTTCGAAATAACTAATAAACGAACTTAAAACGAACAGAAATTACTCCGTATATGAAATGTGTTGTCCCCTCCGCAATCCCTTACTCTTTACGCTAAAGTTTCACTGTTTGCCGTTTTTCTACTTTTTAAAACAACTAAAAACTTTAGCGTAAAGAGCGAGGCGTTGGGGAGGGGACAACCCATTTCATACTATACCCATTATACGGAGTAATTTCTGTTCGTTTTAAGTTTTAATGTCGCTCCTTACTTTCTGTTGAAAAAACTAGTTTTTTTTTATAGATATGTATTTAGGTCCTAAGATAATTGCACTCAAAGAATTTGGCGCCCTCCAAATTCTTAACAGAAATATTAGCCCCAGTAAAATGCATCTCAAGGAAAATTCAGCTATGAAATGTTACAACCACAGATATTGCAAGCATTGTTAATTTATAACTGTAACCGTGTAAGGTTATACAAATTGACAGGAATACAATGTAATAAAATATCAGATGCCTCTCATAGATTTCTAAATAGCCATTAATTTGAAAAGCACTTCCTCCACAAAAGAAGGTTTCAAAGGAAAGTAAAGTGCAATTTTAAGCCAAAGACGAGCAGAAATAAGTCCAAATTACAATTCAAGCTTAAAACAAACAACAGCTATAAGTATTAAGGTGAAATCTTAAGGAAATGTTAAGGGGTATCTTGAACCAATACAAAAGATACTATATGCACCCCCAATATCAAAAGGGCGTATTTGCAATATCTCCAACACAGCTAAAGGTATCATGCTGAAAATTACTGGAAATGTTGAATCAAGTCAAAAGACAGAATATGCATTCAGCCTCTCAAAGTGGTGAATCTGCAATACCTCAGGAACGGGTAATAAAAATGTGGACTTCTAACTTAATCAGGTCATTAAGTTGGAACATCCAGAGAATGTTGAGAGGGGAATTCTGGTTAAATGAAAAAACACACTATGTGTATCCAGGTTATATATTTAGTGTAGAGATCAAGGAAATGGAGGGGGCCCCCTCTTTCATTTATCAGACTTTTAGGTTCGTTGTAACTTTATGTTGCTCCTTAGTTTAACTGAAATAAAAAATTGTATATATTTAATTTGCAATATGATTCAGAATTCTTTGAATGTTCTGGTTGAAATAATTTGTAACATCTCAATCTTTCTATTTAGAAGTTGACAGTGTAGGAGGGAGGGTATGGAAAATTCACTGGTCTAATCGCTGGTTTCTCCAATCATACAGACATTTTGCTATTTATAATGCGAGATATTGTCGTACGAGTGTCTACACCAGGTAACTGCTTTACCCCATGAAATACAAGACTATCAAGCAAGGACTCTTGATCATAATCATCAAGCTTTTTTCTATTCGACCAATTCTCTCTTCCAAATTTTCAATTTGAGTTCTCAGACTACTTAGAGCCTGCTTACTTATTGCAAACTTTAGATTAAACTCGAGCGTGATTGAATCATAAATCTGGCTGACCATCAGTTCAGTAGCCTCTTTCAGTGACCTTGGGTCACTGAACTTTTCAGTCACTTTGTTTGTTATATTTTCAAGCAAACCTTGGGTGGACTGAGTTAGATCCTAATTTATCACTTGCTTTCAGGGCTAAAATAGTCTTAGAAATAGTTTCGTAAATTTCAGGAGTATTAGCAAGTTCCACAATTGCTTTTTTAACAGCAGGCGCGGATGAATCTGTCGTTTTAGAGTTGTATTCCTGAAGATTCGCATCTATTAACCTAAATTATCGTGACTACCGTAACAAAAGACCAGATAAGTGGGCTTTCCGCGCAAATCCTTTCCCATTTACATAATTTTCACGGGCCACAGGGGTAATTCTTGAATTTAGTCAGTTTAACATCAAACTGCTTGAAATGCTGCATAATTAACAGTATCTTATTCTAAGAAGTCGATAAACAGAGCAAAAAACTTATCTTTAAGTGAGGGCCGAGCCTCACTAATGCATCCAAGTGGATTCCAATCCAACCTGTGTAAAGTCGGCCCAAAAGACTTTTTCTGCGTGTCACTGATTAGTGCACGCTAACAAACAGGGCCCACAATTCCCCAATTTCACAATAAATAATCCTACAAATATTAAAAACTTCAGACCCAATTTGCAAAACTTATTTCGGTAATTAAAAGTTACTTCGCAACAACACATTTGATTCAAAGCTGTAACTAGCTCAGATAATGACGCACCGGCCGCAAGGTCACGGTCAACGTGCCTGGTGGCCCCCTGCTGATTGAGTGGAAGGACAATGACAAGATCATCATGACCGGGCCCGCGGAATGGGAATTCTCCGGCTCGGTCGACCCGACCACCGGTGCATGGTCAGCCGATGAAGCGCCGAAAGAGAACCTTTCGTGAGCGGCATCGACATCATCACGTTCGGCTGCCGCCTCAACACCTATGAATCCGAGGTCATGCGCCGCGAGGCGGAGAAGGCCGGGCTCGACAACGCGATCCTGGTCAACACCTGCGCGGTAACAGGCGAGGCCGTCCGCCAGGCCCGCCAGGCGATCCGCCGGGCGCGCCAGAAGGGCATGCGCGTCTATGGCGAGCCGCTGATCCAGCATCTGGTGCTGGACGAAAGCGAGTACCGCAACCCGAACTGGGACCACGCCGCGCAGCGGGTGATGTCGCCGCCGTTCCGTGACAAGGCGCATCAGGACAGCCTCTGGGCCGGCCTTCAGGCGGGTTCGCTGCAGGTAGTGGCAACCGACCACTGCGCCTTCACCGTGGATCAGAAACGCACCGGCATCGACGATTTCACCAAGATCCCGAACGGCACCGGCGGTCTGGAAGACCGGATGCCGGTGCTGTGGAGCGAGGGTGTCAACACCGGGCGGCTGACGCCGAACGAATTTGTCGCCGTCACCTCCACCAACATCGCCAAGATCCTCAACATCTACCCGCGCAAGGGCGCGATCGTGGAAGGCTCGGACGCCGACCTGGTGGTGTGGGACCCGAAGAAGACCAAGACGATCTCCCCCGAGACCCAGCAGTCGGTGGTGGAATACAACGTCTTCGCGGGCCGCGAGGTCACCGGCCTGCCGCGCTACACCCTCAGCCGCGGCGAGGTGGCGGTGGACGACGGCAAGATCTGCGCCACCCCGGGCCACGGCCGCTTTGTCGAGCGGCCCGCCTTCCTAAGTAAATTTGCTTCTTGTGCTTTTTGGAAATTCACAACCGAGGTAACCTTTTTATTTTATTTAGTTGTGGTGATTAAATAAAGAAGAGTGTGTTTTCTCTAGGTTGGGAAGCAGTTACTTATCTGGAGCAATGATCTTGTTCATTAATTCGCAAATCTTGTTTTTGAATTCCTTGAAAATATGTATTTTTATTTGTTTATATGTGCAGTTAGCTTAAAGCAAAATATATGCTGCTAAAGTTTTCTAGTAAGTAAATTCTCCCACCTCCTTAGAAAAAACGAGAAAAGACAGTAACAATACGAAAGATTTATTTAATCACCAAATTTATTGAATTTAGACTGTAAAATAGAGAAGTGGAATGATTAAAATTGAGTACCTGTTAAACAGTGGTTAAATGATTCAAGACTTCTTCAACGACTGAAGAATGCAAGATATTCCACGAATCGGTAACTTTATTAGCAAAGGAATTTTCCCTGTTATTTCTTTTAGTCTTTCAATTTAAATTTGAACGAACTCTGGCGAGTTGAATGAATGTTTGTAAAATAAAATAAAGCCAGGCTCAATATTGTCAATATTCTTGGTGGTGAGAAATACAGCCTTCGGATCTACATGTCGTCTACTAAATTTAACCCTTATGTATACTAAGAGAATAAATAAATGAAACCTAAAAAGGACAGAAATTAAAATTAAAAATCAAGTTAAAGTAAATTGGACAAAATTAATACAAGAGGCATATAATGAGAAATACAGCAGCTCGACCTGTATTTAGTCTATTGATAAATACTAAATGAATAAAAAAGTAAAACTAAAACGGACAGAAATTAAAATAAACAATCAAGTCAAACTTCATCTGATGCCAAGAAGTTAAAAATTCATACGAGTTTAAGGGTTAGACGCTTTTACTCCAAAACTTTAGCTTTTCATCCATTCAAATAATTTCTTAATCTATTAAAGAAGAGGCCACGGAGCGGGCGCGGATGCGCGTGACCGAGCCGGGCCGGCCCGAGCGCAGCCGATCGTCGAGGAGTTGCACGTGCTGCGTGCCCGGCCGGGGACGCAGGAAGTTCTCGGAGTCGCTCCGCTGTGCGGGCACGGGATGGGTCCGAAGCGGCTTGCGCTGGGTCCAGTGATGGACGACGCCGGCTGCAGCCACCATCAGAACCACGACCAACCAACGTCGTGCGGCTCGACCTCGACGTGCCATGCACACCTCCTCCGTTGCGGATCGTACCGACAGCTCGACCGGATGGGTACGGAGGCTACTCCTCCTTCGCGAGCTTCTCGAGGGTCGAGCGGTCCATCCAGTGGATGAACTTGGCGCGGTCGCTCGCGAGCAGGCGCTTGGCGTGACGACGGGCGGCGTCCTTGTCGAGCTTCGCGAGCGCCGAGGCCGCGGCCCCGGGCTTGTCGGCGTGGGGCGTCTCGAGGTACTCGACGAGGCGCGCCTGGGCGTCCTCCCCCCCCATCTCGCCCAGCGAGTACAGGATGTAGCCGCGCACACCGCCCCAGCGCGGCTGGGTGATGGCCTGGACGTCGATGTACTTCGCGCCGCGCGACTCCTTGAGCTGCCCGAGCGACGTGGCCGTGTACCAGTAGAGGGCCGGGTCCTTGACGTGCTTCGGCAGGTAGTCGACGAGGAAGTCGCGGCTGCGCTGGGTGTCCTGCAGGCCGAGCGCGCCCACGAGACCGTGCGGATGCTCGTTGCTCTCGATCAGGTCGATGAGGATCACGTCCGCGTCGGCCACACCGAGCTTCGCGATGAAGCCGGGGATGTTCGTGTGCCCGGTCGCCGGCCCGAGGGAGAGGGCGGCGAAGGCAAGCAGGCCCTCCTTGCCCGCGGCCTTGAGCGTGGCGAGGGCGGCCTCGGCCTCCTTCGGATCCTGGAAGGTGCCGCTACGGAGCTTCCACGCGAGCACCTCAGTTTCCAATGAAAATACAATTAGGCAACAACAAAAAAATACATGTTAAGTTCATTGTAGTGAGAAAATATCACTACGGTGAAAAATATGTAATTGAAACTCTCTGTAGGTGCAACATACCTTTACTACGCCCCCTTCTTTGCCTGAATATCTTTCTACTCCATTCTATTTTCTCTTACTGTGTCTTTATCCCTCTTACCCGTTCTAAAGTTTCTTTTTTGCTTCTAGGCTCGCGGTGTGTACCGAAGTGAAATGACAAGCATCCCTGAGGAAGGAGTAAGCTATGGTTTACTGTTTTAATAGCTATTACTAGTTACAAAAGAGTAAATTTGATGAGCTTCTATTGTTTAAACCGTACTAATTCTGGAAAATTCTCTTTATCGTGGCTTATATAATGGCAGTGAAGTTAAATATGAAAATAAAAATTAGTTTAGCATATTATCAGCATGAATTATAAGATGAATATTAATATCAACGAATATTTTATAATTGTTATAAGGAATAATAACAATCAAAATATGAACATTCAATAAAAACTAATTTAACTTTTCTACTGATGTTCTTATTAGTGTTATTTTCTGTATTCATGATTTTGCTAATCATAGACATAGTTTCAAAATTAAGCCTCAATATTTTTGGTCCACTGTGGAGTTTCCTCACACTATTGAAGAGAATAAGATTCAACTTATTTTCTTCTGCTTTTGTAAATATTTTCTCCAGTTGCCGCTTTGGACTTGAAGCCGGTAAATTTACAAGGTATGGTGTTTTTGATACTTTTTGAAAATGGAATAGCTTCGACCCAGATTCTGAATGCACCACGAAAGTATTGTCGACTTTCCGCTAAAATATGTAGATCAAGTATGTTGTCTATGCAATTAAGATGTTACGAGTTTCTCTATGAGTCTTGTGAGTTCTCGTTAGTTTTTGTTTTCCTTATTGCTATTATTACCATTATAGATAGGCCTACTTCTGCTGAAATATTGCTCTGATGGTCTGTCAACTTGGGTAATTAGCCTATGTGCTATGAAATAGCTTATAGGCCTAGTGTGATAGGCTACTGAGTGCAGATTTAGGCTATCAATGAGGCCTAAAAGACTTAGAGCTGAAAAATTTTACAATTACTCTGATACCTTGGCCAGCCTCTTTCCAAAAATTTCACCTTAAGGCCTAATATTGAAGGTTCAAAAAAAAGCTTTGGAAGATAAAAAAATTACAAACCTGTTCATCATCCTGCACTGATGCTGCCAGAGGCAGCCCATCAGATATTCTAGCAATTACTGTACTAAGAACCATGTTTCACTGTTACTAGCCTAGGTGCAGTCTAAAGTACGTTTTTGTTTTTTATCTGTGGCTGGATCATGTGGAAAGGGAGTTTGAACTCGATAAACGTTTTCGTCGCAGAATTTAACATGACGTGTCCTATTAGCGTAGCTGCCAGATCATCCGATGTAAAAGCGATACCAGCGAGAAAAATTATTCTTGTTTCTGGAGAAAACTAGATTCGCTTAACATGGCACCCTAATGGGTCAAAAACAAGCAAGATACCTAATAAAGCTTACTGAATTGGCTGAATGGTCATGGTCTAGTTACTGTCAGATTTCAAGTCAACTGAAAAAAACCACTAAGACACGTCTTGGATGAGTGGTACCCTTTGGAGCATATGGCACTTACTTCATTGAATGGAAGAAAAAGGTTACTTGATGAAAAGGAACGATGAAAATTCAATGATCCTTTCAAACTTTATTTAATAAAGTATGGATACACTAGATGCGTACATTCCATGGTGCACAAAGCGTTCAAAATAGGATAATGACACATATTTAAGATAGTTTGAATACACTAGATGCGTACATTCCATGGTGCACAAAGCGTTCAAAATAGGCTAATGATACATATTTAATATAGTATGGAAGAATTAATTTATAGAAGAGATGAGTGGATTTCCCCTCCTTCAGGAATGTTGAGAATACAATACGCTGAATTGAGGCTCAAGAATGCAATTTTTCGGAAGCAACAGAACATTCCTCTAGCTCTTGGAAGAATGCTCTTGATGTTTGAATGGAGCACTTTAGCAAAATTATTAGTATAATAAACATGAAACTTTTCTATTTACTTTCAGCTGTTAATATAAACAGTACTACTGTAACTTAAAATAGGAAGAAAAAACTACTTTTTCAGAGAATCCACTCATCATAACTGAATTCCTAGCGAGCTCCGCCATATCTGGTGTAGTAAGTTTCCATATTTGAGCGGCAATCGAGTAATCTTCCATCAGCGGCTCCTGTAAAATTGGGAAAAGTTTAGATTGCAGCAATCTGCAACAACATAAACGGAAATATCAAGAAAAGGAACAACCAGATTAACCTTGTTCCCCCAGAATATGGCAAGGTATATTAAGGCGCATGTTTTTTGTTTATGTAGGCCAAAAAGGCGTTTCCAAGTATGTGGATATTATTCCCTTATATTTGTTGACTTCTATGAGAGGTCGGACTTTTTATTGACTTCAGCGAAGAAGTGAAAAAAAGTCTACTTGTTTTTTAGTAAAAGAAAAATGTAAATTCAGTGCATCCAAATCAGATGGTGTTTACAGTTCAATTATGGTCAGAACCCAAGACAAATTTTGTACCTTAATTGCATAATTTACATCACATTCTTCCCTTGCATGACAGATCAACGCTACGTTGACAAAGGCGATGCAGAGAAAAAAAAAACTGTCTATAGGCAATTAGATCATGCATTCAAAGCGAACTACCGTTTTGCTTCAAGTCCGCTATTAGATAAGTTTTACGATGATATGTTTCGCTTAAAATTGGATGTACTGGGCGATAATTTAATTCAACGATATATTGATGTTTTCAATTTCTATATTCTCCCGGATGGCGGCTTGAATCCCAGCCACCGCCTGCTCAGGAATCGAGAGCAACGGCGGCCCCACCGAAAAATTCGGATCTGCCGGCAGAGATTCAGCCAAGAGCGCCTGTGTCCCAATCCGAACCACATCGGGCTCCTCTGCCAAGACCGGTAGCTGATAGAGCGGGACTCTTGTCAGCAAACCTTGAACTGCGGCCACCTCCCGCGTCGGTTCCAGCATCCCTCCCAACTCAATGACGCGGTCCAGGATCCCCCCCGCGTCTCCCTCAAAAGTGACCTCAACGACGACCCGCAAACGGGTATCCGCTTCGATCCGCAACTCTTCCAAAACTTCGAGGGCATTCTCAGTCGCGCCCGGGAATATTCGCGCGAGGGCTTGGACCAATTCCGGCGCCAATTTGTCACCACCAATGCCCCCGCCAATCCCGGGGATACCCAGATCGCCACCCGGATCGACCGCTGGAGGTGCGGGTGGAGCGGGAGGCTCTGGAAGCAACTGAGCCGACAAACGCCCTCCTAAAGCCCCGCCAAGGACGCCCCAAACCACGATGCACCAGCGCAGCCATTGGCCCTGGTACCACCCTCTCATCCACTTGCTCATTGAACGCATGCGACCCCGTTTTCGAAGCAATAAAAATACCATTTCCCATATCCGAGAGGCAACCTCAGGGATGGATCAAAATCGACAGAAACGACTCGTTTTGCCTCATTTTGCCCCTCCGAAGGGTGCCTGAGTCCCTTCGACATCGGATTCCCCTTGCCAGCAGGGGCTCCATCCGCTACCAGCAACGCATCGCCGAATGGTGCGATCCAGCCCTCTGGACTCGTCACTTCGGCCCCAAAATCCAGCATGAAGTCCTCCCCATCGTCCCTTCCCACCGAAGCGAAGGGAATCGAACGCCTCTTCCCGTTTCTCCGCCGGGCTCGCACCCTGATGGTCGGGCAACACATTATTCCAAAAGTTGTGTCACGGGGTTGCCAGATTTTTTAGATCTGGCTCCTAGCCTGAAATAAAAATGTGTTTTGATTTTAACGTAATGTGTTGTTATTGTCTCCCTCCACCCATAAGGTTCACCTATTATTTTTCTTCCATATTGAAAAAAACATTACGTGTATTGAAAAATATGAAAAAGGGATTGAAAAACCATTTCAGTACAAAAAGGCATTCATTTTCAAAGAAACTTCATTTTCAACTTCTTTTAAATTAGAGAGCTTTTTTCAGGAACCAAGAAAGTCGTGAAGAATATAATCAAAAGCATTTAAGTATGTAATTAGTCTGATTGATTTAATCGGAGAAATTAATTTTCTATTTGCTAGGAAAAAAAAATAAAATATGCAACTGCAATTTGATCTCAGTTTGAAAAACAGTCCACTGTTCTTTAAAGTATAAAAAGTTGAGTTCATACCTGTCTGATTCAGATAATCCAAGCTTCATATGCCCATTGGATTGGGTAATGTCAAGATCCGCCCAGGACAACTGCCTTTCTGTACGGCATTGAGGTAAGGGATTTGAAGCAGGTAAGAAGCAATACGGAAATGTTGTTGTTGTAGTTGCAAGTATTAGCTGTCATAAGTAGTCGAAATCGCAAGTAGTCACAGTCATGTGTAGTTGCGGTCGCAAGTCTCCACAGTCACAAGTGGTCACAGTCGCAAGTAGTCGCAGTCGTTAACTGGCCCTAATCGCAGTCACTATTAGTCGTAGATGCAAGTAGGTACAGGTGACAGTCGCATTCAGTTCCTCATTGTACTATCATCACTATAAGAGGATACATTTACTGGATTTTAACTATAAGAAGTCTCCACGAAAGATCGTTCCTACTAGTTTAGGTGGCTTGGATCGTTACCCTGAGGGTTAATGGGATAAATAAGTCCAGAATAGAGGCGTGGAAATTACTATACCTAATCAATCAGTCAATCAGCAAGATCGGCGCTTCGGTGGCAAAGGCGCGGGCCAGCCCCACCCGTTGCTGCATGCCGCCAGACAGTTCTTGAACCTTGCGTTCGGCCCACGCTTCCAAATGGACGAGTTCGAGCTGGCCCATCGCACGCTTTCGCCGCTCGGCCGCCGGAACGCCGGCCAACTCTAGCCCGAAGCTCACATTCTCGATGACCGTTCGCCAAGGCAGCAGCGCGAATTGCTGGAAGACCATCGCCACGCGCTCTGTCCGAATGCGGCAAAGCCCGTCTTCGTCAATGCCGACGAGATCAACCAGCCCGTCATCGAGGGCGACCCGCATGGCACCGCGGGTAACCTTGTTGAGGCCGTTGACGGCCCGTAGAAGCGTTGATTTTCCCGATCCCGAGAGGCCCATAAGGACGACGATTTCGCCCTCTTGAACATCTATGGAACAGTTGTGCACACCAAGGACTTGGTCTGTCTGTTCCTGAATTTCCTCACGCGATTTGCCGGCGTCCATCAAGGACAGCGCCTTGTCCGGCTGTTTGCCGAATACGATGGAGACGTTGTCGAACTGGACTAACGGTGTGGCCATAATCAGCTTTCACCCCGTCGGAATATGCGATCCAGGATGATGGCAATCAGCACGATGGCAACGCCGACCTCAAATCCTTTGGCGATGTTGACCGAATTTAGTGCCCGCAGGGTCGGCACGCCCAGCCCGTCGGCTCCGACCAGGGCCGCGATGACGACCATGGACAAGGACAGCATGATCGCCTGGGTAAGCCCGGCCATGATCTGCGGCATGGCGTAGGGTAGTTCGACCTTCCAAAGCAGCTGGGATTTGGAGGCACCAAATGCCTCTCCTGCCTCGATGAGCGGTTTTGGTGTGGAAGTAAATATGTTCAGATAGTGTAACTACGCTCAATGGCACTATTGAAATGCTCACAATCCAGCGTGCAGAACGCATTCCCAGGTGTGAAATCAGACCATTTTCAAAAAACCAAAACATGAATGAGCGTAAATTCGTACTGCTTGGAGTAACAGCCGTTGGATCTAGCCTTTGCTTATACTATGTAATAAGAAAAACTAGTAAAAAGGTATAGACTGGAAAATATTGCAGCCAAAATCAGGGGCATAGCTCCAACATTTTTATTGGGAACAAGAGGGCCAAAGTTAAGATTGCCTTCATTTTCTGATATTTTGTTACTTTAAGAAGACATAAATGGGAATCAAATCCAATCCCTTTTAAATAAATTCTTCTTATTGTCCTACCTTCTATTTCTTTTAAAGTTGATTATGAGCCAAAGAAAAAAAAATAAGGAGCTCTGCCTTTCTTCATTTTATTAGCCTGTTAGGCCTATAAGCAAGTGAAATTGCGATAACTACATAAGCAAATAACCTAAATTTTTAAAAATTATAAAATACAGCAAAGTGAGAGCTGAAAAAAAGTAGTTTTCTTGGAACTGGTCAACAAACTGAAATTGTGGTCATCTTATATCTGATCCTTCAAGTGTTGAATCTGAATTACCCTGATAATTTACAGAATATGTAGCAACTTAACAGTCCCAATCCTGGGGCCACATGTGTATATATTCTTCCACCCAATGGGGATAAGAGAGGGATGTAGGCTGCCAAGCAGTTAAAAAGTAAAGATAGACTGTTCCTTCCTCAAGTCTTCAATTGGACATTTATCTCAAAGCAATATAAAAGAAAATTTACCATTTAGCAAAGATATTGCTTTGTTAAGTTCTAAACCTTTCAGGATACAAATATGAACCATGAACATGCATCAAACAAACATAAATTGAATAATAGACTTGACTTTTGCTAAGGCTGTCTGCAATGAGTTTCTACAGATGACAGTAGTATACTAAAAACAAACTTTTTGGTGGGTGATGGTAGGCTAATTTTAATAAGCTTGGCTTTTTCCTTTTGGTTGGTCTGTCTGTCTTGTATGTTGCTTTGTGTAGTCTGTCTTTCTGTCCAGTCCATCTGTCTGTCTGTCTCTCTGTCTGACTGGTCTTTCTAGTCTGTTTGTCTATTTTTCAGTCAGTCTGTCTCTCTGTTCTTACTGTCTTACTGTCTGTCTGTTCTTACTGTTCTTACCGACACCAGACTGACCGACTGAACCAGACTCACTGATTGACCGACTGAACCAGACTGACCAACAGAAGAGGTAGACATACAGACAGAGCAGACAGATTAAACAGACAAAAGAGACGGACAAACAAGACCAACCGACACACCAGACAGACCGAGAGACAAGACAGACAGACGGACAAAACTGAAAAAAAGACGGACAGACTGACGGACGGACACATGGAACAAAAAGACAAACAAAGCAAAAAGACAGACAGACCAGACAGACAGACAGAGCAGACAGATTAGACAGACAGACAGACAGAAAAGACACAGACAAATAGACAGACAGACAGACAAACAAACCAGACAGAAAGACAGACCAGACAGACCAGATAGACAGCCAGAAGAAACAGACAAACCGACACTCGAACCAAACACACAGACAGCCCAGATAGACATATAAACCAGACACACAGCCATCCAAGCAAGACCAACCGACAAGACTGAAAGAAATATTGACAACATAGACAGACAGACAGAAAGACAGACAACCAGGACAGACAGACTAGACAGTTTGACAAGACAGACAGACAAGACACAAAAACAGACAAAACAGACAAACAGACCAGAAAAACAAGACAAAAGACCGACAGACGGAAAAAGCAGACAGAAAGACAGACGAGAAAGACAGACAGACAGACAGACCAGAAAGACAAACAGACAGACAAGACCAACCAGACAAACAGACAGAAGAAAAGACTGACAAATGAGAGAGACCAACCAGACATGCAGATGGACCAGATGGACTTTTTTTCTGAGAAGATATACCTGGGTTACCGGAAAAAAAGAAAAAGAAAAAAAAATATAGAAAAAACTGAAACAGAATAAAAACAAAATGTAAATTGAAATTTCCATGCCAATATAGTTGTAAGTTTATGTTTGTGCAACCAATCATACGCTGGAACAGGTTGTTTAAAACCATGCTTTCCTAACGTCTTAGCTGAACAATTTTTCCTCAGGATTTGGTGTAAACTGCCCCCAACCTCCTCTGCTCTACTCTTAAGAATACTCCTCTGTAGTAAGAAAGTATCACTACATAAATGCATATGCACAATTGGTACACTCAAACATATGGAAATAAACGGGCATGTAAATAGGGTCACTCACAATGTGTTTTAACGATAAAGGAGATTGGTAGATTGGCAGGCTATGTTGTATTCAAAAATGTTCTTTCTTTAGCAAGAATGTGAATTTTTGTGACGAAGAAAGTATTCTCAGCAACTTTAACTAAACTTTGCATACATGTGAGTCCTCGGAGAGGGAGACTGCAAAAAAAGATTCCGCCATTCTAATAGCAAGAACGTACAGTAGAACTCTCTTGGTTAAAAAAAAAAGAAGCGAATAATAACAGTATCGTGAGCTAGATAAATCCTAACCTTCAATATACACTAACACAATATACATTCTATTTTTTTTTTGTCACAGCTATTTGAAACGAGATCATACAAGTTAGCTGCAATTTGTTGCATGAATAGGCGTTACGAAAGCAATAAACATGTGATTCAAACACTAGCAAAGGCAGCAAAACATATACACTGAAAGGGCGAGAAACAATTAACTATTTAAGATCCTTCAATTCTTAGCGGTTGCGGTGGACTTGGAATGCTAATTTGAATACCATTCGTATTTTGTGATTTGGATCTAGATAAACACGACCTTATTTGACCAGCTAACAACGGATTTATGGCGTAAAGCCAGTCGAAGTCCACAAAATTTGAGACAGCTTCCTTAAAAATGCATTAGCCTGGCCGATTCTTAGCTTGACTTCCCACTGACACGATCCAGAATAGTGGATGGTACTTCCTAAGTACTTGAACACTATGAAACGCTCTATCGTCCGGTTATTGCATCGTAAGGCGAGTGGAGATCCAGTGTTTACCATACGTTTTGTTGGTATTTATATTAAGGCCAAAAGGTTCGAGTCTCTTAATATCCAACTGAATCCAATCTCCATCGCAGGCTTGGCAAGAATATATAGCAGTGGTGATAGCACACGGCCTTGTTTCACCCCTGTCATGATACGAAAATAACAGGTATCCCGTCACTGGACTTCACGCCATATTCTGTGTCTTTGTAGAGGGCTTCAATGATTCGAATGAGTTTATCAGGAATACCATAGTATTGGAGAACATTCCGAAGCGTTTGGTGATCTTCCGAATCAAAAACTTTCTCTAAGTCTGAACAGACCAAGTAAAACTTAGTGTGCAATTCATTCGCTTCTTCTAACCACATTATATGAGTAAATACAAGATCACAACATGATCAGTTTGGCCAGAATCCATGCTGCTCCTCTCGGACATGCTCCTTCAACGGTGGTTCGTTTCTGTTAAGGAGTATAGTCACCAAAAGTCTGCTAGGCATAGATACAAGGCTGATACCTCTCCAGTTTTCACACTTTGGAGCGTCACCTTTTTGAATTTTTTGACGAGAGAACTTTTCATTCAATCCTTAGGAATTTCTTCTATTCTCCAGATTATAGAAAATGTGGTCTATACAGTTATGCATGCAGCTACTGTACATTCAATCATTTCAGCCGCAATTCGGTTTTCCCCAGTGGACTTTCCAGACTTCAGCTTCTTAGCCACCCTCAGTATCTCCCTACCAGAGGGTACCTTAATATCGACTGCTAGACTTAGAAATGGCGTGTCTGGTATGTATGGAACTGTTACGTCCCCACAAATGAAGCCGAGGAAGAAGATAAGTATGCCTTCTATACCCTTTTAAGTTTTGAGCTCTCATCAATACCTCTCCATGACTCCCTTGGCCTTCTAGGATATATGGATACTAGCGTTTCAAATGAATCTAGCCTGTGCGATTTTACTGTTGGACCCATAACAGTAGATAACATAAAAGACAACGGAGAGAGAATCCTGAACTGTTCTCTCGCCGACAATCTTGCCATTGCAAACACATGGTTTCAGAGACCCAACATAGCCAAGCACATCTGGTGCAGCAACGATGTGTCAACGAAGAAGATACTCGACTATATAATCATACACCGGCGATGGCTGTTGTCTGTACAGAATTTTGGCACCTATCATGGTGCCAAACTTGGGAACACCAGCCACCGTCTTGTTGCAAAAAAAATCAGGCTTCGCCTAAAAGCTACAAAACCCAGCCAGGCAGCTTGGGAAATTGATACCTACCATATCTAGCAAGACCCTACTTTGGCTAAACAGTATCGGGTCGAAATATCCAACAGATTTAAGGTCCTTACGCAGTGGAATGATAGTGAAGGTGTATGGAATAACTTCGAAGATAATGCTCTTCCAGCTACAACTAGAGTTGCTGGACTGATGTAGCGTAAGAAAAAAAGACTGGATTGTCAGCGGATCCCTTGCCATTATTGACCGCAGACAGAAAGCCCGCCTTCACGGGTATATGACAGAGTATAGGTTATTAAATGAAGAGTGCAACATCATTTTGCACAAAGACAGTAAGGTATTTAGTGAAAAAAGCACGCGAGCTCCAAAAGGCCATAAAAAAAGATATTGGAGGCATATATAAGATCCTCCATGAGCCCTTAAGTCAATACATTCAAACTACATCGCATCTCCACAACACCAATGGTGAAAAAAAATTATGACCAATCACAGTGCCTCCGCAAGTGGGAACATCACAAAAACAATATCTGATATACTATATATACAAGTTAGCTATAAACAAAATACGTTTTAAAAAATTCAACTATTTAAATTAATCTTTGCCAAAAAAACTACTAAATATTATTAATAGGGCTAATCAGAGAAGTACCATTAACCTATATTCGTCACAAATAAATAAAGTGAATAAGTATGGTTAATTTGCGTTTTTAAACAAGGCCATTGTAACAGTGCCAAAAAAATTAACTGGAAGTTTTGCTTGGGCGGTTCATGCAACAATAACAAATCGGCTTGCCAAAGACCAAAGGTTACTCAGATGTATTTATTTCATAGAAGCTACGGGAAGCCATGAAAAGGAATAAAAACCCTCTAGTACCATTATCTTGAAGACTAACAAACATAATTTTATGAAGATTTCTCTTAACAAAGCCAAATTTTTAAATCATACACCGCAATTTTCACCAGTTTCTTTAATGTGAAAATTCAAGTGCTTGAGAAATATTTGCTCCTACAAAGATCTCAAAACGGCATTTTTGCTTTTGTTCAAGATTGTGATGCTGTGAGAAGCAGGATGCACAATTTGCTTTGGAAACGACTAAATGGTAACTAGATTAAATGTCTATTAACTAACAATTGGAGCCAAAAGAACCCACAGAGGATCAGCGTTGCTCATTTAAAGAAGAAGCAAATCGCAAAAAGACTCATCGATGCGTTTACTCAAGGCGGCTAAAGTGATTTATGTATTTGTAGTGAGACACTGAAATTTAAACCCCTCCCAAGCTGAGGACATCGGTTTTATTGGTTTGTTTAGCCGTGAGATATCTTGTTTATCTGTTTTTTTTTAATGAATATATTTGTCCTTTTCTTGCTTTCATAAATAGTTCTAAAATAAAACTGCTGATGTCTAAATTGTCGATTAGCGATCGCTTACTGGCTTAAATAAACATAACTTGTTCCAACAACAGGTATTTGCCGTACAAACAATTCTGCGGTGCCAACAAACAATGCGCCACCCAGCAGTGCCGGGTCGGCAATAGCGGCCTGAACTGGCGCAACACGAAGGCCTGCAAGTTCTGCTCCGTCTACGTTCAGCGCTGCCAATAGTCGAAAGGCTACTCGGCGGCTCATCATGACACGTTTCCATCCACTCTGGTGTCGCACCGGGCAACCCAGTGCGCTGTCCGACTTTTGATCCGGCAGACGAGCACGCTGAAACCGCTTTTCGCCGCCCGGCGGGATTGCTAGGCTCGGCGAAGCGACACTCAAGGGCCCATTCCAATGACGTTGATCAACCCAAACATGGCCGCGACCTTTCCGCCTCCTGTCATGGAGGCGCGGCGGTGGATTGATGGGGTGGATTTCCCGGACGACCGCCCACTGATCAATGTCAGTCAGGCCGCACCCGTGGACCCACCGCCCGATGGGTTGCGGCAGGCCATGGCCGATGCAGTTTTGCAGAACGACGCAGCGCATCTCTATGGGCCGGTTCTGGGGCTGCCCGAACTGCGCTCGGAAGTGGCCGCGCAATTCTCCAATGCCTATGGCGGTTCGGTCGCGCCCTCTCAGGTCGCCATCACCTCGGGCTGCAATCAGGCCTTTGCCGCCACGCTCGCGACACTCGCCGCTCCGGGCGACGAGGTCATCCTGCCCACGCCCTGGTATTTCAACCACAAGATGTGGCTCGACATGGGCGGGATCGGATGTATCGCCCTGAAGACCGATGAAACTCTGATCCCCAAGGCCACTGAGGCCGAGGCCCTGATCACGCCAAAGACCCGCGCGATTGTGCTGGTGTCGCCGAACAATCCCGGCGGCGTGGAATATCCCGCCGAGACGCTTTCGGAGTTCTACGCGCTCTGCGAATCCAATGGCCTGACGCTCATCATCGATGAGACTTATCGTGATTTCGACAGTCGCACCGGCGCGCCGCATGAAGTAAATATGAAGAATTAGGTCTTGTTAAGTTAATACTAAGTATGCACTCAAGGGTGATATAAGACCAGAAACACAGGCTACATTAGAAGACTACAAAGAAGTTTCTGAAAGTGTAAGAAAGCTGTAAAATATATTTGCAAGAAGGTGCAGTCCCATCAGTCCAGTCTCCAAAGAGAATTCCATATCCCTTTAAACAAGAACTAGAACACATTAAAGCACTCAAAATTACTGAAAAGATGACTCAAACTACAGAATGAGTAAATTCAGCTTGAGTGGTCCAAAAACCATATGGATCACTCTGTATATACCTAGACCCTGTTTACATCAACATGTGGATCTTGTATCTCCACTGTTCATTCCCATTGCTTGACAACATTGTATCCAAATGCACAGATGCAAAAAGCTTTTTCAAACTGGATGCCAGGCATGGATGCTGGTCAACGATGCTTGACAAGGAGTCTTCATACCTGACAACATTCCATACAATATTTGAAAGATATTGCTCAACCACTAGGTATTAAACCAGTGTAAGATCAGTTATAAAGAAAAAGTGAATAAAGCATTTGAAGGATTGGATATTGGGCTAATCATTCATACAGCTATCTTTCTAGATACACCCAAACCTTTCAACTTTGAACCAGTCACTGAGAGATCTATCCAAAAAGGAAAGGATTTGTATGAACTGATGCTCTTGAGCAAACAAATTGGACAATCCAGGAAACAATATGTTCAAACTTATAATACTTTGACCAAGAATGAAGCAATATTAAACATATTGTTGACACCCTCTCAGCATGCTGGTGGTGCCCAGTTACTTATTAGAAAGAAAACAGTTGCCTTTGGGTCAAGACAGCACAGTGAAACAGAAAAATAATGCAGCCAAATTAGAAAGGAGATGATAACAGTAACATATACATGCAAGAACTTCATCAATACCTATACAGGAAAAAGACCCTGAGCAAACTAAATTGATTTCTGTCTTTGTGGCTATTAAACTGGATTTTCGCATTGTAGTTTGTTTCACGAAAGTACCTGACTTCACTTATTGAGTGTGTTCTGAATGATACACAAGTACCAGGAATTCTTATAACCAGAGATAGATTCAACCAAGGTAACAGTTTTATAACCGAAATGGGGCTTTTTTAGCCATCAGCTTGACCACTTGTTTCTATTGCGCCGTCTGGTTTGGGTCACTTTTTGTTCTTCCCCTTTGCCTTTCTTTCTGTCCCTTGATTGATGTTGTCCCTAGTCACAAGGGCTAATGGTGTTAATTGGATTTGTATTATAAGTGAATCCTGAAAGGCTGAAATTGAACTTGTTACAAGAGAAATGGAGGTCTTAAATGTTAAAAAAAAATGGAGTATACACTTGCCACACTTGGGATGAATCATCATCAGGGGCTTTTTTGCTACTTGGAAATTAGGTGAGTTATGCAAAGATACAAAAACAGAGGGCAGATATCAGCTAGTTTTGCTATTTATTCCATTAGTCCATCTGAAGCAGTAGAGCGACTCCATGTTAGGTTAACAGAAAAATTTGACCCTGAAATTCTGGCGAGCCCAGTCTCTTTCCTTCTTTCTATTTTTATGCTTACATGAATATTTTTCTCTTATGTTGAATGGGGATGTCTTATGGGGGAATGTCTTGACACGGGCAGTGAACGGGGAATATGTTATTCCCTTTTTCTGTCCTCTTTATGGGGTCGCCAAGCTCAGGCAGTAATTGTGATGTATTTTTGCGTATTTTGTATGAATGTCTTAAAGTCGGGAATCTTTGCAAATGTTTTTTTTATTTGTTCTTTATTGTTTTTTATTTATTTTATTTTTTATTTTTTTATTTGTTCCATTTTTGTTTCTCTCCTGTTTTTTTTCTACATAGAGTTTTACATGGGAAAATATATTGAAGTGTTTTTTTTAAGTTTAGAATAAAATAACAAAATAACAATATTGGGCCTTACTGGAATCTGTATCAGTAGATACTAGTGCAAAACCAAGAATCAAGGCAGTTTTTAGAGATCACATGATGAAGTATTAGCAGTCAATAAAAGACTAGCTTCGTCAGCAGCTGCATCTGTCACGGATCTCTATATTTTTAGTAGGGAGTCTTTAGTTCCAAGAAGCTGAGCCACTCAAGTCGTGGAAGTCTTGTAATATGGGTCTCAGAAATACCTATACAAAAGTTGTCGTAATACTATTATCCATGCCCGCTACTAATGTCCTTTCTGAGAGTGGATTCCAAGCCTGATTAGCTAATCAAATAATTCGTGGTAACATAATGTAAGTAGGGAGCAACTCGGCCAAATAGCAACCGAAACTGTAAAACAGGGAATTTTTATAATGATAGATATATCAACTGAATTGGATTTTTGTGCCGACTAAAGATATAGACCGACTAAAGATCGAATTTTATGTACCCATCAATAGCAATTTGTGTGATTTTTTAGAAAGGGCGGGAACGCCCCTAAAAATTCAATTCATCTTAATAAAATCACAGATTCGGTATATCCGAGAACCATGCTGTAAGGGTTTCTAGCTTCCATCTGAAAATATTTCAAATTTTGTAAGTTTTGCCAGAAGAACATCACGAATGCGTGTTTATTTGTTCTGTTTTATTAATTTTTTGCAAGAAGGATCGTATCTAACTAATAGTCATATAAAATTGGGAGAGGGCTCGCTCGAACAGAAATTACAGTTCTAGCTCCCAATTTTGTGACCAAACCGATTGAAGGGCAATTAGATTCTTACTCCCTGCCATGTTCCTTTTTCAACAAGGACATTTTGATCAGCATAGTTGAAAGGTCAAGTATCATACCTCTGGAGATGACACAACCCTTCAAGTTCATCCAGAGATTCTCCATGGGGGTATTTTACGGGCCTACTCTGCGCTCCCATAGTATGAAGATCTACTTACAACGTTCATCAGGAGTTACAATGCATGTCATGCAACTGGTTACAGACTTAAAATTGATGACATCCTCATCTCTGCTGTTAGTATTAGCTTCCAACCATCCAATGGGTACCTGTCATCTAACTACCTTAATACACAAAATTAACGTTGAACATTAATTAACGTTTTTGGAACTTAAAAACGTACTGACGTTAATTTTTGAATCGTTGATTTCAACGTAGCGCTAATTTTTGGAACGTTGATTTGTGCCAAAATTTTATACATATATGGGCCCCTGTAAAATTTTCCTTGCGGCAATATGTTGAAATCTCAAAATGAATGGTTATATTGCAGATTCGAAGACGAATATCAGGGGAGAAAGTACAGTGAAGATGTACACCTGATAAAACCGCGGTGCTTTACCTAAGATCTCCCACATGATGGTCTTATTTTTGTTGCTCACCTTTAAACTTTTCTAACTGAATTTTGGTAATGTTACCCTTTAAGCCACTTTTATGTAAGCATCACGTAAATTTTGGAAAAAAGAAAACACTTTTTTATAGTACTTTATTTTTGTCATTTATCAACACATGTATTAATTAACGATGGCACTAAAAAACGTTTCATCGTTGAAAAACGTTAATTATTGTCGTTCAAACCTTAAATTCCCAATAAAACGTTAATTAATGTCCATCAAAATGCGTTTTTAGTCATAAAAAACGTCAATTAGATCAACGTTAATAAAAGCCGCGTTAATTCGTGTACACGTTAATTTTGTTTATTAAGGTAAGAGCTACAACGTAATTGATACCCCTGCAGAGTCACATAAGCTGGATCAAACCTCTTAAACCATGTGCAAAAGTAAAGGGTATTTGAAGCCGTGTTAAAGGTATTGTTTAAACGTAGAATTTGCAGTTAGATATTTGACTGTAGTCCGTAACTCATGTGGAAAGGATGCCTGATTTCGCCGCCTTCGACCCGGACAATCTGTTGCTTGGCCAGCACGACGGCACCTTCGTCGAGGTGGGCAGTGAGGCGGGCATCGATCTCGATCGACGCGGCCGCGGCGCTGTGCTGGCTGATTTCAACATGGACGGCGCACTCGATCTGATCGTCGTCAACCGGGAAGCACCGACCAGCCTGTTCCGCAATCGCGGCGGCCGCACGCAGTGGGGCAGCCGCCCCATGGGCAACTGGCTGCAGATCGAATTGCAACAGGACGGCGCCAACCGCAATGCCGTCGGCGCGACCATTCTGGTCAAGTCCGGAAACAACACCCGACTGCGCAAGGTCCAGGTCGGCGGCGGACATGCCTCCGGCCATTCCGGTTTCATCCATGTTGGAACCGGTGTCGCCGAACGCGCTCAGATCCGCGTGCAATGGCCGGATGGTGAATGGAGCGCCGCCTACCGTGTTTTCGCCAACAATTTCGTCGTGATCAGACGCGGCGAAGACGCGGCGCGATATTGGTATCCTCAGTAACGCCGACGGCAATGGGTATCGATGTCCCTTCAGAATGCTATCGTCTGAACTTCAACTCACTCATCACCTCGCCGTCACCGAGCTGTGTGGTAATGGAAAACGCTCTTTCGCCAATTGTCCATTCCATCTGTTGCGGCACATCTTCCTTGGTGTCGGGATGCGGTGCGCGGTAGTCGAGGGTCACCCGGTTTCCGGATTGACTCCCCGACACCGATGCGCTGCCGGCTCCAAAGGGATTAGCCCAACTGCCACGGATAGCGCCGCCGTCGACCTCACTGCTGACCACTCCCCTCAGATTGAATTTGCGACCGGGAACGGCGCACTTCCCTGTGACCAGCAACCGCCTTGCCGGAGGACTGTATTTGCTGGAAACACGGCAACGAACTGTTTCGCGCGGACCGTCCGTCGTCCGCTTGGCCCAATTCGCATTGATGGTGGCTCCGTGGATATTGTTACCTAGACGCGTTATGCCTGAGAAACACGCCGGAAACACCAGCCGATTGCTGCCGCGAACAGCGGGATTGCTGCTGGCCCTGGCTGTGCTGCTGAGCCTCGACCCCACCGCGGGTGATGCCGGCAAACCCAGCGTGCTGCATCAATTGTTACTGCCGGGTTTGTTGGCTGTCGCCGTGTGGTTGATCCTGCGCTCGGTACTGGCTATTGCGACCGCGGCAATGCTGCTGGCCGCCGTGCATACAGAGTTTGCCGGGCCACACTGGATTGACGCCATTGCTTATCCGACAATCTGTGTGCTCAGTGGCGTTGTGGTGTTAACCATTGGCGGCAAACGTTTCCGTCGCAGAATTGTGCAGACCCGACAAGAGCGCCGGGCGCTGAAGGAGCAACGAAAACAACAAAAAGCCGCAGCACAGACCAAGCGCTGCTGACACAACACAAACGACATTCACACAATCATTGTTATGCCGCAGAATTCCCCAAGCCACAACACTATCTCGACCCAACCCGCCAAGGCGCTGCCGGTAAAAATCACTCCTGCGCAGGCGGCAGCTTGCGCGCAGGCTATATACAGTGCTTTTCGCGCCTATCGTCAGGAATACGCAGAAATCAGTACCGCCGCCAAACAACGTTTCCAGGAGGCAGCCTGGACCGAAGTGCAGACCGCGGGCACCAACCGCCTGCTGGCCTACAACAGATACGTTCAGCAGGTTCTGGAAGCAGCGCCTTTGTTACAACCGAACAGTGGCCTGCGCGGCTGGCCTCTTATCAAGGCCGCCTATTCCGACATCATCAACAATACCGACGACGCGGAACTGGCCGAGACGTTTTTTAACTCCATCCACCGGGAACACACCGAAGACGGACCGGTGCATGCGGAACAAATGTTTCTGTACCGCGGCAGCGCCACATTCCGTACGCCCCTGCCATCAGACATGGTTTCCTTAGTGGGGTTGTCCTTTGTTTCGGGTAAGAGAAAACTGAAGCAACCACAAAGCAAGGCAGTAAATCCCATAATACCATACGGTAACACATGGCTTATATCATTCTAAGAAGGAAGAGATAAAAGTAATGTCAGTGGCTAGTTTTACAAAATATATGAGAAGGACGAAAAGATGCAATATAATAAACATCTCGGGGATCCTCTGTTTGATGTTGAAGAGGGGTGGATGAGATTAGTACTCAATTATTCTCAAATTATGCAATTTAATTGCTCCTTTTATGAGCAGACGTAGTGAGAATACGAATAATGGCCTATTTATCAAAGTCAAAATGGAATGTTTCTATACGTAATTGCAACTGAAGCTATCTTATTTTAATAAACTCATGTTATTCTTTACTATGTAGTATAGAACGGCAAGAATAAACTATAAACATCAAATTTCTGTAGTGAGACCTACCACGGAGAATTGAAGGAACCTGAAGATAAAGATCGGAGGATAACAGGGTCAGAGAGATAAATAAATAGAGAAAGTTATTATAACTGTGCCAGAAAAGCATGTTTTTGCTCCCTCTGCTTATGTCTATGATCAACTATCAATGACGACATTAGAAAATAGTAGATGATTTGGTTATTACTGAATGAAATGTTCTGATCAGATTTCGATATGTCGGGTCACGAATATCGGAGGGTACTCACACAAATTGCACACGTTTCGTTTAAAAGTTGCCATACTCGTCAAGGTGAGCAATTTGTTAAAGTGGAGCATAACCCGCCAAGTTTTCGTTTTACCTAACCATCACGAGGGCCTTCAAGCAGATCAAAACTTTTTTTAAAAAGGAGTTCGAACTGGCTTTGTGATTGGATCAGAGTCAACCCCCCCCTAAAAAAAAACCCCCAAACCCCGCCCAACCCCACAACACGGCCCCCCCCGTGCCCCCCCAGGAAACATATCATCGTCTCTTCACCATGTATGGAATAGGCCCACTTTAGCTCGAATGGAATACAAAATTCAATGTTATTTACTGAAAAGTGTTGTATTATTATGCCTTGTAATGTTTTTCTTGTATTGAACAGTATCTAATTATTTTTTTTCATTTAGGCAAACATTTCGACCGATAAAACAAATCGTCGTTGCTTTAAAATGTATGGAATAGCCCTATCTTATCTTCCATGGAATACAAAATTCACTGTTAATTGCGTAAAATTGTTGCATATTTATGCTATTCAATGAGGTTCTAGTATCGAACACTTTCTAATATTATGTACTTCTTTCCATTTAGGTAAACAATTCAACCAGGAAACATATCATCGTCACTTCAACATATATGGAATAGGCCTACGTCATCTACAAATTCAATACAAAATTCGATGTTTAATTGCGTAAAATAATTGCATAATTATGCTATTTCCTGATGTTCTACTTTCGAGCAGGTTCTGATAATGTTTTTCTATCCGTTTAGGTAAACAATTCAAACAAGAAACATATCTTCGTCCTTTTATGTTATATGGAATAGGCCCACTTTAGCTCCAATCGAATACGAAATTCAATGTTTCATTGCTGAAAGTTGTTGCATTATTATGCTTTATTATGTTTTTCTTGTATCGGACGGTATCTTATAATCTTATATTTTTTCCATTTAGGTAAACAATTTGACCAAGAAACAACATATAATCGTCACTTCAACATATATGGAATAGACCTACTTCATCTCCAATCTCAATACAAAATTCGACTTTCAATTTCTAAAAAGTGCTGCATTATTATACTTTGTAATGTTTTTCTTGTATTGGACAGTATCTAATTATCAGTACTTTTTTTCCATTTAGGTAAACAATGCAACCAAGAAACATATCATCGTCGCTTAAACATATATGGAATAGGCCTACTTCATCTCCAAACTCTGGTTTGCTGGCAAAACAGTTAACACAAACCAAAACTGGCGTGTTTGTTGGTATCTCTGGCAGTGATTACTCACAACTGCAATTCAGTGACGAAAATCTATCAGACGCCTATGTAGGTTTAGGCAGTGCATTGACCAATGCGGCAAGCCGCGTTTCGCACTTTCTCGATTTACGCGGCCCGGCAATGGCAATTGATACAGCCTGTTCTTCTTCATTAAGCTCGGTTCACCTCGCCTGCAACAGCATAAGAAATGGCGATTGTGAAATGGCGCTGGCGGGAGGTGTTAACCTGGTCATTTCGCCGGCCATTACCATGTCACTGAGTAAAGCAGGCATGATGTCACCTGATGGCCAATGTAAAACCTTTGATGCAAGTGCCAACGGCTATGTGCGCTCTGAAGGCGCTGGCGTTGTTTTATTAAAACCACTTTCTCAGGCTATTGCCGATGGCAATTACATCCACGCTGTAATAAAAGGCTCTGCCTCTAACCACGATGGCAGAAGTAGTGGCCTGTCTGCGCCTAATGGGGAAGCGCAACAACGGGTAATAATGCAGGCGTGTAATAACGCTGGTATTCAACCAGGTGAACTAACCTATGTTGAAGCCCACGGTACAGGGACGCCTCTTGGAGATCCTATTGAGGTCAACGCGCTTGCCGAAGTACTCTCTATTGGCGCAAAAGAAAACACCCATTGTGCGATAGGTTCAGTCAAAACTAACATCGGTCATTCAGAATCAGCAGCGGGTATTGCCAGCATTATCAAAGTAACCAAAATGCTGTCTCACAAAACGTTGCCGCCTAGCCTGCATTTTAATAACCCAAACCCTCAAATTCCCTTTGATGACATACGGGTGAAAGTTCAGACCGAATTGACACAATTAGAAGACAACGACGCGCCCGTTTACATGGGAGTAAATAGCTTCGGGATAGGCGGAACAAATGTGCATATCGAGCATTACCACAATAGCTTGCAATTAAACGGCGCTGACCGGATTCGAACCCGGGGCCTCATGATTACTAAACCAACCCCTTGAGCCTCGATTTTATGATTATTTTCAAAGAATGACGAAACTTGTAACCTGCCTCCGCCCTTTGACATTTTGGAAATCGATCCACCTCACCTCTCTTAGAGAGCCACCTCCTTGAGCGTAGAAATTGGAAACAGAATTTGGTAATAACTGAAACTAGATGGAGAGGGGGAAAACCCGATTCTACGCAACTGACATCATGGTTGTGCAACGTTGCCAACCTTGCGCAAGATGGATATATTTGATGTAATGGGCCTTATAGGAGTTAACGAGTTAGGCCTACTATTAAGCTTTATTACGAAATTATCATAAAACGTAGGTGTACGATTGAAATGCAGTGTATTACAATAACAACTAGAATCTTCAGTCGTGGTTACTTCTCAGCAATTTCTTTACTCACGGACATTTTCTTGATTGGGTAACCACTTGGACATTTCCTGGAAGTGTAATGACACAAGTATCATTTTGATATACTCTCCGTGATAGATTTTTAACAGCTTAAGGAATATTCCGATAGCGTTCTTTCGCCCGAGCGTGTTCATTTAAGAGTTAAACATAAAGGAATCTAATCGTATTGTTGGTCCTTTCGTGAAACTGCCTCAGTGCTCTTAGTCATAAGGGATCCCTAAACACCCACATCCTTGACCATTTACTTAATATAAAACGAGAGTAGTCGGAAGATTCTTTTTAATTACAATTATTTCGCAGGAAATAGAAATTTGCGAAAGTAACCCCCTCGATGCAGCTTGCCTCCCTACCGGTAATCTTTATGTTACTTGGCTATGTATAGGTTCCTCGACACATGACCTAGAGTAGAGCGCGCTTCAACGGGTCTAGTGATACTCCTTGATCTTTGCGTTGTTTTCCTAACCAGTCCAATCATTATCGTTAAGTGGGTGTGGGGATACAGGACCAATTGTGCCATGCCAAACACTCATATCATGACGCACTGTGGCATTGAAATCACCGAGAAGAACAGTTATATCGTGGAAGACACTGTCGTGAGATATCTGGTCAGAGCTGAGTAGAACTCTTCCTTGGTTTTATCGTCAGAACCGTTGGTAGGTACATTGCATACGATGATGGTCATTTTACCATGCTTGTGTTCAAAGCGGGCCTTCATTAGTCCGTCTGATACGGCCTCATGCAAGACTAATGCCTTTTTTGCCAGGCCAAATTTAACGTGAGGCCAACGCCGTTCCTTCTCATGCTTCCTGCAGACCAGAGCAACGAGTGATTATTGCCTATTTGTTCTCCTCTGCTTCTGGTAAGACGGGTTTCTGTGAGACCGGTAATCGCCACTTTATTCTTGGAAAGTTCTTCAAAAAGTAAAATTTTTGATGCAGGTGCATTCAGAGTCAACACATTCAAGTGGTTATTCGAAGCCTCCTTTGGTCCAGAAGATTTAATTTGTCAATCTTTCTGATGTCGTCAGCAGAATGTCTGCTGACGCGCGATGGTCAAGATTATAAAAGGAAGTCCGGATCCAAGGCTATTTTTTTCACTATTCGTTGGACTTATTTTTGGGTGGAGGGTTGCTAGCCCAACCGACCCTAGGCCTGGAATCTGATTAGAGCTAGATTAAGCTAGATACTGAGATTCCTGGGGTGGGCTTCACCCACTACAAAAGGTTGTAGCCACCCTGATCGGAGTGTTTAGTTAAGGGAAACCCCATATCCCGAGGCACATGGTCAGCAGACAAAGTCTGCATCTTTCAGGACGAACTCCACTTACCTCCAAATTATTAAGTTGTATTTTTCAGGTCAACTTTACAAGCTATAAACTTAAATATAACAAATACTGTCTGTGTCAAGATTAAAAATTGTTGAAAAAGTTTCGACCGTTGCCGATAATCGGCCGGAACGGTAGCCGGAATCCTGTCTCAGATCAGACATAAGCCGTTGGCCTCCCAGCGTGCAATTGCCAACTGACGGTTTCGCAGTTGCGCTTCCTGAATGTAGGATCGTGCCATTGTCCAAAAACGGAAATCCTCATTGCGGCCATCGGCAATTGCCGCGGATGCGCACGCGGAAGCAGCTCTTGCTGCCGCGGCGCCGTAGAATTCCATCAGGGCAATTGATGCGGTCTCCGGATCGGCAAGATCCCAGAAGCTCTCCCACCCGACGTTTGTGGGCGTTGTTTCTGCTTTGTGAGGAGCGCGCTCGGTGTTGGTGTTGTCTTTCGAAATCTGCATTGCCGCAATTGATCCTGCCCCAATAAATCAGTGACTGGCAAATGGGCAGTTTCGACCAAATACCGGCGAAACGAACTGTTTATGGCGCGGCGTAATTACGCTTCCATCAAGCAACCCTGCAGTCGGTTGCCATTACAATTCAGACAATTGGGCCCTGCAATGTAATTATTGTCCCGCAAATTCGCCAGGGTTTCGGGGTAACAGGTGATTGGAGTCGAGGCTAAGTCCATGGGCAATGACCTTCAATCCTTCCTTCAGGCGTGTCATATCCGGCTCGGCGCCCATGGCAAGACGAAAGGCATGGGGCGCTGGACTGCGATCGACGGAAAACTTGTCCGCCGGTGAAATCAACACGCCATGCGTTCTCAACTCGGCGGCAAAATCATCGGCCCTCCATGGTTCGGGAAGATCGATCCAGCGATGATAACTCGGTGGCAGTATGGTGCTGTCGAGACCAAGGACATCACATGCCAGCAATTGGCGGATCCGCGCCTGATCGCGATGCCAGGCAACGATTTCTTCCGCACTGCCCTGTTCGATCAGCAAGGCTGCTATTTCACCGGTTAGAGCCGGTGAACTTCCATGTATTTTGTTCAGGCTGTTCCTGGGCTGCGTTCCCCACGAACTCATCTACAGCGCCGCCCTCAGCCGTCGTGGTGTGTACCTCGGCGTCACCCATTTCCGGCGGACTTGAAATCGCAGGTTCGGATTCCGCTTCCTCAGAATCCGGTTCTTTATCCTTTCCTTCAGCAACACTTTTGAGTTCGGCCAGCAGCTCCGCCTCAAGCGCCAGAATCGCTGCGTCGTCTTCGGGGGCTCGAGCCTCAAGTCCTGCATCTATGCCTTCACTCAGCGAACCCTCATCCGATAAAGGCGTACTTTCGACCGATTCTTCAAGCGGCGGGATGGCGGATTCATCCCCTTCTGGTGTGTCCAGGGTAAGGTCATCGATGGCCGCCGCCAGATCAAAAGCCTCGCCCTCAGCGTTATTGGCCGAGCCCTCTTCTCCAGCGGGTTCAGCTTCAGAATCGGACTCAGCTGAGGGCTCTCCATCAGCTGAAGGCTCTCTATCCGCTGAAGGCTCTCTACCCGCTGAAGGCTCTCTACCCGCTGAAGGCTCTCTACCCGCTGAAGGCTCCTCCAACTGAATATCAGAGGTGTCGATTTCTTCGAGCACGGAGTCCAGGTCCGCATCCGCGTCGTCGGCAAACGGTTGACCATCCATCAGCAGGCTGACGGTGCCATCAAAAACGGTCAGGCAGGCACCACACCTGACCTGCCCTTTGGCGATCTGCAACTGATCCTCAGTCACGCGAAAACGCGTGCCACAATTGGGGCATTGCGTGACGAGCGGTTCTAGATCTGCATCCGTCATGTGTGGCTCAGTTTTCGGTGGTTCTAACTCTGGTCGGTTTTAGTCGCGAAAGCGTCCGACCAAGCGCACCCATTCCTCTTCAGTTGTAGCAGGTTCAAACCGTATTGAAGGATACGCAGCGGCTACTTCCTGCCACTGCGACTCCAGAATCCCTGAAAGGACAATCACACCGCCGGGCTTCAACAGGATTCCCAATGCCACGATAATCCCGAAGAGCGCGAATGTCGGCCCCCAGACGAGCAGCAATGTGAGCGGCCCGTAGCGTTGCGGTGGCCAGATGCGGCGGGAGGGCATGGCAATCGACCAGAGGATTGCTGCGAGCGTGCAGCCTGCGATCCCCAGGCCCCAGCCGATCAAGAAGCCTTCCACGAGGCCCCACGGGCATCCGTGTGGGTGAAAGGTTCGGCGGGGACAAGCTTCGTCTCGCCGCCGGGGATCGTCGGGACATGCCCCTTCCGTATCGCCGCCACGCGCCGGTTCATCCAGTGACGCACGACGGCGCGATAGAGAAAGCCCCGCAGCCCGAAAAGCTGTCGATGATCGGCATAGAAATCGTCCGGGGCATCGAAGACGCCGAAATCGTGGTTGATACCGGTCCTCTGGATGTACGTGCTCTCGCCCGTCCATCCGACACCCGGCGCTTGCAGGCAGTCGGTTCCCGCCCCATAGGCGCAGAGGCTGTTCCGACCGGGGAAGCGGTTTCGCAGAGCGGCGAGAATCCCGTCATCGAGAATGAAGCCTTCAAGGTCGATCCACTTGCCCTCGTGCAGAACCTCGACCCACGAATGCAGGATGTTGCGCGGAGCGAGCGGGTAGACCAACTCGGGCACGACGCCGCGCTGCAAGCTCTTGTCGATGGTGAAGCCATGAAAGCGGCACGGGATGCCGACGCCCCGCAGGAGCGCCATGAGGAGTGTCCCCTTCGTGTTGCATTGGCCATAACCGTCCGACAGCATGCGGGAGGCGGGAAGGGCATCGTCGGCATTGTATCCGAACAGGATGTCGTTACGGACGAAGTCGTAGACCGCGCCGATGCGATCCTTCTCCGGCAAATCGGCCCATCCCCGCTCGGCGATCAGGCTCTGGATAGCGGACGACGTGATGTCGAGGAGCAGGGTTTCGGCATGGTATGGATCGGGCATGCAAAATCGGAAAGATATAAAAAAGGGATAATAAGAAATATTGGTTTAGTGCATCAGTAACTCTTTGGAGCCGAAATTTCTCCTAGAAGCGCGTGCGACTTGGAGGCAGCCATATAGGATAAACAACCCAGTGAGACCACCTCTAACGAATCATGGAAAGAATTCCTCATTGATGAGAAAGGTCCTGGGACATCTCATAATACCTTACACCCGATGAGCAATGAGTTAGGACTCTCCGGAGAGAGATTAATCATTGTATCTTAATTTTGATATTTTATTAATCAACTTCGGGAAAGAAAAGTTATATTATACAAATTTTCATCAAAAACCTAATCACATTGAACGTTTTATTGACTAAAGAGTTGAATGATGATTATTGAACACGGCGCAAAGTTAAAAAAGATACATTATTATTAATATATTACGAGTTAAGATCGAAATCATAAATCTTCCGCAAAATGACGGGTCTTGAGATTTGTTTGCATGTACCTAAAATTTAAGATAAAGTAAAGAAAAAATGTGATATTGTCATTGTGTAACTTACGCAATGATAGCATAGGCCAAAATGCTAGGGTGCGGGAAATGCCCCGTGTCTGCTTTTAAGGAAACACATGCACTTTTAGTATAGACGTCTAAATAATAGCTTCTAGATTCTTTTTCTGAGACGTCCATGCCTTTCAGGTACATTTGACCGTCTGACGTCAGTGATATTTTTGATGTGCCACCCAGAGAGTCTCTGTCCGTGTCAGGCTTTCAGCAAAACTTACTCTTGTGTGAAGATCTGATCAGAGTTATTCAATAAAATATTCTTGATTCAGGTATTCTTGATCAACTGTGATCTGAGCTTCCTTCCCTGTGAGTCATGTTCCGGATTTAAGTCTGTAATTTGAAAATTAAACAAGCACTTACCTGTGTGAAGGTTAATTGGAATTCTTCTCTATGACGGACTAGTCCGAGAGGGCTGCTGTGGGAAAAAGGACACTTTAACTGCCGAATCGAAAGAGCTTGTCTCGTTTTTCTTCGATCGTGACGGAAGCGAAAACCGCCTTGAAAAACTTTTGCTTTGGATGGGACTGCTGGAAACACTCTGATAAACTGTATTGTCCCCTGAACTTGTTGGCTTGACAAAATCTCTTTTTGTACTAAATCTTCGGACGAGAGTTTCTACCTTTTGCTGTACATAGGGTTTGGAAGATGAAGAGCTCACTGATTCTGCGCATTCATCAGTTACTTCTGGAGTGCCAAAAACACCAGAATCTCTAGCAGTCACAAACCTCTCTTGACTTGAACACGATATCTCTGAGTCCGAATCACTCTCGTTTCGAAGGGGCTTTCTAAAAGATATCTTACCGACTGAATGCGACTGATCAAGGCTCGGTCTGATGCCTTCTTCTGTTTTAGAAATCGCTATAATTTGCTGCTCGAGCATAAATTCGACTTCCGAAGAGTCACAGCGCATTTGCGGCTGTACATCCAGCCCAGCTCTTAACAGTCTTCGGATAAGTGTTGGAAATTGTCCAACATTGGTGACAGGATTCTTTTTATTGTACTTTTTAGATTCTTCCATTTTTTGACTTATCAATTCAAGCACATCTTTAAAATCTTTGTCCTCCCATGGCAGTTTTCCTGTAAAAACTTCTACTACCACCATACACAGAGAAAAAATATCCGACTCTTTTGTAGGCACTTTTCTTTTCATTACTTCCGGTGACATCCATCTCCAGTAAATGTTCTTAAACACATCCCAAGGGCGCTGAACATAAACGCAATTTTCCAACTCGCCTCGGGCGCGGATGGCAAACTCGAAATTGCCCAGTTTTGCCTGAGTAGGGCTAATAATATGAACGGAATGAGAGGATATTGCTAAATGTAAAAAGCCCATATTATGGACTAATTTCAGGGCAGTTGCAATTTGGCATACGGCAAGGTTGATGTAGATGAATTTAATATATTTGCGTTTTGATAGTTTGTGACTTTTGTCACAATTGTTCTTACAATTCAATGTTGTGTTATTACCCCATCGTGTTTATATTCAGTGCTGAACTGTAATAACGTCGGAATGCAGGTAATGACATTTAAAATACTTGAGCTGTTAATGGTTTTGTCTTGAGGTCCAATACTACTATCATCAAAAATCTTCAGTTTTTCTTTTACGATGGATTTAAAGAGAGGTTGGAAATATATAAAAAGGGGGGAGACATCGTCGCTTTACGCCCGCTGCTGATTTGAACTCTTTGCGCGTGGTACGGCCATTCATAATTTGAGTTGTTGCGTGCTCATGCAGTGAGCTCATTCAGTGCATATATGCATCATGTGCCAAGCTTTCTGGGATGCAGTTTTTCGGTTTGAAAATATATGGTACACAAAAATATATTGTTAACAGCAAGAATTCCTATGTTTCATATTGACTTGTTTAAGGTAAAACATCTGACGATTTCAAAAGGGTAAACAATGCCACTTATGACTTGACCTATAAACACTTTGCGAAAAAGTCGCTGACTTTAATGGGGGTGAGGAATGCTTTTATTTTTCAACAATTCGGTCAGGTCTATACTTAGCATCCCTTCTTTGGGGTGTTTGAGTGATGATGATCCTGTTTGATAGTTTTCTATTCAGTTAAGGTAGCTTCATCAGATTCACTGCCGTTCAAATTGATGACGCGCGTAGATCAGAGAAATATCGTAATACGATATGATTTGTCGTTACTTCTTGTTTAACTTAGAAAGGAGATCAGTGTGCGAGGCCAATATTAACATGGCACATTACACTTACAGAAAATATCATAACTTTGGTATAACCAGGGTCTTTGTAAAGTATTGTCAGGAATCGCCGCTGTGAGTCTATTGTTCTGTGAATTCGATGTCTCGACGAAAATCAAAATAGGCTCATGACGCAGATTTAACATAGTTTGCATACACTAGATGCGTACATTCAATGGTGCACAAAGCGTTCATAATAGCCTTATGACGCATATGTAACATAGTTGACAAACACTAGCTGCGTACATTCCATGAAGCACAAAGCGTTCAAAATAGGCTCATGACGCACATTCAACATAGTTTTCATAGACTAGATGCGTACATTCCATGTTGCACAAAGCGTTCAAAATAGGATCATGACGCATATTTGACATGGTTTGGATACACTAGATGCGTACATTCCATGTTGCACAAAGCGTTCAAAAGAGGCTCATGACGCACATTCAACATAGTTTGCATAGACTAGATGCGTACATTCCATGTGGCACAAAGCGTTCAAAATAGGCTCATGACGCACATTTATCATAGTTTGCATACAATAGATGCGTACATTCCATGGTGCACAACGCATTCAAAATAGGCTAGTGACGCATATTTGACATAGTTTGTATACACTGGATGCGTACATTCCATTTTGCTCAAAGCATTCAAAATAGGCTCAAGACGCATATTTGACATAGTTAGCATACACTAGATGCGTACATTCTATGGTGCACAAACCGTTCAAAAATGGCTCATGACGCATCTGTAACATAGTTTGCTTACACTAGATGCGTACATTCCATGGTGCACAATGCGTTTAAAATAGGCTCATCACGCATATTTAACATAGTTAGCAAACACTAGATGCGTACATTCCATGGTGCACAAAGCGTTGAAAAATAGGCTCATGATGCATATTTAACATAGTTTGTATACACTAGATGCGTACATTTCATCTTGCACAAAGCGTTCAAAATAGGCTAATGATGCATATTTTACATAGTTTTCATACACTAGATGCGTACATTCCATGTTGCACAAAGCGTTCAAAATAGGCTAATTATGCATATGTAACATAGTTTGCATACACTAAAAAATCTTTCGTGTGATTAGATTTTTAAGAGCGATACATAATTTTAAAATTTGCACATTTTTAGTTTAATGCTGCTAAAACCAGTCATAGTTGCATACAACTATAAACAGCGTGTAACTGTATGCAGTGAAATATGTTACTACTGGTATCTATCCATATAACCCTTCGTCTACCAACGGGAATTTCAAGTCCAAGCACACAATTTTTGCTATAGTTTTCTTTGTACTATATTTTTCCTGATAACTCCCATTACGACTTCTTGTCAATGGCTGTAACTACCAAAACAGCGGTCAAGAAGCCTAGTGCCCAGAACAATAATTTCTATCAAATTATGATGGAATCATTTCTCTTGTTCTTGGTGATACAATAATTCCTCATGTTCAGATTTATTACTGGATGAAAACTCTGCGATTGAATAACAAACGTTTAGCGAGGTTTTTCAAACATTGCACTTCATCTTTGTGAACAATAATTTTTGGAGGTACTTATTTGATGCTTATTTCAGTATTTAAGATACATTTAGAACCGAAATACTTTGGCATGAGAAATAAACAATAATGTAATTCGGACTCAAAAAGTCCTAAAAGCCATTTTGGATTGCTTTCTTCAGTTCTTGGGTTGTGAATTTATCCCTTAGTTGAGTTCTCGCACTCACTAGAATCTTCACTCCTATAGGAGTTATGTGATATTTGTGGACACAAGAACATAACCAGTAGATAATCAGATCCTATAATTTAGTTTGAGTTTAATGTACCTGGACGCTAATGAATGCTTTCTACTGTTCTTTGCGGAAAGTTACTGTTTACTGTTGCCAATGAGAACTCAAATAGTTGACTTTTCTTTAAGATGTAACATTTTGAGGAAGCGCAGTTGATTCTTCATCAGCTTCTTTCTAATGGTAAAACTACCACATAGAAGACTACTCAAAACAAACGAAGCCCGGGATGGACGTAGAACTTTACGTAGTTAAAACCATATATATATATATCTATATTCACAGGTGGGACATAGGGACACAACTACAATGGCGCGTACCTATTATCCTTGGCCTCCATAGTTTTAAGCTACAGTAGATGAAAGTAATCATAAGATCACTGTTATTAAGTTAGGAAGAAGTGCATTTTGCCAGGGGTTTGTCTGTTTGTCTGCTACGTCTGTTGAAGTAAAGTTGTATAATATTGGGTGCTTATTAGAATTGCGCATAATTGTCTGTAGCATTTTGCACCAAAACATAAAAAAGGTTTGCTGCTTATCTTCACCTACTGTTGTTCCGGCAGAATTCGTCATGTTCACGAGACCGTTTTCAGATGTTTCGCAGTTGCATACAATCGTTACTGATATTCATATTATTTTTTAATGTTTATTGTTTACAGCAAGTTAAACAAACAAGAGAAGCCACGTGTTTTCTACTTGAGAACTTGAAAAGATCATGTACCACTGAATTGGATGATGAGGGTGCTTTTGAGGTGTACCATTGCTTGGCAATTAGTTAAGTAGGAGCCATGCAATGATAACTAAGGGCGTACTTGGCACTGCAATAACTCCAAAGAGGATCCTGCGCCTGGCATCTCCCTATCTTGTTCCTACCTTATCCCTATCCGTATCCTTCCTCTATCTGTCCAGCCATTAATATCAAATATATCGTTTGATTTTTATAAATTTGTGACGTAATACGGAAGTCCTCTGAAGCCCAAACTTTATTTTTCCAGCACCCCAAAAAGATGTTTAAAGTCCCTTGGCTTAAGCTTAAAGTCAATATCAGATCTTGTCACTCCACGACTTGGTCCATTGATAGTCTGTATGATTTGCTTCTAAATAGTCTTGGTTAGAGCAAATCGAACCCAATTGACTGTCTCAAAGAATGCGAGTCACTGTCTGATTTGATTCTCCACAAGGACCAGCTGCACTGCCAGAAAAGGACAACGCCCCTCCATATTTAGGCTATCTGGGAGAAAAGTAAGGCATGAGACAGGCTCAACCGTCCTACCCACTCTCTCAGCAAAGTGCACAATTCAAAATGATCTCAACTTACTGCCCTAAGTATTTTCCTGCCCAAGTTTGTCTCACAGAGTGAAACGTGCATCATTTCACCGATTTACGGCTCATGGAATATCAACTTACCCATGGTGATCTTTTTAGATTCGGTGTGAGCTTCGTCTGTTCCTCCCTTGACCGTGCTAATCCCAACGGCCACAGTAGGCGCCGCTTCTGTGGTAGAAATGGAACAAATGTTAGGCAGATTAAGTACGATTAACAAACAATGCAGGAGGGTAGGTTTCCCCAGACTAGGTTGTCACTGATGGTGCAACAGGCTGGTTGAGGGAGAAATCGAAGCAAACTTTGTCCGCCATTTCACACCCCTGTAACGTTGAGAGCTGAAAATTTCTGACATTCATTTTCAATGTGTCTGTTGCCAGAAAAACTATTTGTGTCATAAAAAAAACATAGCATTATATTTCCGATGATATCCCTCACAGCAAAAATAAGTGGAAATTACATTCACTGCATTTTCGGGGTCAAAGAAAATTTCACAAGAAAACGGGAAGATGAGAAATAAGATAGGGCAAAAGAAGAAAAGAAAAAAGAAACTAATAAGAAAGAAAGATAGAATGAATGAAAGAAAAGACGAGGAAGAAGATAATGGAATTGGAGAAAGAGAAAACCAAAAGCAGAAAAGATGATGAAATAGAAGAGGGAAGGGGAAATGCACACAAGGACGACCACGTGCACATTTAAACGATAACGAGACTGTCTTTATGAAGAGGAGTATAAGGAAAAGAAGACAGAAAACAAAAATCGGGAAAAGAACAAACAACAGAAGAGAAGGAATGCAAGAAAAGATAAGGAAGATGACGAGATTGGAGGAAGACAAAGCAAGATGTTATTAGCAATAAGTCATGAAAACTCGACATCACCGCAATGAAGTTATACATTTTCAAATATAATACAAAATATTACTTTTAAAAAGAACATTAGAGAAATAGAAAAGATGTCAACACCGGGGATCGAACCTCTCTTCTCGATGATACAAAATATTACCAAGGACATTTTTGTGCTTTCCACTCATTGAACACTTGCACCATCAATAATTTATTTTGTAATATTTTGATGTGAAAGGTATTGGGACTACTATTGCAAGGACTTATTGTGGGTGGCTAGCATAGCGTTTGAGTCATTGACGCCGCTGAAATGCTTGAAATTTCTTTTTCTTCTAGCATAAAAGTATGGTAATGTTTGCATCTTTATTTAATATTCCACGGCATACACTCTGATTTCCTATAAAAGACCAAATTGGAAGAATCCAGTGAGTTTGTTAGACTCTGTTAATGTGTCGCTAATGAACCTCCTCATTGATGTCTCATAATGAGACAGTATTCAAAACAAAATACTAAAACACTTGCCATATTAAAATAGCAATATTGGATATGTGACTATATATCATATGAAGTAAATATTACAAAGACCTAAAACAAGCAACAGTAACACAAGCAACAGTACATAACGTAAATGACCGATTCAGCACCCTGGGCGCTTATTTAAAAACAAACGTTTTTGGGTAGGCGCTTATTCGGACTGGACGCTTATTCGGACCTGGGCGCTTATTAAGGAAAGGAATAACAGATAATTAAACATACATGATCTGCCTATAGAATAGATTGAAACATAATGTTCAATCAATCAATTAATCAATACATCTTCATCCTCCTCCGTATCATCATCTAAAAGCGTAAACTCTTGAGCTGCTGCATCCACGTCTTTGCTGTCCAGGCCTGGGCGCTTATTTGGGCCTGGGCGCTTATTCGGACCTGGACGCTTGTGAGAAATAATTTTAGAACTCCATCTTTTACGTTTCGAGATAATTCTTCCTCAGAAATGTCTGAGGAAGAAACTTTGGGGGAGAAAGTGGATAAGTATAAGATGCGTCATACTGACAGTTGAAGGAGACCATTCCCCCATTCCCTTCATGGCCCACACCTGTTATTATAGTTACTTTGCTTTACAACCTCTACATGCTAGCAATATGATGCGTCACGCTGTCATCCAGGGGGGGAGATACTTTTGGTCGATACCTTACCAAGAGGGGTGGTGGGTGTCGGAGAGGAAAAATAACGATTTGACAAAAAGTACCCCGGGTACTTTTGGCATTCCAAATGTCTTACACTCTTGGCATTCCAAATGACTTACGTCTGACACTCCTCAGAGTACTAACGTCAGAATGACCAAAATGGAATGTGTGAAAGAGTATACCCAATGGACTGGTCAAAAAACACAAGCCATTCAGGCAGTCCAATTTATGATTTTCTCCTTACAAATACAGTTCATATTACATGTTCAGAGATTTTAGGAAGATGTTTGAGTTCGATCATTTTGGTGAAGGAAAGAAGGAATTGTATCATATTTTAATTCACATTATGTGGACACTACGTTTTGAAGCTTTTAGTTCCTTTTCAGACATTTTATGACCAGTAAACGATGTTGCAAAAACAGTGCAGATTCTTTTTGTTACATTTGTGGAAAGTTTACGTACTCTTCAAAGAGAGATGTCACATTTTATGAAAAAAGCTTATCTGGCATGTTTTGGAAAACCCGTGGGAGATCAAGAAAAGCCATAGGCTTGCCATGCTCTTTGCTCCATTTGTTACAGCTTGCTTCATGCACGGGTCAACAAGGAGGCGAATCGTCACTTAAGATTTGGAATACCTATAGTGTGATGTGAACCATCAAATCACAACACTGATTGCTACTTTTACTTGGTGGATACAAAAGGTTTCAGCAAGAAAAATTGTCATACGTTTTCGTATTTCTAGTTTTTTCCATCATTTTCTTTAATTTTTTTATTCTTTTATGTTTTAAATTGATTTTTTTATATTTTCAGGAGCTTGTTAGTTTTTCATTAATTTTATTGTTATCTATTTTTAATCCTTTTACTATTTGCTATTTTGTGTGTACCTTTTCCTTCTTTATCTTTTATCTAATTTCCCATTTATTTCCTTTTTTATCTGCTTCTTCTTTGAGCCGCCGTGGTCCAGTGGACAGTTCTCCAATCTTTATTGTCAGAGGATATGGATACGATTCCCCGACATACCATTTGTGACGCCAGGAGGAGCCTTAGGTCTTTATAAGCTAACGCAAAATGTCGCCCACGCATGTGACGATTGCTGCTGATCCTGATTAGTGAAAGCAGTGGTCATGTTAATTACTTTAGTAATCATGAGGCTGATTATGACTTGTTATAGGGATTATCATATTAACTAAAAGGATGCTGATGATGATGGCAATGATACTGATAATGGTCATAATAATAATGGCGTTAAATAATAATAATGATAATAGTGATAATTGCAATGATGTTGGTAATGGTAAAATTGATAAACTAGAAAGAAATGATGATGCTGATGGTGATAATGACGATGATTTAAATTATAAGAATGATGGTGGTGGCGACGATAATGATAGTTATGCTGATGATGATACTTATCTTAATAACTTTGTTGATCATAATAATAATAATGATGATGATGTTGATAACGATGATTATGATGATGATGATGATGATGATTATGATAGTGACAACGATGATGATGATGACGATGATAATGACGATAACGATGATAATGACGATGACAATGATGATGACAACAACGACGACGATGATGGCGATGCTGCTGCTGCTGATGGTAGTGATGATGATCATGATGATGCTGATTATGGTAATGATGATGATAATGACGATGACAATGATGAAGCTAAACTAAATTACACAACTGTTGTTGAAAAGAAAGGGAGTGTTGGTAACAATATAAAATTACAAGCTAACAAAATCGTACCTTATCGCTTTGTGGAAAACAAATCATGATTTGGCATTTAAGCCATTTTAACGGGCATCCAAGGTACTATAGTAAATCGTGCTCCACATGGCCTCTCAGTAACTGTTTGACGAAAGTGTAAGTGCTCAAACTGGATTCTAGGTACACTTAATTGTAATTCCAGGATAACAACACCCCAAAATTCCTACATTTTAAGTTGTGCCTCGTGCGTGGTAAAGCTGGCCGGTTCAATATTACGTGACCGACTGAACCATTTGTTGAGACTTAACTGTGATTTCGTAAATAGATATTGATTCAAGTACTTAAGGCCTTGGCGGAATGTGTTTCATTACGATCAGGGGTTAAATTCTGGGCATCAAATGCACAAAAGATAGATGTGGCCTTCGCGGAGACGTAGCACTGAGAGACCTGAAACTCACTTTCATCTCTTCTGCAGTTGTCTAAATCATACTCACTACTAGCATGAAAGAGACACTCGGTTGCATAAGTGACAATGTAGCCACATACAAAAAGCCGAGCCTAAGTTTTTGAAACTCTATGCAACTTTTTTATCGCACGCTTCCCTGTAAGTGCTATCTACAAGTGTCTGACTTTCGGGATAGCTCGCAAAATTCGCGGGAAGACGATTTCGAGCCAAAAGATTAATTCATAGAAAGCAATTGAACGGTGAATTACTGGGCATCTGTATCATCGCTGCCCGCTGGTAGGCTCCGCACAAACGGCGATATCTGGTTACGTAACTCTCCATCCTTAACATCACTTCAGAATTCTGCAACTGTTGTGCTAGCTTGGCTATGGGAAATAATTACAAAATACCTTAGGCGCAACCCCTTCAAAGCTATCGATCCTGTTACTAATTGTGTAAGTAACGTTGAACTGCAAATTTTTACAGCTATTTGATACCAAGGGGAGATCAGGTTCCTGAGCAAACACGGGGGTTGCTATCCTGGGTGTGATAATTAATTGTTCTGTAGTCTGTACTCTGTAGACTGAAGTGTCACAATGAACAAGATTGATATAAACCCCCGTAAACGAATTTTTGGCGTGAAATGCTCCGTTTTCATTATCTGCGCTTGCAAAGAATGGATCGGGCATATAAAGCAGCAAAAGTAAAGTAAAACGATCTCCTTGGTTGCTCCTCCTCTCAAACCTAGCGACGGGTTTTACTCTTATGTGAACCAGGCTTAAGTCAGTGGTGTTAGTTTGATATTGATCTTCTATGTAATCTTACAATGGAGTGCAATTATTACAACAACCAGCTTAAGAATATGAGAGACGTCAATTTAAGAGAGCTAAGTAAAAGAGTATGACTTCACCTGAAAGTCAAAACAAAAGAATTAATTTTTCGGCATTTTGCTTGTTGACAGAGCTAGTCTATCAAAGTTCCAAAACAATATTACGCCCCTCGTAGTTTAGATCGTCTCTTTGAATACCTTGTTACTTAAAGCAAGATTATGTTTCAGAGAGTTCATCCTCCATTCGAACGCGTCAGTATCCACTTAGAAACTATTTCCGGTTTTCCTGGAAAAGCACCCCGATTGCGTAATTCTAAGTTTTGGGCATGTGAAATATCTAAAATCTGTTGAACCATATTGCAATTAAGAGCACTCTCAAGTTTCAGTAAGAAATTTCACTTAGCCCACAACAGCTTAAAGACCAGAAGGGTCGATATAAACTAATGTTATCCAAAACAGAAGAGAATACCCTTGTCTTCCAGGCAGGCACGGAGCTATGGGGGGGGCAAGGGGGGCATTGCCCCTCCAAAGCTGATTTCTTGCCCCAAATTGCCCCCCCCCCCCAATATTTTTTGACCTCCCCCCAAAATCCCCACGGTTTTCCTTACCTGGGATTTAGCAGAAGGCCAACGAACCAGTGACATTTGACATTTCCTTGCCATGGAACCCTTGGACGAAGTTGCAGTTAAGTTGTATTTTAATGCCTAACAGAGACAGTATAAGGTGAGAATAAGACAATAGAAGCTAAATCCTTCACCTTGATTTTTCATTGTTAAAGAAACAGATCGATGACAATTGTCAGACCACTTGTTTAACTAGCACATGTCAGAAGCTTCACACTTTTTGGCTTCTTTATGCCTTTTCAGTACTTAAAATCTTGTCTATCTAAGAATATGAAATCGTATATCACAGGGTGACAGAAAAGCCAGTGACTATCGTCAGTTGCATAATTACCTCAACTGATCGTTATACAATTCAACAGAAATGATAATTGACGCATCTCAAGTACAACCTAAGCAGCTGTAAAAAATTTTAACGGAAAATTGAAAAGGTTATATCGTGATTTCCCTTATTGCACGGTCTACGCATTCTTTATTAAACTTTTATCATAGAAACGTTCAGAAATCTTGAAAATGTTGCAATTTTTGTTAAATATTTCGTTACTTGTTTATTAAAGATATCTAACGAAATCAGATGAATGAATTTATGAATGAACTTACCAGTACAACCCGTTGTTTAAAACGATCCCAGTATCTGATAACCATTGAAGAGATGGGAAAATTGTTTGGTTATTTACAGCCACTAATGGACTTTATTATGACAAATTATCAAATTGGGCAAGTCTATTTACATTATTTCATATAAGCCAAACTGTGCGAGCTTAGTAAGCCTGCCCTTCTTTGGTGCTTATATTTTTACAGTTCACGGTTACAGAGAGAAGATTTACATATGACATAGCAGTACTTGCAAAGGTATCGATAGTAAGTTTTATTGTCCTTAAGAGATCTTTAGTTGGCTGGACAAGTTTGTTATAAGTCACCAAATACACATCTTGTGCTAATATACTTTAGGAAACTTTAAATGTTTCAAATAAATGTCGATTAATTGCAAATGTTTACATTTTGTTACCAAAAAAGTCTATATAATAATGAAATCTTTTTACGAAATCTCATATAATGACTGACATATTCATGGTATATATAGAGTGTCTGCTCAGGATCTGACTTAAGAACTTAAGAGGCAAATCATGTTTGTTTCATAATGTTTAATAATACAAACACTGCAATATAATTAAGATTGTAAGGCCATTGCACTTTCAATTCTGATAACTTAGATAATTTATATGGATTAGAAGAGTACAGTAGGGTCATAAATTGTCTCCAAGTTGGGCCCTGACTAAATAAATGAAGTGCAATGAGAATGCATAAATGTCAGCACTACATATGGATGCCAGCCTCAGTGACATGACACTCTGTTCTACAATAAATTCTTCAAATTCACTAGCAGAGATGGTAAAAGGTAAAGAAATGGGTCACACCTATCAAAGGACTCTTGCATGCCTAGCAACTGTCCCTTAAAGTTAACAATATAAGGGTAGTGTATAATAGTTCTGTGCAATACCAATTTGTATGACATTGTGGACATTGAAATATAAAATATTTCAATGTCAACTTAACACAGCACCACCAGCACCACCATCATTGTCATCATCATCATCATTATCATCATTATCATCATCATCATCATCATCATCATCTTCAGTCATCTTCATTCTCAGTTTCCATGCTAGTATGGGTTGAGTGGGGGTAGATCAATGGCTAACCTTCAATCAGATCTAGACTGTGTCTGTGTCTAAGTCTATTAAAGTTAAATTCTTCTGCAGCATCAATCTAAATATTGACAGGTGAAACTAAGGACAACAGATCATACAAGCATCCTCATGGTTTCAGCCCCCCCCATGATTCTGGGGGGACCTAACTTTTTGAAATGCCTTATTTTATGGGGGGACCTACGATTGCATCTTAGGAATGCGCGGAACTGTAGAATACGTTTCACCTGACAGAAACTTCTTATTTTATAGTATTCTTTAAACGTTAAGACAAACTCAATAATGCTACTAGCTACACTACAATAGCACCATATATCTACAGTCCAAGGTAAAAACAATTTTTAGCTTCAATATGTGGATAAATTTGAGAGGTTATTAAAACATCAATTATTTTTACCTTAAAGTAGGGAAATATTGTCTAAAAGTACTGCTGATTAGATTCTATAGGCTTGGTATCCTTCTTTCGTGATTTCATGAAAGGCTTAATGTATTACACGTGCAGTTTGGGGTAAATCGGTTGGTTCTAAGGCATTGTTATTTGGGTACACGAAGTATTATATGCTAGAAAGTCAAAATTATTTTTACTTTGATCAGGAGCAAAAAGAAATCTACAACGTGAGACTTAAAGCCTTGTGCTTCGCAAGGCAAAGCATTTAAAACACACTTTCTGGACGACTACAATCACAATTCACGACACAAAGTTACAAACCTGAATACAGGATGGAAGGCCTTGCCAAAGTGCCGTATGTAGCACTACAAGTGGTTCTCCAGGTAACATACGATGGGTGAATATAAAACATCTCCTTTGTTGGCCAAGGCGTTGTTTAAGATCCTCAAGATATTTCATTTTATGAACTTTTTCTGAATGAACGACCTAAATGAAAGAGAATCCTAAATATATAGTACTTGGAAGATTGAATAAATTGATACTAATGGCTTGCAAAACGTTTGCTTTGATCGGAAAATGCAAGGGGATGGTAGGAAAAACTGGATTAAAAACGAGAGGGTACATTGAGATATGTCTAGCAAGTCCCCGTAGAATCCATTTCAGTTTTAATCAATCTAAAGTTTTGGAAACTATTCAAAGATCTGCGAACTATCATCAAAAAGGTTGTGAACAAATTGTATGGATCTACATCGCCGGATCCTTACGCTGATAATGGACAGTAATGTAAATTGTAAAGTTTCTAGCGTAAAGATGAGCTCCCCTGTGCTTGTTTGGTCCTTATCCTTGCATTTAACAGTCAAAGGATCTTCAAAGCTTGCTCCTACTCTTTTAAATCGTGGACTGTGGTCGACAAAATATTCTCGGAAAGACATTTACCAAATTGATATCGTGCATTCTGCATTACTTAAAGATCCTAAGTGTCGCTATTCCAAAACTTTAAGTAATTTGGTCATATTATCGTTGATTGGAAGGGAAAAGCAAAATTTTCAATTTTAAAATTTTTCTCGGTTTGAGACGTTAGGATAAACGAGGTTCAGATAAACGAGGATGTACTGTACTGTCCACAGTGGTCTCAGTTCCTAATGATTCATTCTAACTGGAATACTTTTCTCTAGATTTGAATGGTCCTTAACAACTAAAAGACAACTTTGAGAAGCCAACGTGTTAATATGACACTTTCCTTGACAGGTATACCTTGGACTTAATTGATTTGGGCATTTTAAACTTTTAAAACTTTTCACGTACATGATCAATCTTTCGAGGCGCTCTTCTAATCCTCATTGTGATCATTCGTTTGGAAAATGCCTTACCCTGAACTTGTACTCTCCCAAAACTAGCAAAGTGTCCTCTAATTACGATCACCATTGCACTCTCTTTACTTTCTTGACACCTACTTGATATAGCGCCAAAATTATCGTCAAGTATATTAGACGCTTCAAGTTCGATTTTTATAACTAAAGATTTGTTTGAAAAGATTGTAAAGATGTGTCCCCACAGAGACTCGAAACTGTGGCCCATGCATCCGTGGCACATGCACCACCAACTGAGCTTGAAGTTGACAATATTTTGCGCTCGTTGCATTCTTCTTCTTGATATATGTCGTCAAGATACATCTTCTCAAACATTAAATCATTCCAATCAAAACCTTGAACTCAATCATCATCATTATCATCATCATTTTCATCATCATCATCATCAACATCATCATCATCATCGTCATCATCATCATCATCGTCATTATCATCGTTATCATCATTATCTTCATCATTATCATCATCATGATCATCATCATCATCATCATCATCATTATCATCGTCATTATCATTATCATCATCATCATCATCATCATCATCATCATCATCATTATCATCGTCATCATCGTCATTATCATCGTCATTATCTTTCTTATCGTCCGATATTGTGTCGGTTTATCCGCGGGTTGCTCCGCAGGTTCGACAGGGTTTCTCGTTCTTCGTCGCAATTTTGTCCGCCAATCTTCTCTTTCGACCGGGTCCATTCGCACCACCCCCCACTTGCGTCGTTCGTGTTGTATTACTTGCTGCCACGTCTTTCTTGGCCTTCCCGAAACGTGCAGTGTGGTCACACGGTTGATCCAGTTTGGACTCCTGTGGACGTGACCATACACCCTGAACCTCCCACCGTGAAGAATCGCGCGAAGAAATACTGCTTCATTCACAATCTACAACACAAGACGTTTGGCACATCTTGCGCACTCCTCACTTAATAAACTGTTGAATTATTATGTGCCGTATAGTCTATTGTCAATCGCAGTAAGGTCAGAAAGTTAAGCACAATATTTATGCAAGCAAGCATAACGCATGCCTAAAACAGCATAAGTTGAAGCAACAAAAAACCGCCCTGACTTGCCTGACCAAACTTGTGCCGAGAGTGAAAGATTGATAATACCGCGATATATCGTGGAAGTGGAATTCAAATAACATTACACAGTACAGACAAGCTAGATATATTCTACTTGTTTTAAACAGGAAATGTCAATCGAAATTTAGTGATATTCTTTCTTAGGCCCAAGTCAAACGTCGCTCTTCTCATGCGCCGAACCTAATACAATTAGGTTCGACGATGGAGCGGCTTACAATTTAAAACCATAAAGGAGCAACTAATATCTGATAAAAATCAGCACATATATACAACATGGATTATTTATATCCGATCTGCAATTTTGCATGTGAAAAAAATAAATTAATTCACATATCTCTTTAAAGCAATGCTTGTGGGTTAATATCTGGCAATCATAGTGTCTTTTTATGCCTGTCATTTATTACTATGTTGATAGCAATGGTCATTGCACCACGTAAGAATCCTTTACTTATGGTCAAATGTAATAAAGAATATAATGGAAAGGGGAAACTTTGTTGCAATCTCCTTACTTATTTCATAGCTTCAAACTGCCTTTATCTGTAATAGATCAGGTATACTGTTAAAAGGTGAAACAATAATAAATACCTTAGTTAACTTTAGAGCAAATGAAACACTGTTCATGACTATTTCATTTCCAGACTTTTTATAGAAATTGTAGAGAGTTATGAGTTACAATATTGTTGACAGTACTTTATGCAGAGTACATAATGATATATATACAATTTGCTTTTATTATACTAAAAGCAACAGCTGATGTCCAGTAATCTGATTTTACTTTTTATGCAGGAATTCTTTGCTGATTATTTTGCAGTTAGTCCACATATGTTCTCCTTAAATATTGTGGGATGTTCAAGGGTAAGGAATCAATACATATATGTATATGTTGATACTGGTCGTTGTTGCAATTTTTTCTTTTGTTACCTATTCATTTTAATATTAATTTAATGATTGTAACTACAACCTTTTTCCAGCACTGCTGTGACAGATAAAACTCTTTTTTTATCAAGAACTCTGAAGATGATGATGATGATGATGATGATGATGATGATGATGATGGTGGTGATGATGATGGTGATGATGATGGTGATGGTGATAGGGGTCATTCTTAAAAATTTGGGACAAAATTCAAGCTTTAGTGTAAAGAACAAGGTATTGACGAGGGGGCGAACCCAAAAATAAAATGTTAGGCATGTACAAAAACAGTGTAATAGGATGATTAAATATTTCGTGACCCACGGACATAACGTATTGTAGATGGGTGTGAAAATGAGGGAAAGAGGGAAGAGGCGATAGCCTACATATTTCATCTTTCAAGAAAACCCTTACTTAATCTGTAAAGCTGTAGATTCCATTCATTCACCAGTAATATACCTTATAACTTTGCCGGGCTTATACGTAAAGTGTTGTCTTACATTCGATAGGTGAGATCCGGCGCGTAACAGGCAGGGTTCAGGGAGTGCACGTCCTACGGGCCCCGAACACACTGTAATATCATGGGGCCTCGAGCATTTCTATATAATTTTTTATTTTATGCGAAATTTGAAAAAAAATTAACCAAATTCTTCAGCAGGGCGAGAAGAATCTAACGTTTTAAAATATATACTTTCTCTTAAAAGCTGTAAGTTTTAAAAGAGTAAAACCGCTCTAAAAGGGGCTCAAGATAGGGGTTTCAGGGCTATGAAATAGTCAAAATTACAAAATTTTCCGGACCCCCATGGAGGGCCTTACAACGCCACCAGATACCCCAGCTGTATAACCACTTACTATGCAAGTGGAAGTCCTTGCTTTGCACTAATTTCCCGTGGGGCCCCATGGCAAAAGTGTCCCAGGGGCCCCAGCTACCGTTGTTACGCGCTTGGATGAGATGTACCCACAAATCACGCATAAATACAGAAAGAGCATGATTTCCTTTCAAATCAGATTAAAACTTTAAAATGTCCCTGTAAACTCTAGCTTGAGGGTGCGTGGAGTTATAAACGTATGTGTTTTTAAGGACATACTGTATTTTTTTTAATTAAAAACTCTCACAAAAATGAAAAATTAACAAAAGTGTTGTCGCTACAATAACATAAATTATGCAACTAGTGTAAGCCACTTTATTTACTCAAAACAACACAAAAGAAATCTAAATTAGTAGGCCTAAGTCCAATTGAGAGTCGCGAGCCCAGTGCGCCCCATTTCCGATACTGGTGTCTTTAGCCACTCACGTAAAATACACTGGAATGAGACGAACGTTGGGCCTAAAAGACAACTGTAAAGCCTGGTTCACATAGGAGTAAAATCCGTCGCTAGGTCTGAGATGAGGGACAAACAAGGAGATCGTTTTTACTTTACTTCTGCTGATTCACATGCCCGATCCAGTCAAAGCTAGCGCAAATAACGACAACGTAGCATTTCACGTCACAATTTTAATGACGGGGGGTTTACATCCATCTTGTTGATTGTGATATTTCGGACTGAAGACTTCGAAAAATAATTGTCAAGCCAAGGATACAACCCCCGTGCTTGCTAAGGTACCTGATCTCCCTTTGTATCAAATAGATGTCAAAATCTGCACCTGTCATCGTCACCATAGAATTTCCGCGTCAGAACAAAAGAGGCGCCAGCAATTCAAGTGATGGTCGGAAACCAACCGAGAAAGCTCGTCAGAAGAGAAGAAATTTTTTTGTTAATTTCGGAGGACTTTTGCTTTGGCATATGCCAATCTAATTTTAACTTTCACAGCCAAGTAGTAGGGTTCGCATGCAAGAAAACCTGCCTTTAACATGCCGGACGCTCGTCTGGCGACGGATTTTACTCGTATGTGAACCAGGCTTAAAAGTTAGTTGTAAAGCATCTTTAGCAGGATGTGACAGTGAGTGCTTTGGCACTAATGGTACAATAGATGTATCACCATTTATCGCAAGTAAGTAGTGGCTTAAACTCTCTTTAGGAGCAAATATTTTCGTGACCTTGGAAAGAAATGCAGCTTTTCTAGGCGTTCCTCTCTGGAGAATTGTGAGGCTGAAACGTCTGGATATGGTAAATTTAGACTGACAACAAACATGCTGAGGTTGTCTTTTCAATGGTTTTACCGTCTGAGACTTTAGTACACAATGTTTTCGCTATTTCGTGCAATATTATTATTAGGTTATGCCAAATAAAGATCCATACAGCAGTTTGCTAAAAGTAAGCCAACCTTCTAGAACCAATTTTACGACCAGTGGAAAATCAAATAGGAGAGACAGTAAACTTCACAATAGAAACAAGACAAAATACTTACCCCTCTACTGTCATTAAAACCATCAATCAAGTATTCACCAAGTTTCTGTAGGTAATGAACACAAAAAATAAACATTATGGTTGTGCTTTTAAGCTTGGGTGTCAAAACAAGTACATACGTGGTCATTTATAACAATTTAATTATTTACATGCCATTGCTTAGGCAAGGCATGTTGGAGATATACGATAAATATGTTACCTCTGTAATAATAGAATCTGTTATCTGTTAAGTCATAATATATCTTCAAGGGAACAGATTTCATAAGGACTCCAAAACGATTTTTTCATTAGCATTATTCATGAAAATTTCTACAGCTACCGGTTTGTCTCACCTTTTACATACAAAATTAGAAGACAGGAAGATTAGGGGGTTACCTATTGCCTGACAATTCTAAAACAATGGTGGAAAACCATAGTCTCTATTGTGATACATTGTTGCCTGCATAAACTTTTGTACGGCACATTTTTGTCATCCTATGAACACTACGACTATGTTTAAGCCTAGCAAGAAAAATTAATGACAGATTTGGGTAAAATCTGGAAACACAATATAAGCATCAATTTAAAACTCAGACTAATCACGACAACTGTCATTTCAGTTGCTTCTTATGGGTCTGTAGGTTGGACAATTAAAGCTGCCTATAGAAATTGAATTGAAGGATTTGAAATGTGGTGTTACCGAAGAATGCTGCGTGTCAAATGTTTTGAGCATAGTACCAACTTGTATATTCTAAAGAGGATAAATTACACCTCCAAGAAACTCCTTAGCTCTATTCTTCAAAGACCACCTTGAACAATGGGATGACTAGAAACTCTACTACGCTATTTTTTCATGAAAATACAATCCTAACATGATATTAGTCTCATTTATGAGTTTGAAAATTACCGAAAAATTTATATCCCTTGGACACTAATTAAACCACACGACCCACAAACACATTTTAATGTACATAAAAAGTTTTGCTTAAATTTTTATAATGCTTTCGGAGATATCTCTTAAACAAATGGATGCCAGGCAAAATCCCAAACTATAAGTAGGCGGTAAAAGCTATGAGTGGTGAATCTTACCACTCTAGGTCTTGCATATCTAAAACGACTTTTTGAAGTTAGTTCGAAAAAAGCTTATAAATTTTGATGCATGATCCATTAACAGAACAATAAAGCAAAAACATCTGTAGTTAAGCTACTACGTTTTTCGCATACACATCGGGAATAGTCACTAGAGGCTGTACAGTGATCAGCCGTCACAAAAAATACCGGCCACAGAAGCGACTATTTGACCAATTTGATGTATGATAAACATATCTTGCACACCCTTTACCAGTGATGACCTTGGCCCGGGCATACGGTCCACGATCGTTTTTCATGCGGTCCGCTTCACATTTAAAAAAATCACCTTCCTTCGGTGGGTACTAAGGAAAAGTTTAAAAGTCGGACGAGCCCTGCATCATTTTCATCTTTTTTTTAATTACCTGAGCAAATTGTACCCTATTATTGCAAAATTTCCTTATATCTCAGAGTTGCCCGTGTACGACCGAGTGTGCTGCTACTATGATTGCCAGGCGAGATACTTCTCCAAGTTCTCAGTGCTGCCTTGAGCAGAATTGCAACTAAATTCTGATGCTGAGGGGGCAATAGGCCTACCAGTTTTCCTCTGACTTCCTCTTAAATGGCTCACAGTTCAAATGTAAATGGTGCATCTTCTCTTTATTAAAAGGAACTAATAGTTACAAATATATAATTTCACTTATTTCATTAGAGTCATAGTTGAGTTTTCAAAGTATATGAAATTAACTACCCTGACCACTGACGTTATATGAGATCTCAGAAACGCCGTACATCCCTACCAAGTTGCACAGAACACAGGTATCTTAGCCAGGTGATTTGCTCAGCAGCTAATCTATCTACAAGCTGAAAGAACTATAACGAGGTTTGATACACTTTGACAGGCTTAGATAGCCTGCAGGAAACTGCTACAGGATGTTATTTAATGTGATTGGGTGGGTTTTAATGTTATGAGATGGACTGCTATGAGCTATGTTTCATTTTGATGGACTTTGATTGGTTGGTATGGACTCCTGTAAACATGATAAACTGGTCGTACATCGTCATGGGTTATCGACCCACAAGCTAAATAACGTTATGCCTTCTTGCTCTTTACCCAAGGAGAGCTGCAAAAGGTTACAAGTTTGACCAATGCTCGTGACTACAAGAAGCATCCCTTAAAAACGAAGGCTTACGGCCCCCTATATTGTAGGCCTATCATTGGTCTTAGTATAGAACTACACGCTGTAATGTGTGTAGAACCATATACGCAGTGTATATTTATACATAGAATTTGCACAGGTTTATCCCATACATTGTAAACCTAACATACCTAATGTTACAGTTAGCTGTTACAGAGAGCCACCACATGAATGCTTAACGTAGCAGCTGCAGATGGAAAGGTATTGTCGCATATCAGCACAAGTTGTCGATTCTATTTACTAAGCAAAGGTCAACAGCACATTATACCATAACAACATCCATACGTGATGGTAAAGCAAAAAAGTCATCAATTACTGTAATGGTTACAATCATACCTGATGTACATGGTGTGTTATAGACCAGCAGCCAGTCCCTTGGTGCCTCTCAAGCTACAGATATTGCTTTAAGTTAATTCATAGCAGAGAACTAGATACGATCCAAACTGTACTGGCCAGAAAAGCCTGGCTAATAAGAATCTTCATCACTCTTAATAAGGTGAGTCCTCTACCCAAACGTAAACGAATGCTCGATTATGACTATGATACTGACACAATTAAGTCATTGGCTGGGGCTAGACACAAATAAACGGGGTGACTCAGACACACATAAATTGGAAAGGGAATTCAAATGTAGCAAGACGAGACCAGTTTCAGAGAAAGTTGATATCCTATTGTCCTATTATCGCTACATATATGTTTAAACATATCCTACAACGAATTGGTCTGTGAATCCTAAAAAAGCAGACCTTCGCAAACCGGGGTGGTCGAACGCTTCTAACGCTTTTTCTTTCCACATGTTCCGTATGTTCGTGGTACGTTTATTACCTGTATATTAATTCAAGGACTTTGAAATACATACGACAATGTATAACACCCATATAAGGGATGCTGATGGGTAATACAAATTAGATGGTGTAGTATGATAGAGAGTTTTCTAGGAACATTAATGTCGACACTAGATACTGTATAACTGACAGCAGACGTCTAATTCTGATTTAATTTGGCTTCTGTAACCAAAGCCTTTCCGCCTTTTGCCGGTTCCGTAACTATCAGGAAAGGAGTAATAAAATCTTTGCAAGAGTGGAAACAACACAGCATCGTTCCATGCATCATTGCTCTCATGTTCTCCAACAAAACTGATAAGTGAGATACTGACAGTGTTAAGATATATTCCCTGATACTAGTCGTTCCACGAATAAGCCTAAACTATTTGCTAGAGTATAAGGCACAAATTTTCCTGTTTAGAGAATATTCAACAGTCACGCCTTGCTTGTACCGGCGGGGAACAACACAAAGCTGACTCGATGAAGTTGTAATGGGGCAGGGCTGGGGTGGAAGGGCTTATAGAGTACGAGGGGTAAAGCAACCCTTGCGTCACCGTAAGTATAAAATCCAATTACGTTTCATGCACGTTGTGGAAGGTTTGCAGCAGAGACAGACAGAGAGGAAGGACAATAAGAATAACAACAAGAGAAAGAATAAGAGAAGGAACAGACGGGAAACAAAGCAAAAGAGAGGGCCAAAAAGGAGTAGAAGAGTTAGTAAAGCGCGGGGAGAAAAAGATGAAGGAAAAGTGGGGAATGAGGGCAAGTAGAAAGAAGTAGAGAAAATAGTAGAAGAAATAACAATGACAACGAAATAATGAAACTCTGTTATAATCACGATGCAAAGATTAACCTCAATATCACTGTTTACAATGCTCAATGTTTATGTTGAGTACAGGAAGTTTACTTTTCGGAAAGTCAATTCCATTGATCGATAGACCTCTATTTTTTCACGTTGGTTTTCGTAAATTATAATGTTTTGAACGTTTACATTCCTCTCCTCTTTATTCCTTTGTGACAGCCATCGCTATATGTTTTCATAGTCTCTCTCAGCCTTTCAATTTTGTTACAATACAATTGAATCCTGTGCGTACACAATCATGAACAGTAACGGTTGAGAACCAATTTACTTTTATCCCTTTAGACTTACTGCTTCCTACAAGGACTTTATTTATAGTTGGTTGGCGTTGATAAAAGGGGAGGTGAGGTAGGGCGGTAGGGGTTAACAGAGGTGGGCAGCAATTTATTAACATTTGAAAAGTAACGAAAGTTAAAATAATTGGAGTTTGGAGCTAGAGGCTTAGGAGCTATGATAGGTCACCCAAAAATTTCAAGGGCTTATACGTTTGATTGTGAGTGTGGTGCCTATGGGGAGATTTACACCGTTGTAAAAAAGGTAACTGCCATAGACTTTATTTTTTCCTTCTTTCTCTTTTTCTTTTCCTCTTCTTCCTTTTTCTTCTCTTTCTCTTTGTTGTTGTTCTTCTTCTTGATGATATATCAATTGACGCAAGCGCTCATAGAATTCCACTTTTCTCTCCCCTTAGTTACGAATAGATGTTTTGTGTTAGCCTAGAGCTGGGATTCTTAAATACATGATTCGAAGGGAACACTTTCAAAATATTACACAACCCTATGGTGCAAACAGCCTCCTTGGGTTTTCCCAAGTGAAAACATTATGAAGCAATGTGACATTGCCTTAGGGCATCACTTGCTTCAGAAGAGTACCATACTGTGTTAAAAACCTTTCCTTTCGTTAGGTCTTTTTTGGTAAATAACATAACTAATTCTGACGCTAATTGGTACAAATTGCAGTACTAATCTGGCAGTGCAAATTCTGTATGTCTCGCTCAAAAAACATAGTGGGGTATAAAGTTTCTTAATCTTCGATGTTTATTATTCCTCGTACAAAAACAATAAGTAATAATAATAAAAATAACAATATACAGAAGCGTCTTCCTAAACGAATATAAGTAAATAGATGCAAACAAATAATTATCTATATAGGCAAACAAGAAAGACGAAACAAAGCTAACATAAGTATAAAAACATGTAGGTTGTCTATGGCAGTCGTCTGCAACCTGCTGTCTGCAAAGTATATCTTAGGAGTCAGTAACTTATCAAGGATTTAAATCAGTTAACGAAACTTATAGCTGCTACGCCAAGGTATCAAAAACAATCCGTAAAGGTGTCATTCTCATTGCCGAGTACTTATACGCATTATTTGTAATTTTCAATTTCGCTCTAGCGATTGCTTCTGAGGAGTCTCAAGTGCCAATAAGATTCCCTTGCTTCGTGAAAAGTTCATATTCTGCATCTTACACAGATATTTTTTTATCACGATAAAAGTACGCAACGTACCTTAGGTGAGAAAATTAAATTGTTTAATCTGTTCTTTACTTTCCCATTTTAGCTGCTTACGATCCCTACTCTACACCATGCTATAACACAAGGTATGGTTGTTGTCCAGATCGAAGAACGCCTTGCAGCACGCCGGGATGTGATGTTTTGCTCCATTGTAGTTTGCAACCATTCATGCACCAGTTTGCTTCACCTGTTCTATCTTTTAACCATCCATTTTGAACCGTCATTGTCTAAAAGTTCTCATACTTTCAGGTATAGGATAAATTTCATCCCTAACTAATTTTAAGAACTTGCATTATTCTCGCAGTAAGTCTAACCTTCACCCTCTCCCTGCCGGTGACGTGTTTCCGGTATGAAGTCTAAGCAATTAGCTCCTAGGTAGAGTTAACTGATAGTAGTCATCAGTAAAAATATTTAGGGCATAAATTTTATTGTTCCATTTCTATGTGAAACTTGTTTTGCAGTAGGCTGCTAATCAAGAGTATTTTTTTTCATTTTGGCAACTACATTTCCAGAAACACAAAGACACACAAAGACAGGCACACACAGACACAGAGACAAACACAGATAAACATAGACAAACATAGACACAAAAAGACACACAGAGATACACAAATACACACACAGACACGAAGGCACAGAGAGACACACAAGAGACACACAGAGACACACAGAGACACACAGAGTCACACAGAGACACACAGAGACACACAGAGACACACAGAGACACACGGAGTCACACAGAGTCACACAGAGACACACAGAGACACACAAGAGGCACACAGAGACACTACCCCGCTAATTTCAACCTCCTAATCATTGATCACTAATATATAGCCGAACTCTCGTTAATTCAATCCCACAGAGTAAACGAGTATGCTTGACTTTGAGTCGATTCCCCCTGCTCCGCTTGTTCGATATTCAAGAGTGTTTTTGTTGCACACCGGCTATCTATTAGTTCCCTGTGGAGAGATGATGTTTCTTGCAGAACCACCACTTTCTGAGGATGAATGCTTGCATCTACCAAATACCTGTTAAATGAAATACCTGAATGAGACGCCAAGGCAGAGTCCTACTTTGCACTATAATTAATTGAATAGCAATCAACAACTTCGTGAATGTTTCACAAGGGATAATCCCTTAGCTGATTCGAAGACACGTGTCAAGTATTTAAGGCGATAAGCATGTAGCGAACACTGAGGGGATATGTAGGGATACAAGTCTTATTTATAAACATGCTCCAGCTCTATCCAGTGGAAATGCTCCTAGTAGTTTCGCATGTTTTGAGTCTAAATTAGTGATCAACTTATCTGAAGAAATATCAGATTATGGACCCGACAGCATTCAACATCTTGCCTTGCACTCGGCTCCGCGCCGTCGGAGGTTTTATTCTGTCGAAGAACTCTAAGCTTTTCACTCTTTCACCTTTTTGTACCGTGGACGAGCTCCAGCTCGTTGAAGACTGATTCATGTGGTGTAAGGGACGGTTTGATATTTGCTAAAATACTGAGCTAATTAAAACCTTGTTAGTGTTTATATTCTTGTAAAATTGTACAATCACAAGCTTCGTATCATCCAAATTGAACCCCGTAGCCGGCCTCTAATGCCATTCAAGAGCAGAGCTAGGAAGCGTTAATTCGCTTCTTGGCCTTTTGGGAAGGAGTGGTTGTAGTATCTGTTCTCATTGATGACGGATTCTTTCCATAATCCGCGAGAGATTGTCCTACTGGGCGCCTGAGCCTGCCTCATGGCTTTCGTCTCTGCCCGGTAGCCAAAATTGAGGGGCGTTGCCCTTGGACGCCCCTGGTGCCCTTTGTTTATTAGTTAGCCTGTTTGGTGTTTTTTCTGTTGATTTAGGGTGGCTTCAATGTCGGACTCACTGCTCATCAGGGGTCTTTGATTGAGAAACTGCTAGGTAGTGTTCATTACAAATATGTGTGCCAGGGAAGGTTCTGGGTAGAGGACAATCGGAATGCATGTAAACCTGCTTTATTTCTGTGTTCTTTAGATGCATCGTATATCCTAGCTTGACTCAACCACGTTGATTTAATTCTTAAAAAGATCCATTGCTCCGAGCAAGTACGTTGGTAATTTTGATGGTCTGCGTTAACACAAAGAAACAAGCAGCGTTTTCTATAAAGGCTACAGTATAACAAGCCCTCAATTTAGCTACTCTCTGCCTATGCAAGCTGTCGGGGGAATTGATAGTTTGTCTACAATTTACAGGGCGGATTATTCAAATGTAGTTACAGGAAACGATTGTTGATTGCTTACTGGCAAGGATAAATGGATTACGATTAAATTTACGTCGCTAGCAGAAAACATGCAACAAATACCAAACTTGAAATGTTCTTACTTACAATAAAATGGCCGGATGCAAACACTGCTACACCATGCCACATAATAAGCAAACATTTGAAAATGAAAGAGGAGATAATGGCATTTTATGTTTCTTTGCCTGTGTTAGGAACCAATGTAGCTTGTTATCGATTTTTTGCTACAAAATGATTTTATGGAGGCTAAAGAAACTGAATAAACTAAAAGAAATTCGTGTTTGAAGACCCACCCTTTGTGGGCTAGCCTTTGACCATGAGAGGGGGCTCCTTGGGAACACTTTTGTACTTGGGGAAACGAAGCTATGTTAAGATTGCTCCCATTTCTTACGACATCTCTTTTTTTTAGCTAGCCTTTTCGGGGCTGCCATTAAATTGGTTTGAAGATGGGCGAAGAGTTCCTAAGAAGGTCTCCTCGAGTATCTTTTTAAAATTCCCTGCAAAGTATCACATTGTATGCACAAGGAAAAGCCCAACATTCACCCTGAGGAAATATAAATAAATTATAGGCATATTGTCATTATAATAGCATATTATATTGTATCAAGGCTAAAGAGTTTCATTTTATACCTTTTTGGTTGGTACTGTGGGGCCGAAGTTGCAAATGCCGTGGCCACAAAGCGGTTGCAAAACACTGGACTTCAAGTTTGGAAGAATTCTAAACCAAAAATTTTCATCATGGGTTTTACTTTTCAATTTGTGACCAATGAGGTGCGGATTTAGGGGTGACGGATCACAGAGGAGTCTTGCCATTTCTATCGTTAAAGCCTTTGGAATCTCCCTCTTCTCTCTACAAACTTCAAATAAACTCGGAGGCGTTGTCCAAAACCTCTATTGAATATGTGTGCAGCAGGACAGTCTGCAAAACATTAATTGCCACATCGATGATGGTTTGCACCGTGCCTAGGCCTTATCATGACGTGGATTTTTGCAATAATTTCTTATTGTCCCGTGTTTTTTTGCCCCATGACTTGCATTCCATTTAATAAAACCATGAATTACAACAGTGAATCTAAGTAGGTAACTTAACAGATGGGAAGACAAGAATAATCTCTCGCTTCCAATCTTGTTAGGCACGCAGATCCAGTTAACTAAAAAAAAATTGTCTATAGTAGATCCCAAATCTGGAAATTCTTAATTATCTACGTTGTATTGCCTGTAAACGTAGGATTTTGGTATACTGGTGTAAATGAAAATAATGTGTACACCACAGACGTGCAAGTTATTTGATAAATTTTCTGATTGTTATCCGTTAATAATTTTTACTCATTTATTAACAAATTTGCTCAATCAAAACTATATCAGCCGTCTTTCCGCTACAGGGATGGCGGAGAGGGTTTTGTCTCTATGCGACACAACTTGCATGATTGCAAAGTCTATTGAATTGTCTTAAATTGTCTTTGCACGTACTTGCTCTGCAATACAGTCGATCAGTGAAGCAAGAGTATCTTCCTTGTAACAACGAGGGCCCTACGGACAGCAGTGATTCCTGGGTTTAAATGCTTCCTTGCGAATAAGGAAGATATGACGTAACATTTAGGTTACCCTACTTGTTGAAATGCTTGGCTGCTTTACTTGCAGCTGCACAATGTCGCGCGTTTTTACCGTATTCAACAACCTATTATACAAATATAAAATCAAACAGTGTTCCGATTTCTATCCTAGCAGTCTAGAAATCCAATCCAAGCAATTGCAATCTCCTTTAATAATGTCAATAATTGCATCTTTGAAGATTAACATTGATAAGAATAGGCCATGTAAACATCTTCCTGTCAATCAGATTGGAAAGTTTATTCATCTAGAGACACAGACACATAATTGTCTTATAAGAAAACAATCCTGGTTACACCCTGTTGCTATGAGATACCTCTATTTTTACCTTGCCATTTATATATCTAAAATAAAATATTTGTAAAGCTAAAGAAATCTTACTCGTTTGAAAACTCTCATTTCGGGCACGTTTGATAATGCTTAGTACTTGTTCTTCTTAACAGAGAATTTCTTTAAGAATTTATTTATACACACCGAAGCTCCAAGTGGTTTGTTGAGCAGTTGACTGTGTAATTTGTATATATCAAAGACATTTAACAAGATTTAAGCTTACCATTCGAGTCAACAGTAAGCATCATTTAGGCCAATACAACTTTTCTTGTTCTACTCTGTTTAATACTATTTTAAGGCTAACCCATATAGTGTACCGATTTCTAATGCAACTGCCTGCAAACAGATCGAAGCATGCCAAGTTATTTTAAGCAATCAAGTCTTAGAGGTTGAATGCGGGTTTTTAAAGAACACCAAAAATGGGGGTACAGAAACAGATCCCGTATGAAAGTGCAAAAAGAATATGGATTGGTTGAGTAAAAAATTGCTTGCATCTGCAAATCACAGAGTGATCGTTTCTACCAGTTAGTAATTTTTTAGCTCTTGCTTGAATTTTTAGCAAAATACTTTGAAAATGATGTATACTCACAAAAATATTAGGTCACAGTTATGCACTGAATCTTGTCTTTGTGCTTTTGGGTATTGTTCTACATAATTCTATCAAACCATCCACTGATGCAAAATGTCGTCAAGCTAGTGCCCTTAAACTCATACTTTATGGCACGTCGGGCTGAGCGTCATGTTCATGATTGTGGTCCTGTTTGGTTTTCATGATTTATGAAGCATGCCCTAAAATATACTCATAGATATTAAGCATTCCTTAAAGAGATTGGCTGGCTAGTCTGGCTACCGCACTGAAATAAAGCCTTTGTAGGCAGCTTAAGGCATGAAACACTGTATTAATCAGTTGGCTTTAAATACAAAACATAATTCCACCGATCAATGTTAGCTTCCACAGCGTCTGGCAAACAGCTTAAAGAGACATATGACTGAAACTGTTAACAAGAGTGCGAAAGTAGTTGAGGAAAGGGGCCATTCAATAATTAAGCAACGCTAAAAATCGACTTTTTTCAGTCAGCCCCACCCACCCATCTGTACCTCACCGTAACGAATAAGATAACCCCACTCATCACTGTTACGTAACCGTCTAAAAACACTCCCTCCCATATTTCAAAGCGAAGATCGAATCTGAAACGTTATCATAAACGTGATCCCTTGCCCCTACCATAAATCAAGTATATCGAACGTGAGCTTGTCGAATTTTTTTTTACTTAAAATTGCTTTATAAAATATCTCACGCAGTCTCCGTTGAAACGTATTACAATAATTATAAACGTAACACGCGCTGATATTCGGTGGAGTATATTCGAAAATTTAATAGCAAATATGTAAATGTTAGATTTGTGTGTACGCAATTTAATCAATCTCTCAGAGGATCTTAGATTTTAGATTGAATCGACACACGGAGATATAGAGATATTATTTTCTCAAGGCCGTTACGTAATTATTGAATGACGCAAAACCGCATGGTTTATCAAAAATAATAGATAGACCCAAGTAGTCTGAAAGAAATATCTGATATTTCTGATGAAAAAGGATTGAAACGCTGTTATTGTTTGATCTCTTGTCTTACGGTTCCAAAATTATTATCGCTAACGTTGATGACAATAATGAGTATCTCTACGTAGCTTAAGGTATTGCAAATATAATTTAATATGGAATAATGGGAGCATGTTTTTGTAATACCGTACTTTCCTTTACCGCCTTTCTTAAATTAATGACCAAATAAGGTTTTTACGTATATGTAACCGGCGTTTACAGTAATAAATCAGACATTAAGGTTACTGACTAATTCCCTCAGTCATTTTGTTTTCAAATTTCAATTACTAAGTATTTTGCGTAACGACTACAATTTACTGCCTGACATTTTTGACAGAATTGACAAATCCCGTCTTTTATGCAAGTGCTTGCAATAAACAAATCCCAGAACCATGTCTTGTTTGGCGTTTCGCGTAAATTTTACGCACTCTTCTAAAATTCGAATGAATTCCGATAAAATTTATGACAAATAATACCTGGAAACTGTAAACTAATCATGATAAACCAGGGGGGAGGAGGTACTTCTGGTCAATACCTGGGCAAAAAAGTGGGTAAGTTTGGTCTTGAGGAAAAATTTGACGAGAAGGACGACCACCTCCAAAAACTTGATCAAAAGTACCCAAGGTACATTTTGTTTTGTAGTAAAATTAGCAACCTTTACCCCCACCCCTCTATTGGATCACCGTACTCAGTGGTCGAATTTTAATCATGTGATCATGTTCTACTTTTAACCGTTGTCAGTACACCTAGACCTGTAAAGGCTGTACATTTTAAATGGTGGACTACACTAGACTATGAAACTTTCAGGAATTGTCCAAACATGAACTCTGTATCTTTATTCAATCAGGCTATGAGTAGTTGAATATTAGAAAAGGTAGGGCTACAAAACTTTGCAAAGTTTGTTACGGATACACTGGTCAAATTATCAATAATTCGGACCACCCTAAATGCTATTGTTAGACTGCCCATATTTCCCCTTTCATCACCAATTAAAATCAAAATATCGAAAGAACTAAAAAGTCAATCAAACAAACTTAAACTTCAAACATTTCCTATTTATAACAGGTGTTCTTCGACTAAATCTGACGACACAGTGTATGTAATAGAATAGTGGAAGGTAAATCACGTTGTCTGATAATTAATCCTTGAAATGACTGGAGATACATCTTTAAAGGAGTCAAGCATATAAAGAAAAGTGCTGTTGTAGTTAGAAAGGAATCGCAATAAACTTTTTAGTTATTAGATTCACGAAAAAGGGAGAAATTGTATCGTTCCTTTCTGTGAAGCTACTTCGAACGATGGCTAATCCCGCTACACATATGGGTTGACAGCAGAAACATATGCCACGTAAACCGTTATAATTACCCTATAAACCCACAACCCAGTAAACGGACCCCTAACATAACATTAGGAGGCCTAAGATTGTAGTCACTAGAAATTTTGACTACCTACAGTTAAGGAACATAATCATATGGGAACCTCATGGTACACTATCACCATGGTCACTTTCGAATTACGTCACATGTAGAAGTCGCACAACGCTGGAACGGAGCTAAAAGGAGGCCTCCTACCCTAGAACGCACCAATGTTCTACTGTGTTCATTGCCAAACAGCAGTGGGTCTTCAGATAGGTTCGCCTTTCAGACTCAAGCGCGATTCAACAAATGAGCTTCGAAGCCTAGCCGGAGAATTGTTCCGTAAGAAGTTACACTATCGGTCCAAGTTACATTTACCTCAACTTCCAAACCTATAATTGCAGAGTAGCTAAAAGTCAAGCTTGGACCACTAACACTACTCGTACTCAATCAAACCTGGCGACAGTAATTCAAGAGAGATCAGGGCCATAGAAGACCGCGGGCAGGAGGAAAGGAGGGGCCTCCAAAATTTGGAAAGGTATGTCTTCGAATTTGTGTAAGGAAGTTGTTAAATCACTCTCATGACCATCAACATGGTTCATATATTGCACATTTCTAATAACTGTTGCATGAAAAAGAGTGCAACCGGGGGACAACCTGCAGCTGTCACGTTCATATCTTTTATGCATCTACAATTCTACATACGAGATCTTGTATCTCAACCTCTATGAGCTTACCACTGGAACAGGGAGAATGGACTATCTGTGCTTTAAATAAAAGTGCTTGAAAGGTATCGTGGAAAATTTAGCTTCCCAGAAGCTCTGGAAATACAACCCTGAGAACCCCCTCCTTTATTTTGCAAAATTTTTCCTGAGATTCTGTTGGAAGACAATGGAAATACACCATATTTGCAAAGAATGAAAAAGAAGTTCATTCCATTTTCATGTGTTGTGTTCATTTTTGTTTATAGACTCAAAAAGAGCAAATAATTGTTTTTATGTGTAATTACATGCTGCCAGATACCAAAAATTTGAGCACCGGTCAGTTCTTGGGCTGAATCCGCCCCTGACACTCTGTTTACACTAACTCATAACACCCATTTAACACCCATGACACAGACGGCTTCAAACTTGGTACGCTTTCGATGTGTTAGCACAAGCCAACTATGTTACATTATCTTTGCCAATCCGCCATTCCTCTGAGTCTTATCCACTAAATCAGAGACGTAATGTATTAGCCTTTTTGGGGAGAGCAACATTTAATCAGGGTCTTTGTAAAGTTCCTCCATCGGCTTTGATTTAATCAAGGACATTGTCTGGTTTTTGAACCAGGCTCTTAATTCTCACGATGCTACGGCACAAGATTCGATCCTGCTTTGTTTAGTACCAGGCCAATCTTTGATAAGGATTGCCGAGTTTGACACTATCTAAGAGCTAACACTCCATGTGTGATATGTCCGCTGTTAGCTCGTGCGAGAAGCACAGTTTGGTAGTAACCACTGTCATACAAATACTCAGTCGTAGGCCGGTAGCTGTTACGAGAGAATTGCAATGAGATCTTGAGGCATCCTTGTGTTGATAACAATAAAATCATGCCGAGCCATTAGAGGACGCAACAAGATACAGGACCGATGGCTGGATGTCCCCTATAAAGTGCTAGAGCGTCGAGAAATTGGAACCTATTTAGTGAAACCAGCAGAGGGATTTGGAACTGCAAAGTTAGTAAATCGAACGGAACTACAAGTTTCAGCTGGTTGGGATAGCAGACAGACACCAGTGAGGAAAGTTTATCCTCGGAACATATACACTCCATAGAGACAGTTTCCAGAATTAAATCAAGAAAAGCCAATATCAAATAAGAATGATGGCCTATTTCAAGTAATACCCGAGCCACATCCACCCAGACCTCGTCGAACTCAGAGGAGGACTGCAGGACAACACCGGAACCCTTATCGTGAACCACGTTCAGTTCTACAGTGAACACTATTGACCGAGGAGTAGCAAGTGAAAGTGGGAAAGTGTAAGCCCGTCGAAAACACTTCTTAGTTCATTAGTCGCCCATTATGAACAATTACATCATTCAAAACAGATCCAATTACTTGGACAATTTCGCGTCCACAATTGCCGTCTTATGTTGGCATGATAATTTCGTAGAAACATAAACACTAGAGATTGCGATATCAATGTATGACAATACCTGCATTAAGTAATAGACCTACACACTGATGTCACATCCACCCGTTCGTTTGGAAAATGTTGATCGTGTGTTGCTTATAATTTGACGTAGGATGATCATTGGACTATTGTTTATGGGGAATGCCACTGGAATGATAATCGTACATTCCGATTTACCGATACGTACATGGCTGAAATATGCAAGTAACTATTTGCAATCGCTAATTAGGATAATATGGACTGCATTTGACGTATTCTTACTTACCATCTCCCAATAGTTCGTGTTTAAAAGCAAGTTGTTTTCCTCGGTTGTTTCAGTAGTTGACCAGTCAACGTTGCTAGCTCGATAGCTGACCTCAGACCCTTCAAGTTCTTGATTACGTTCTTGTCTTCTAAATACAAATATTGTGGATGTAAGCCAACGTTTTGAAAGCATTTTCTAAAAAGTTATAGAACCAACGGTGATGTTCATATTGGGGGGGTGGGGGGTGCTTGTAGGCCTGCAGCTACACATTTCAGCTCATAACTTGTTAAAGTCTGGCCGGAATGAAATTTTGTGACTTTTCCTAAAATTTACTGAAAATGATTATGGTGAACACATTTTTTCAAATTTTTTCAAAATTTTGCGATATTGGCGTTTTGTTGACCTATGGTAGAGTTTTTCACCGTTCTGTTTTGTTACTTTTCTTTGGAAAACATCATTATTATATCTTTAAACTTAGATTTTCGTTCCTGAATTTGTACCGATGCTTTCGTATTCTCAAATTTGATAAGTGACAAATGCAAAATTTGTTGAAATTTCGCAAAAAATGAAAAATTTGTTGTGCAGTAAAGTGAACATTTAGGTGTTTGCTAGAGAACCTTATATAACAATATATGCAAAATAATTATAAGAATATCACATCTTTAGATGAGTTTTTTACCAAAAGTGAATATTTAAGAGTTATGTTTTTGATGTTTGGAGGATATTTTTTAGTCATAATGCTCAAAATAAGCAAAAACCGGTGGCTTATAAGTAAGAAACCATTTCGCAAATTTCAAAACTCATTTTGGAAAGTAAGTTACTCAAAATCTAAAATATCTTGCCTAAATACAACGTATATGTGCCGAAATACCTTAGAAATACTAAAAGCCGTTAAAAAATCAAAATGTAATTTTAAAAATTTGTTTTAAGGCCTTTTTACAAATCTTTCAATATTGCGCATCATTTCATAGCCATAGACGACGTCATTCGCACCAAATTAAAAATTTTCGTTTGGAATTTGTTGGAAAAGAACTAAACTATAAACCTGCCAAAGATCTTTGTAATAGCATTAGCCGAGATAAAGTTATATTGCTATGGAAATAGATCAGATTGCTTTTAGCTACTCTTGAAACCAGTGACTTATCTCTTATTCAGTTATCTGAATTCTAACAGTACCTGGACTTCAAATTATTAGAAGCTTGGTATACAAGCAGGAAATTAGTATCTATAGGGATATACTGTAAGATAGGTTGACAACTTTGACATCAATATAGAAGCCTTTTTTAAAACTTCTAAATTGTTTTTGGCTTTAAGACTTGATAATGTTAGCTTAAGATTAATTCAACTATCTACATTTATCTCAACTTCATATAGGTAGCAAAGCAATAGTTAAATTGCATTTCCTTGTAATACCAATTGTGGAAAGCCATGCACGCATAGATCCAACCAAAAGATATCAGGAAGCTTGGTATTTCATATCCATTGAAGTGGTCCTAATCCATTTTAAAAGGATGTATGACCCATTTTGAAAGGGTACTTTTCTATTACTGAACTGGCCATCAATACATGATGGAGTTGATGAAGAATTATGTTTAAATTTATATAAGAGTCTTGTGCTAAAATAAACAGCCCCATATTGCAAGTTGATTAACCACTGTTTTCTTAGAGCATCAGGTCAATAAAGTCCTGCATCAAAAAGTGTGTTATAAATGGTGTCATATACCTTATAAATGATTTTCTTCATTCTCAGAATATCACATTACTGAAGAAAAAGAGTAAAAATATGGCTTATGCACTATGGTATTAGGCAATATATATATATATATATATACAAGGTGTGCGCATTATAGATAAAGAGTAATAAATCTATCTATCTATCTATCTATCTATCTATCTATCTGGTAAGGTCAAATGTTACGTCTAGGTAGTTTGTGGCTGTAACGTTAGATGTGGCAGTGATATTGCCGACAAAAAACGAAAAACGAAAGGAGGTCACCAAGATTTTCCAAGACCTCGGCTTAAAGATCACTGCCACATCTAACGTTACAGCTGGCTCTTTTCTCATTTTTTCAACTTCAAGTTTGTGCTGTAAGCCAGCGCTGTTTATTGCGGCTGTTGTTGCAATACAAAACAAATATCACACTTTCAGTCGAAACACAGTTGCAAGTTGCATTTCTTACTTTTTACATGTGTGATAATACATGCTCGTCTCGATAATACATGCTCGTCTCAAATGGGACGAATTGATGAAAACCTGCAATACAAACCAATGGACAGCTAACTGCTGGGGTTTACATCTCCTTGGTTAAATGTTTGTACGGCAATACTTCTAATTAACAAAGTGCTACTTTGATTGTTGGCAGCCAGAGAGGGGCGTTAATTAAATGGGTATTAAATATAGGAGACATTAATTAAATTTTCTAAACTTCGTAGTTAAACACCCTACAACTGACTCAAATGAAGATATGTGTTTATAGGGAATTCACGGTATTTCACGAGCTATTTGATGATGGGATAGTAAAGATGTATTCTATAAAAAAGTTAATGATATCATTATTGGTGTGTGGTAAAAGTTTCGTATACCGGGGCGTAAAGTAGAAAGGCATCAATTAGAAGGGGTGTTTTTCCGGAGCCTCGAAAGGTGGTGCTTAAAAGATAACAGACGTTACTTAAACGTTTTACCGTATGTAGAGTTTTATTTTCGACTTTATAGGCGCTGCATAACGACACTTAACTATATTCTTTCTATAAATACAATGTTTAATTACCAACATATTATAGTAACAACTGTGATATTCCCGTGGTGAACGCGGGGAATAAATAAATAAATATAAAAAAAGCCCTAACCAACATGGGTCCCGTCGGGTGGTTCAGATAACTCTTCGAAAAGGAAAACTGTACCCAACATCAAAATTGATTACATATATACCAAAGGACACTTACAACAACTTTATAAATTACGTTCGGAGAAATATCGATGAAGAAACGTCTAGCCGAAAAATCGATAAACATTTTAGGGCTATTTTCTTGTAGTAGCTTTATCAAACAAATAATAATAATAATAATAATAATAATAATAATAATAATAATAATAAAAATATGGTCGGTGGTCGGAGTCAACACGAATGCTGCTTCACTTTTGTTAGTTTTTACCGCTAGAGTGGAGGGATGGGCAACATTTCCATACCAAGTCAAGTTTAAACCACTTCTCTGAGCATTGCTGGTACTTATTTCACCGACCCGGATTAAAGCCTGAGCAAACCTTTGCAGTTTCTCAACTAAAAATCCCTGATAAGCAGTGGACCCGAGATTGAAACTACCCTAAATAAACAAAAAAAAACTAAACAGGCTAAATAAGAAATAAAGTCGAACTGGGGCGTCCAAGAGCGTCCCTGAATTTAGGCTACCGGGCAGAGAAGCAAGCCATGATGTAGACTCAACCGGCCAGTCGGACCGCCTTTCGAGAATTATGGAAAGAATATGTCATTAATGAGAACAGACACTACGTCCATTCCAAAAGGCCGAAAAACATGAATCACTATGCATTAGGCGATCAATGAATGTATTTTGATTAGTGATTGATTGAGCCGACTAGAATCACTACACGTTTTTTTAATAAGCAACTCAGTTGCTCAGGTTTGAGGCCTCGATTTGGTCCAAAATCTCAGCAACAAGCTAAGCAGCTCGGGGCCTCAAATTCAGGATTGACGATTTTTAAAACGCCTGAAAAACAAATCAAGATAGTTTTTTATTAAGAATTGATTACAAACTGTTCATATATAATAAATATCACACTGTTGATAATGTGTCAAGCAAAAAGATCAAAGATGCAACCATCATTTGATATTTCATCCTTTACAATACAACGAAATTCGACGATAACTTGTGGTGTATGTATGTATGTATGTATGTATGTATGTATTTATGTATGTATTTCTTTCGCCATAAAAATAGTTACAAAAATAAGGCGTAAAAAAGTAATCCGAAAAAAGGGGATATAAGAACGATGCATTAGATTTATAAGTCTTTAAGCCTTCGAGGTAATTTTTTAAAAGATATTAGCACACTGGCAATTTATATGACGCCAGCAAAAAGACCCCATGATTGTTGATGGCGGTGCGTGCGTTCCTGAAATATCCACTTTGCAGAATTCAGATAGTTTAGTGTTGGGAATGACCAAGTACCGTAGACCAACGTCTTTAAAATGCCTTCGATTTCGGGTCGCGTTTTCGTATATCAGTAATACAAATCTACTTAACGGCCACTAAGAAACTTGCAGCGTCTATCAAGTCACCTGTTGGCAATCATCATCAGACGATAGGTTTCTCCAATAAAAAAAAGTTCAACACTGAGAAATTATTGTTTTCGTTTTTCGTTATGTTTAGGCTCATACGACAAAATTCCTATGGCATAAAAGTATTCCTTGATCTACAATTGCGTTACGGTAACATGCTTTTACAGCAACATTGGTCACAGGATATTGCCCAAACAAAGAAAACATATTTTCCCCTTTACAAGGAATGTGAAACTTGAACTGAATAAATACTTTAATGCAATTATTATCAATTATAAAAACTGTCAGAACTAGCTCTTCAGATTACTGAATCGCTAAATTGCTATCGGACGATGGAAGCCATGCAGCACGTGGAGTAGTGCAATAAGGATGTGAACATAAGAAACGTCAGCTAATACGGAGTTTGGGATTAATCAGATTAAGAAGCAAAACCACTCAACTACAAAATTAATGTTATGTCACCTTTTCCTCAGCACCAGCTGCATAGGTGTACCTATCCACCATGGCTATACACTGCAAGTCATATCCATGGATCTGTGGCCTAGCAATTTCATGCCATGTGGTCTATGATATTAATAGAAATGATCAAACATTCTTCGTTTCGTAGTACACGTTTCCCGCAAAGAAGAAACTTTTCATATTTGAATTTGAATCTGGACAGGTATTTCCCTACTGAAAACACATCTTGAGCCTTTCCTCCAAAATGTGTTCACTTAAACCGTGAAATTTTGTGCATGCGTGATGTGTGTTGGTGGGAAAATTGCGTGAAAGAAAACGAAAATGAATGAAGGTTGGGGGCTCCACCTTTGTCACCGATGCTTTGCTTTCATAAGTGTACCCCTTATCTCGCTAATCCTGGATCCCTCATTTTACACAAGTCATTCCTTAGAGCCTTTTAGCTACACTATATACACCTACCCACACTACTGAAGAGTACAAACAACTTAAAGAATTGCAGTTGTTGACAAAGATCTTGACAGGCATTTACTTAAAAAGTGTCACATAAAAGACAACATACCGTAAAATCCCAAATATACGCCCTGGGCTTATCGAGGCTCGTAAGCATTTTTCGGTGGGCTTGTATTCGAGAGGGCTCATATACAGGGGGGCGTATATTCGCAGGGTCTTTTGGGTTAACAGGTGACTTAAGTATTCCACGAAAATCACCATTTGGTGTCCAATCCGAGAGACTGATAACAATATTTAATGCGTAAAATCTCCCAAGAGAACAAAAGTAACTACCAGGCTCCCTCTATATATACTCTGTCCATGTTCATTCAATATCACTGCCTTCACCACCACTAATTTCGGATCCTAGACGCAGAATTCCAAATGTAAGCCCTGGGCTTACATTTGGCGGGGGGCTTATATTCGGAAGGATATTTTGGTTAGTTTACTGGGGAACCTATATTTGGGTGTGGGCTTATATTTGGGAGGGCTTATATTTTGGAGGGCTCATATTCGGGATTTAACGGTATTATACTACTTGAGAGCTGGAGTACTGTTAAGGGAACGCTTACTGACCTAGGCGTTACGCCATGTCACATATTTCCGTCATTTTATGTCAAGATTCCCTCCAATTGATATTAAAATATAAAAAATAAATAAAAGCAGAACAACACAAAAACAAAAACGAACATACGACGTGAGCAAACTATAAATATGCAATAATAATAATAATAATAATAATAATAATAATAATAATAAGTTATAAAAGATAATTATAATCAGAATGAATTTACGGAACAGTTCCCAATTTCCAAAGACATCTCGGGCTTAGCTCCTAATTATCGGGTGCACATCAAATAGCTCGATGAGGTTATGTAGAAACCTGGAAGGTCTGTCTGTGTCAAGTTCATGGTTCAATTATGAACAGTTTAAATTATTTTTATATATTGAGTGCAGGCAGGTACGCTACTCCGTTTGTAAAAGGATCACAATCGCATTAAAGATTTCAAAGTAGAATTACCGATGCTTAATTAATATTGCTTTACTAAAACAGAAGTTTAACATTGGCGACAATTTGCCAAAGTGTTGGTGTTACTATTGTCAAAGGAACCGTTCTGTTATTCACCTCATTTAAAATTTAGCCCATCATATTTAAGTAATTACATCTCTTAAAGATACGATTTCAAGTAGAGATCAAAACGTCGCGAAAAAATACTACTGCCATTAACAGATTTTGGTAGTTACGAGAAACATATTACTAGAAAAGTGTCAGAAGTAGAAATTTTGAAAACACTGGATGCTTCAGCCATTATCAATAGAGTCAATGTTGGCTTCGGAGTTTTAGGAATCTCCCCATTTGCTACTAATTGCTAGCATGTATGATTAAGTTGATATCGTGATATTAGATGCAATGGCCATTTTTTCCAATGTCAATATATTTCAATATATTATTTACTTCTTTGCTTTAAATAAAAAGACTTGTGTTTTCGTCCAACGGTGTCTCTTTACGATAAAGCTGACAGAATCTAACCTAAGTTAGCTAAACTTTATTAAAGATGAGATTAGGAGTTGAGAGGGGGCGTGGGGCGTGGGGGTGTCCATGCAAGGGATGAGTGTACAAAAGCATACACCTATTAATTCTGATGCAGGTAAAAGTATTGAAGTTAATAGGCGACCTTTTGATGCTGACCCCTTCCCGTCGGAAAATCCTGCGTACGCCACTGGACGCAATCATCTTAATTACTGCATTCTAAGTAGGTTTGGCATTATATCAAAAGAAATCGAACTTTAAAGTTACGTCAAAGCCTTACCGATTCCTGATAGAGTACTAGGGGAAAAAATATTTTGCGACAAACGTGATGTCGAGTGATAGCCATTATTGTTTGATTTTAATTCATGGTTTGATTGATTTGCTTTGGTTAAAGTTAGGTTTATAATCAGTTGCTTAAGAATTTTATAAAATTTTTTGAAAATGAATTCTGCTCCTACTCATCAATAGGCTCAAAGCTTATCAAAAGCTGCAAATTATAAACTAGATAAGAAGATATGAATTGATCAATTGTGAAAAGATACAAAAAGAACACAAACTTTCCGACCAGCGAGATTTGAACTAGCATCCCGTCTGATCCCACTTTAATGGAATTTTGAAAAGAACACTAAAGAAATAGAAAATATGTCACCACCGTGGATCAAACCAGTCGCCCACGCTTTTGTGGCGTGCGCTCTACCAACTGAGCTAGGTGACCTCCGATATCAACATACTCTATTTCTCAAATAATCTCTTCAATAATGGGATTGTCAAATGATAAAAAGCATGTATGAGACCTTACATTTTTTTAAAGATTTTTTTAATATATTTTAAGTACCATATTCTCTTCTCCCGTTACTAGGTCTGACAATTACCAACATCATATGCAGCCTCGTTTTTGGTAATCGATACGAGTTGCAGGACCTGGATTTCAAACGAGATTTAAAGTACATAAGTACAATTGCCGAGAGTTTTGGAGATCCTCTGCTATGTTTACAGGAAATGTTTCCATGTCTTCGAATGCTTCCATCGCGATGAGCAATCATTTCAATAATATTAAAAATAAATTCTTTATATATCTTATTCTTATAAGAAAGGGCCAAAATATAGAAGCTTATTTTTTTAGGATCAATAGCAAATATTATGATAAATGACTACCGCAATAAACTAACAAATATCTAAGGGCAAAACGAACTGATTAATAGCTAGGAAAAGGAAACACAACATAAATACATTATAAGTACAATTGCAAATTGCGAAAGCAATTCTAGTCAAAAACTTCCATTTTTTTTAATCAAAAGAACGAACGTTTGTTAACAATTTGGCAAACATTCTAGGTTCTACATGTATTTCCGTTTTCTATTTTTCACTTTTGGACCTAGTATTCTAATTTGCTGATTTTATTATTCATATTAAGTATTCCACCTTTGTATTCCATATAGTTTATGTCAGTATATTGCCTACTTTAAACACAGTTTTATACCCTTCATACTTATTCCATTCTTTACCTAGCATCTACGCATGGTTAAGTTTGTTCACTTTTATTACTATTAGCTGTACTCAATGTGGTTGCATTCTGATTCGAATTGAGCAAGTTGTTGGCATTTTGCTTGCCTTGGAGTTTTTTAATCAATCACCTTTGTTCCTGTGCTTTTGTTGAGTCGCATCGTTGCTTAATTATTAGGTGTTTTGTTGTATGCCGTGACAATTCAACTACTCGTGCCACTTGGTTTCAGAGACTGGGCATCAATTTGAGTCATATGAACTGCACGCGGCAGTGATTGTTTTCTTTTCCGAGAGTCTCCCTCAGTTCCATACCAAGTGAGGAATTTAAGAGCCCCATCCTTCGTTATTCTACGAGAGATTTCAACAAAGTGTTTAAATCGGAACGAAACAGGGTTGCATTTTATTGTTTATTTGACAATTGCTTTCCTCCGCTAGGTCTGTTGCACTCCCATAGGACTAACTTACTGACGCAATAATTTTTCATGGAGCCAATGTTCTATTGGAGAGTCCGGGAGAGGAGGAGTAGGAGGGTGGGGGGCAAGCAATTAGTTAATGGAAGTTCATCATTCAGTATAATAGCATAAACAACCATTGATATTTAACGATTGGTTTACCATAACAGATATCATTTACACATTAATGATAATAAAATAAACTTTTTGCCAATATCTCAACAGGGCAGGGCAAATTTCTATCAGAGGGGGCAGCTTCCAATGCTCCTATGCCTACGGGCCAGCATACATTTTTAAAAAACAAAGACTTGGGTTTGGAATACCCATGCAGTGTATAGGTAGTTCCCGTTTAAAAATTCCAGTTGTACGGCAAAATGTTCAGTCTTGCTTGTTTAAGATTGTTACCGCCTACAAAAAAGCTTAGTTTTGAAAAGAGCAATAGAGAAGTAGAAAATATGTCACAACCGAGAGTCGAAACCGTAGCGTGCGCTCTATCAATTGAGCTAGGTGACCTTCGATGTTAACATACTCTATTTCTCTAGCCACCACATTAGCTACATTAGGAGGGCATCAACATCCAGCTAATCTCAACTGGAGATCAGCCTCTCTGCGCGCTGTGGCTTGACCAATGAAGGACTGCCATCTGGCCTGTCATACTTTCCAAAGCAAATAGAAAGTAGAAAGTATCATTGAGTGGTGACTTGTTTTCTATTTCTCTAGTGATCTCTTTTCTCAAAATTGAAATTTCAAATCCTCTCTTCCCGATGATACAAAAAAATTAATGACTTTGGATTTTTGATAAAAGCAAATTCTAAGGTTTCTGCTTTACGCCTGCCCCTAAGGTATTATTAGCCCAAAATGGTTATTTTTCACGGCTATTAAAAACAAAATAAATTTATGGAGCCTCTGTAAATTCTATAGAACCTCTTGAATTTGAACTTTTGCATTGTATTCAATTAGGCGCTTTGAAAAAATGCCTATAATAAACTGACATTTGCGATCAAAATGATTATTCCATAGGTATGTAAACTTTATTTGCTCATTGTATTTAAACTATGAGAATGTTTTGTATATTTGCTTTAAAAAAGGATTAATTAATTTGTATCGGTACAACAGAAAAGGACAAAGTATTAATAAAATCATATTTCTTGTTCTAACAGAACAAGAAAAGAAAGCTGCATGTTAACGCAAGTACTAACTTCTGGTCAGTTTCGACTAGGTGGGACAGGATTCAAAACAACTGTGATGAGACTCGTCACAATTCTTTAGCATAGTGATTCCAAACACTCTCTTCCCAACCCCTCATTAGCTCAAGGAACATAACTTACTTTTTTTTTACCAGTGTCAAAGTCAATACTATCCACATTAACTCTGAATATGAACCCTACCGACAGATCTTTCACGTAATCTTGAAAAATAAGGGAATTTAACTTCCCTGTAAATTGATTCTGAGCTCCATCTTTCAGGCGTATATACCCAAAATATGTGTCATGGGTCCTTCTCGGAGTCATCTTTATTTTTTCATTCTCTCATTCACTCGTGACTGAATGTATAGTTAACGTCAGTGATTGGGAGCTGCACATTATGCTTCAGGCAACAGTCAATGAAGAAGATGTTAGAAAAGTAAAATCAATTCTACGGTTAAAAGGAAATGTATATAGGATCATAGTGGTCATTGCGAATGTTCTTCTGACAACCTTAAAGACATGGTTTTTCGCATATGATCCTATTTTTAAGGAACACCCTGTTTCAGTTCTTTCATCTTTTGTACTGACATTTGCGATCGAAATGATTATTCCAAAGGTATGTAAACTTTATTTGCTCATTGTATTTAAACTATGAGAATGTTTTGTATATTTGCTTTAAAAAAGGATTTATTAATTTGTATCGGTACAACAGAAAAGGACAAAGTATTAATAAAATCACATTTCTTGTTCTAACAGAATATATTCTATAGTAGGGAGGGGGGGGGAGGGTTGAGGAGGGGGGGGGGTGATACTGAACTTCTAAAGGAAAGGGGGGGGGGGGGGGGGGGGGGTACGATTATTTGACACTCGAGAGTATGACGTCTCTCTCCCTAACTAACCGGTCATACTACCTTCCACTGGACCTGGACCTTTACACATGACTCAAGCGTGAAGAATTTTAATGTATAGCGCACAATGTATCGGAAGCGAGTCTGTTCTAGTGATTCGTAAACAATACCAAAAACAGGTCTCCAACAGCCAGTTTAACAGGTTAACTATCACTCAGCAGGAGTAAATGATTATCTACTAATTCTAATTAGCCTCAATACGACCAAACGTAAATAACAAGGTATTGTTATACAACAATTTACGAATAATTGTCCCATAACCCCCCCCTCCCCCCTAAATCCCAAATTACGTTAGACAATAAATATTTTGGTCCAAATCAAATTTTTAATTTCAACAACTAAAGATCCACTGTACGCATTTTGAATGCAATCTACTTTTTAAATGTATAATTGATTTTTAATTTTAAATTCCTTATAGCCGATTTTTTGCCCTCTTGAACGGCAGTGCTTATTGTCTACATTTCAAACGTATTTCCTCGAAGAGGCATACACGGAATTCTCAAAACTACAACAGAGCGCCTGTTCGTATTGGACAAACTGTGGTTTATGGCTTACTGCATTATCGGTTGTAGAAAACGGGTATCTTACCTGACAACGCAGCAATAACTTTCGGTTCATCTCTTCCAAATCTCTTTTCTGAGTCTCGGTCTCCTTTAAACGGTCTCGATCTCGTTTCAACTTTCTGATGTAATCAACTGAGGCTTTCAAAATGGTGCCCTTGTTCTGCTTCGACTCTCTGTTAATATGAAAAAAGTAACATTATAGTCAACAGTTGACAGCAACTCCAGATACTGTTCTTATCAAGCAAATAAAACCCAAGAGACACCAGAGGTAAGTGGGTAGTGAAAGAAAACATTGGTAAACTTTAGAAATAAGTCAATGTTATATTGAGGTCGCAGCATGCAGACAGCCAGGGGACTCATATCCCCAAGTTAGTTTCCGATATGAAAATGGCCAAGTATTGTACTTAGCTTCTAGTATCAAGCTAGTATCATAGTCATTGATAAGCACTCCTTTCACGATAATAAAAGTCAGTAAAAAGCAACGAATATGTATTATTCAAGTTATTATTGTAATGTTCTCTTTTGCCTCTTTGTCACTATATTTAATAGGAACCAAGGTTTCAAAATCCACAAAATAAGTCATAGACAGTCACTGTTAGTCTAACATCTAGTATCCAATCAAATGTAGCATCCTTCGCAAAGCAAATTATTCAGAGGGTAGAAAGCTTCTTCAACTGGAAAACAGAGTAAACAAAATGTATAACAGCAAGTGTAAAGACACAAGAGAAATAGAAAATATGTCACCACCGGGACTCGAACCCGTTACGCACGGCTTTCGCGGCATGAGTTCTACCAACTGAGCTACACGTTGTCTTTTTATATAAGCAACTCAGTTGCTTAGGTGTGAGGCCTCAATTTTGTCCAAAATCTAAGCAACAAGCTAAGCAACTCGAGGCCTCAAATTCTGGAGAGGACAATTCTTAAAACGCCTAAAAAAACAAATCAAGAAACGTTTTTTATTAATAGTTAATTACAAACTGTTGATAAATAACAAACATCACAATGTTGACAATGTGTCAAGCAAAGAGATCAATCATCCAACCGTCATTTGGTATTTCATAATTTACAACAAGCTCCTCATCTCTCCCATCTTATTCTCCTTCAAAATCGACGATAACCTGTAGGGATACCTAAGCAACTACTTAAGCAACTCCAGGCCTGATTTTGGAAAATTGCTAAGCAACTCGAGGTCTGACCCTGAAGTACCGCTGACATTTTGCCACTTGATATATTCTATCAGGCTATGTCTAAGTATCACTATGAAGACCAGATTAATAGTTTACCTTAATGATTATTTCCTATATTTTAGATGTTGTATTTTCAGTATATAAGCTAGAGGCGATTGCATTATTTTCAGTATCCAAACAATATATTGTACCTTTAAGGCACAAAAAGTTGCGGGAACAAAACGTTATAAATTTTATCTGCTTAACTAGTTCTGCGAAATCTGCGAAATAGAGTTACCGAGATAACTTTTTCTACGTAATTTTTGAACCTTTCTGAAATTCTTAACTTTCAATTCTAGCAATTTTTAAAATTTTACCTTTTCGCAACATTTAACTCCCGAAACATTTACTCCCTTTTTTCGTTCAGAAAAATTCTCAACTTCACAACTTCTTGTTCCCGCAACTTTTTGTGCCTTTAAGGTATGCTTTAATTCACTGTTAGTCCTTTAGGTAACGTTATTTCTTAGTTTAGGCGATTTCTACCTTGTGTGTTTTCTCTTCTATTCCAGTTCGAACCAAATTAAATCTACTTCAAACTACTTCAGTCTACTCTACGATTTGTTCCTATTTTAATCAATCCAACTTCGACCTCAATTCAACTTATTCTACTATAATAACTACTTCTACGGAATCTACCTCTACACTATCTACATTAGCTACTTCAGTGAATCTGATCTTGTGTTATTTAGGTCGCATCGATAAAAATAACTTGTGATACGTTTGTCGAATTGGAGTGGGAAAGAGGCTTTGATTTATATGATATTAGTTTTGTTAAGTTCGAAATATACTCGGCGCACCATGTCTACATAAATGTCATTCGCTGGGTTTTCGGTTAATAAGATTGTCTACCTTGCGGATTACAGTGTGGCATATTTGACGAGATGAAGATTGGAAGGAGCAGAGAAAAGGCCAAATTTCGTACTGGTGTCATGTCCCGGTGGTGACATACTTTTCTATTTCTCTAGAGTTCTATTCAAGACTAATATTTCAAATCCTCTCTTCTCGATGATAGATAACTTGGAGGAAAGGAGACGTGTACCCTAGCCCACCGGTGCCATGTCATAGTCCTTAAGAAATGAATACACAATAAACTACGTCAAACTTCATTCTATCTACAATTCTGTAAATATTCACCATTTAGACCCAGACGACTTGGCCTATACCTGCCTATGACCCAAAAGACAAAAAAGTATTTCAGGTGCAACTCTTTAGTTTACGGAAATACTTGGAAACCGATCGGTCAACACTTCACCTATACGACGCAAATTGCATGGTATCATTTCACTTAGTTTCAGAAAATGTAGGCAAAAACGAGGTTTTGGCATTTAACCACGATGATTTTTGTCAGGACATTGTACTTCAAAGATGCACTTATCTACCACAGTGCTGTTTACATAAATTTTCCCCCAGATTTTCTTCACATTGCTGTGGTCAACCGATTATTGCGGGGCAGTGGAGCATTTTACATGAGGAGGACATTTGCTAATGATGAGTGTTACAGACTGTTATTCAAAGAATATGTGCAACAGGTGGTTGCATCTGGAATCATGCCACTCGAGTTTTTTCTGGAAGGAACAAGAAGTCGAACTGGGAAAGCGTCACAACCTAAAAGTGGTAAGTTAATTTATCATAGTGTGAACTAATTTATACGAAAACAGCCTGTGGTTATGAACAGAGTGAGGGGCTTTCATATGTAGTAACAGATTTCCAAATACGTTCTTGAATATGGTTGCACAAACACTTTTTAATTAAACCCCTTGGTGCCAGAAAGTCACAACCGAAGTTTAAAGGAGGTTAAGAGTGACAATCTCACAAGAAAGCCAAAACTAAATTACTTTGTGCGACAGGAGTTTTAAGTGGTGACCTAAATTATCGCCAATTGTATCATTTGGTACTACTACTACTACTACTACTACTACTATTTCTACTATTTCTACTACTACTACTACTACTACTACTACTACTACTATATCTACTATTACTACTACTACTACTACTACTACTACTACTACTATTATTTCTACTATTACTACTACTACTACTACTACTACTACTACTACTACTACTGCTGCTGCTACTGCTACTACTACTACTTTCAGTAGTTTTGTGTTCGCGGAAGCTAAAGCAAACTCACATGAAAATATTAGGTTGTTAGGACAGCGTGTGGCTCATACAAAATATTGACCTATGTGCATATGACATGGAGCAGAGGAGAATCGTCACAAACGTTTAGCGAGCATTGAAATGATGGAAAACATTGAGGACAATAGTACCTCCCAATTCAAATCAAATTGGGCATTTCCTACCTTTGTGGTTTCTTTTGACCCTTAGGTTATGGTTACCACAAGAAGGAAGTATCATTGTATCTATATACTGCAACATTGTTCAATGTGGCTAAAGTCTATCTGTTTTAAGTGTACCCAAGACTTAGTGAATTAAAAAGCAAAAAGGCCACCCTAAAGTTCGGGATGAAACTAAACAAACCGTAATACACATGCAATTTAATATCCTGCAGTGGTGTGGCGGACCGAAGGAGCATGGAGCAAGCAAATTAAAGGAAAACTCTGTGGATTGAATGGTTCACGGTTCAAAAGGGATGGCCCAAATTTCCTAAACGATCCCTGATATTTTAATTTTCTATTTCAACGGGCCTGGTCGTCGTTACGATACTAATCAGACAGAACTGTTATCATCCCTAGAATTTCTTAGATATAGCACCTAACGTCATGTCTAGTTTAGAAACATGGATTTTAAAGACGATTTAAGAACGAGATGGGGTCAATGTGCCCCATCTTGGTAGAACGTGGAACACAAGCCTGTAACCCACCGGTTTAAAAAAATTTTATCAGTGATCAGAAGCCATTCAGATTCGATTCAAACTCTTTGCAATGTGATGACCATACTGACGGAGAAGGAAGGATTCGAACAAAGAATCAGTTCACAAAATTAAAGAAGATGAGACTACGAGACAGAGAGAATGGATCTTCTTCGCCTGACGAGTACATCCTTGCTGATAAAGAGGATATAGTGCACGGCGAAGAGGATGATTCTCCATCAGGAAACGAAGGGGAGGGACAGTCTTGGGGTGACTTAGACGATTTGTTATTTGGAGATATTCCGGATGGTAGCTTTTCTAACATATCTCGACGCCGGAGTTCAAAGAATGTGGAATACTCTGTGTTGGAAGATCTTCTCGATGGTACAGTAGACGAAGACATTACTCCCTGGGAATTTGAGACCAGAGAGGATGCAAGGCACTCGAGCGTGCGCTTGAGTAATACATCTCCAGAAAACAAAAGCATCCTAGATGAGCTTATGGATTAAACCCACTTATCTTGTATCGTGGGTCGTGCTGAAATACCGGCGGATCTGGCCTATCTCGTTTCTACCCAACAAAAGCTGAGAGAATCACACATCGTATGGTGCAGTTGCAAGTTTTAGTGGTACGCAATTTTTAGCTAATAAGAACTGGAGATGGTATGCCCAAAGAGCTATCCTTAGTAGAGCTTTATGCACTCGACCTTTCACTTCGTCATGTGGTTGCAAAACTTAGCCATTTTCAGAGCTTTTTAATGAGGTTTTATCTCACTGAATCCCAACACTGTCGACATCTCACTGTGGCCTTTTGTTGTTCTTTTGTACAATAAAGTCCTGAGAATTTCGTTGTCACCTTGTAACCACGGCCCCTTTGGCTTCGGTTTTACGGCGTATTAACAATGTCCGTATATTAGCAGTCTTAAAGTTTTACGTGCTTTTGTAACGGCTTTACTTCAAGAACGTTATCAAAATTTGCCGATTGATTGCCCCCGACCTTTGAATATTCCCGATGATCTTGAATAATCTCAAGACTCGCAAAACCAATAAGAAGTCCAGAGTACCTTCACTGTCGAGAACTAGGAGAGACAAATAAATCAGAAGAACTGCCAATATTCAAATGTTTAAGTTAAAATTAATCTGTATTTCTTAACATAAAAACATTGCAAATAAGAATCTTCTCTCTTAATAATAATATTCAAAATACTTTCCTTACAGTACTCTTGTATTTCAATAGACCATAGATGTTTTTTAGCAGTAAAATGCCATCATCTTGCGACCATGTCCTAGCTGATGCACTTTGCAAGTTCAAATGTTTCTGGATATACCATCGATCATCATTTTCACAATTATTGCATTACCTCCACAGTGTGGGAATTATCTGGTTCGGAAAGACAATCTGCAACAATTGCAGTCAGTGGCAAATGTGTGATCACACAGACAGTTGATCTAGCGTTTTTCTTCACTTGTTAAGTGAGGGGTGCGGTTTCAATAAGCAAACTTGAGCAGACTGTGTCTCGGAATTTTCAGATGTAGACTCGTTACTACGAAATGTACGGTTATAATCATCAAATGTTAACAAAATTGATGAATGATGATACCATGTGCGACGCGAATATGGCTGACATATTTATGATCAATGTTTATTCCTCGGTCTTAGCGATAAAGTTCTCAGAAGACATTGACAGTTCATATCGCCTTGTCGAACACTTGGGTTTTGCATCTTTATCAAATCGTATGCAGTCTTTAAGTAGAAGCTAGCATGATTGTAAAACTAATCAGATTTCTTCCCCGTTATTCAAGCATTTTCAAACATAATTATACGACGTAAGTAAACGTCAAAGTAATAGTAGTACAAAGTCGAGATGACAGTACACGGTAGTGGAGACCAATTCAAAATGTATCAGTTTCCACTTAAGACTCAAATAAAACTTACGTGATTCAAGAAATAAACCTGGTCAATGCACTACCATTCAGCCATATTTTTGCCCAGAGTCAATTTAATTTGACGCTAACTAATTAAGACGTCTCGGGGAGCGATTTAGTTTTTATGTTGTAGTTTCACTTTTTAGTGTTCTAGTAGAGTTTAGCTATAAAATTTAAAATTTTTGGAACATTTTTTGAATTGTATTGAAATATTTTGTGGAAGAATTGGGAAAAGTGATGAAAAAACTGAAAACATGAGGTAATACTAATATCGAAAAAACGATTTTGGTGATTACAGTTATTCTATGGCTACAAAGCTTAGAACATGATTTTGACAATCGTTAATGAACCGTTGAGTATCCCCAGCGGCACAGTATGATTTTTTAGAAAAAAGAATATGACGTTTAGGTTTGAATATGTCTGCAAACGATTAGCTAAAACCCTTAGAAATGTATTGAGTTTGAGCCCTTTGGACATTTCACCAGATATGGTCAACTTTGTTATGATGGTCACGTGATATATCCACGTGCTGAGGCGCAAATTTGTTCCTCTCAACATCTTGCTAAATAACGTTAGGATAGGTAAAAAATTTTTAGCAACGCATTATGAAGCGTTTAGAAGATATTAAAAGGTATACGTAGCTGCGGGCCTTTGAACACTCACGTCCGCACTCCTTACAAGATTGATCTAACTAAGAAAATAGAAATGTGACCCTTCACTAATTTTGTGGTATAACGTTTAAAGCCAAAAAGAGAAACTAACTCCACTATGTGAATAATAAACAAGAGCTATCAGCTCAAATGGTGAAAAGCCTGCACTCAAATGTGACCAGCGTCAGTTTAAACTGACGCATACGTTATGCAAAATATTTTCATAATTTCCCTTTTTTCAAAAATTATATGTGGTGTGTGCGTCAACTACTTTAAATACAGTATTATTGGCCAAAAGTCTTCGTGATATCTAACTTGGGCAAATATGAGTTAACGTTGACAAGCATAACTAAGACTGGAATCCCTCAGGGCTGTTACTTATTATTATTCTATCAACTGTATATTTTTTGTCCGTTTGTGTTTTTCCTTTCATATTTTATATTTGCGTCTTTGTTGTCTTCTTTTTGCTTCTTTTAATATTAAGCACTCCTGTGTATTGTCCCATGCGCCGTGCAAGGGAAAAACAATAAGTAATGTTATTGTACTGCAACGCATACCAATTAGAGCACTGAGTTGAGAAAAGTTGACAAAAACCCCATATTCGTGCAATAAGATCAACGTGTCATATATTTTTTGTTACGAACATAGAATGGCCTGATCTGGAACTTGTGTCATGGTAGGAAGTATGTACAATACTCATTCCAGTGTCTTACTTGTTATCGGTTGCTTGGTTCGTATTCCAATAAACACATGAATAAATACATTTGTACATGTATTTTCTTGTTTAGGGGATTGGCTAAAGTTAGGGTATGTGTCGAATTTCTTGAGAAGTTGCACTATAGAGGGAACTTTTAAAATTTATAGTCGTTTCTTGGCTAGAAAAATTTCAGTTTTGGAGTTACTTAAAACTTGCTTGACTTTGAGTTTCATTGCTTAACAAACAGTTACTTGCAAAAAGAATCGTATATAAAACCGTGGGTTTTCTGCATCGAATACGTTTTTATCATGAGTAAATTCGATTTTAAAAGACGGCCCATGGCACGCGCTCTTAAGGATCATAAATTTTGGCTACATTTCAGCACCAGTGCTGCATTTCAATCATACTTTTGACCTGGAATTAGAGGTTTAGGATTTGCTAGGATGCAGATGTCAGAGCATGAATTTTGATAACCCCTATCTGCATTTTTATTGGAATATGTTAGAAAATACATAAATAGACCATGAAGTAGATGAATTTTATGATTTCTTCATATGACTAGAGCTGCGTGTTTCATGGCTTTATCTCACTCAATTGCCCTATGGCAGAGTCACATTGCTTAGTGGTGTTTTTGGTCTTTGAAACCCGAGGTGGTTGTTTCCTTTTAGGAGTTGATGTTTGGAGAATAAAGGATCGTACATGCTGTTAATTCGGTCAACCAACCTCAACATCGTGCGGCCAACAAAGGTAGATTTGTAGAGTGACAGCTACCCACATCGCCTCCAAAACAGCAGACGTTTTTCTACTCTATAGAGGGCAACTCTATTTGAATCTTCATTTGTTCTATCAGATATAAAACGGAAATTCTCGAGTGACTTCTTTGTAAAGGGATGAACGTCTGGCACCCATCCTCTACAGAGTGCCCAGGAATTGCACGAAATAGATGATATATAAACCAGCTTTCACCGAGTCACCGGTATACAAACTCGAGGCTTATGCTTCCTCGGGAATTTTCTCTAAAATCTGAGCCTAAACTCCGTTGAAAATATCGTTAGTCGCCATATTAGCCCTCATTTCTTGATTGGTTTCCAGTCCGTATATTATTACTGTACTTTAGTATCTCTGCATCATGTGATATATTTATGGAACAACGGCTGGCAAGCCAAGCAGTCGTTAAAACCTTGTTGGAATTTATTTCAATCAAGAGAAAGGATGATAATGAAAAATCTGAAGAGCAACTAGAGTAGATGACGGTTAATTGGAGAAATGTCGAAGGCAACCATGATACATCAATTTCACATAGCAACACTTCTTTGACTGATATGGAAACTGGAAGTCTCTCAATCAAAGACCCTGATGAGTAGCGGGTCCGACATTGAAACTACACTAAAAAACCAGAAAAAACACCAAACAGGCTAACTAATAAATAAAGGGCAGCTGTGGCGTCCAAAGGCAATACAGTCTCTCAATCAAAGACCCTGATGAGCAGTGGGTCCGACATTGAAACTACCCTAAATAAACAGAAAAACCACCAAACAGGCTAACTAATAAATAAAAATTTCAAAAAATTTATTCATCATAAGAATTCTCAGTAAATTTTAGGACAAGTCACAAAATTTCATGTCAATCCGGCCAGGCTTTAAAAAGTTATGGGCTGAAATGTGTAGCCGCGGGCCTACTAGCACCCCCCCCCCATGTAAGATAGGGTTAAATTGTCCTTGTAATATCAAAAATGTAAACAAAGTGTTTTGTCTCATGTTTTGCTTTTGCTTTGTTGATTGTTTATTTGCGATTGCTTGCGATTGTTAGTTGTTGATGAGCGGTGGAATTTCTCATAATAAATATTTAAATATTATGTTGTATATAGCACCGGCGAGATGGCTAAGGAAACCAACCAAAGTACAACATAGGGATGGAAAAGATTCGGCCAGTACAGCACCTTCCCAAAGGATAGGAGGATGCCCGTGTGTTTCAAGGGGAAGATGATGGACACGGTCATACTACCAGTAATGACCCATGGAGCCGAGACGTATTGATAAATGGAGGATACCCATGTGTTTAAAGGGGAAGATTATGGACACGGTCATACTACTAGCAAAGTGTAAATCTTGCAATAAGACGGAAACTTGTCGAAATGGTAAATCTTGCTAAAAGACCGAAACCGTGCTAAAATTGTAAATCTTGCAATAAGACCAAGACCTTATTCAGATTTTAAATCTTGCAATAAGACTGAAAAGTGTTGTTTTTTTACGTGCAGCTCTCATTAAGTTGTACCCGATGACATTAAGGGTGTGGAACCTACTTGTTTTTTTTAGTTTCCTTTCTTGATCTATCCAAAGAAAACTTTTGTTAATTAATTTTAATTTGAGAGGGCCTCACTGAAAACTACCACTGAGTGATGTGGGCACCCTGTGTAAAGATTGTTAATATTTTCTTTTAAACTTCATTGCCATTTATTGTTCTGTAAATTTACAGTTTCAGTACTAACGTTTACATTCTCACTGTTTTCACTTGACATAGTTTACATACACTAGATGCGTACATTCCATGCTGCACAAATCGTTCAAAATAGGTTAATTAGCCATATTTGACATAGTCTGCATATACTACATGCTTACATCCCATTGTGCGCAAAGCCTTTAAAGTATAAGGCATATAGGACATAGTTTGCAAACACTTGACACGAATATTCCATTGTGCACAAATCGTGCCAAATAGGGTAATAAGGCATACTTGATATACTTTGCATACACTAGATGCGTACATTCCATAGTGCACAGAGCGTTCAAAAAAGGTTGATATGGGATATTTGACACAGTTTGCATGCACTAGAAGCGTACAATCCATGGTGCAAAAAGCGTTCAAAATAGGCTAATATGGCATCTTTGACATAGTTTACATACACGAGATGCGTACATTCCATGGTCCACAGAGCGTTTAAAATAGGCTGATATGGCAAATTTGACATAGCTTGCATACACTAGATGCGTACATTCCATGCTCCTGAAAGCGTTAAAAATTGGCTAATATGGCATATTTGACACAGTTTGCATACACTAGATGCGTACATTCCATGTTGCACAAAGCGTTTAAAATAGGCTTATATTTCATATTTGACATAGTTTACATACACTAGATGCGTACATTCCATGCTGCACAAATCGTTCAAAATAGGTTAATTAGCCATATTTGACATAGTCTGCATATACTACATGCTTACATTCCATTGTGCGCAAAGCCTTTAAAGTATAAGGCATATAGGATATAGTTTGCAAACACTTGACACGAATATTCCATTGTGCACAAAGGCTTCAAATTAGGCTAATAAAGCATATTTGACATAGCTTGCATACACTAGATGCGTACATTCCATTGTGCACATATCGTGCCATTAGGGTAATAAGGCATACTTGATATACTTTGCATACACTAGATGCGTACATTCCATAGTGCACAGAGCGTTCAAAAAACCAAGTTTTCGTGGAAACTCGTATGCCTGACAAAATAGTTGAGTCATTAAAAGGAAAGGGACATAAGGTATTTTTTTCAAATGCATAAGTATAAAACTTCTCGTATTCATAGATAGTTCATAGAAAAATTTCGATACTCTCTATATTCAATATCATTTTAAAAGGCGTAGGCTATAATTCCATTTCATAAGACTTTCTTCCTTAGGTGATACCTTCTATGAGGAATCAAGGCACATCTGTTGTATTTCTGATCCATAAAATCCATCAACTCTTTTGCCACAGTTTTAAACAGGCAGGTTATTACGCTTGTTGCTTCACAACTTTATTATTCTTTTCCCTCTCGTCGCAGAAGACCATGTTTGAAATTTCTCCTTTTCACAGTATCTGTCTATTTATTCATTCATTTTATTTTTATAAGTGGTACATACTGAAAATGCACCAATAATTTCTACTACTATTATCTATCACCCTAATGTTTCAAACATGAAAACTCGTTAATATATATAGTGCGTTGGGAAATAATAATATTAATTGTATTAATAAACTTCATTTCCATGTTCCGTGATTTTTATCCTTGCAAAAGATTGAGGATATTATCAAACATTTCAAGGATATTTTTGCGAGAGATAAGTTCTTTTGCAAAATGCTTGAGAAGCATGACTTATTCAAAGCTAAGGGGTTCATGATATAGATAAAATAAATGTACCGTTTACATTAAAAATCCATGGTCATGACCTTTCCATGGGCATGTCACATTATGAACAGAGGCTGGTCTCTGGAAAATTACGTAGAGTTTGATTTCCATGCTCATCAGTGCAAGATTGTGCTAATATGGCGACTAGAGAAAATAAAGTAGTTTATGCCTTCGATGAATCTTCTATTTAACAAGCCTAAATAAGCTCTGGTTATGATTAAGAATTAGCTAGTCGTTCTCCTCCTATCTCACATAGAGCTTCTACATACATACATACATACATACATACATACATACATACATATATACATACATACATATATACATATATACATACATACATACATACACACATACACACATAAATACATACATACATACATAAATACATACATACAAATAGACAGACAGATTGAGTTTTATAGATGTATAAACAAATACAATAACTCTGTCTGCCAATAAGCAGTGCAACCTCCACACTTGACTGTTTGTGAAAAATCCAACTTCCTATTTGGTCTATTAACCAATACTTTTAAACATTTAAAGACGCATAGTTCGGTCTAGAAAAACTTGCTGTCTTTTTCTAAGCAGGATTTTCTGTTTTAATCCTTTTTCAAAAATCAAATGATCAAAATAAAAGTAACCACGTAAGCATAGCAGGCGACACGAGATTTCTCCTCTCGTGTCGCCTGCTGTGCTGTTAAATGTTAACTGTCTCTTCTTTATTGAGAAAAGTTTTAAAAAAGCTTCATATTGGTCACTTGCAATTTACGACGTTGGGAGTGCGACGCTATCATCATTCTACCTATGAGCTTTAAAGATGTTTAAAAAGTGACGGCACGCACTGTCAAGCAAGTAGGCAACTTTGGCTACCCTATCTGCAAAGGTAAGCGTTCAGCTTTCTAATTTAAAATGATTTTGCTCAGTAAATTCTATGTGGTGTCGTCAGCGTCGAAAGGTAAACGGAATGAAAGCGAGTTAAACGCGATGAAACAGACTCAAACGCAATGAAATCGAGTCGAACGCAATGAAACCGAGTCAAACGCAATAAAACCGAGTCAAACGCAATGAAACAGAATCAAAAGCGACAAAGTTGCCAAAATCACAAAAAGGGGAAGTCTCAGCTTTGTCATTACATTGTATTATATTTTGCACGAAATAGCGAAAACATTGTGTACTTAAAAGCTTTTTTCGTCTGACACTCCTCAGAGTACTAACGTCTTTGAAAGTTATTGGGGATGCGTTCTTCGCGCTTGAATGTGAGCATTTCAATAGCGCCATTAAGCGCATTTTCACTATTTGAACTTAATGGGAATGCGTTCTGGAAGCAGCAATGTGAGCATTTTAATAGTGCCATTGAGCATAGTCACAATATTTGAACATATTGGGAATGCGTTCTTCACGCTGGAATGTGAGCATTTCAATAGTGCCATTGAGCGTTGTTACACTATTTGAACATATTTGGAATGCGTTCTGCGCGCTGAATTGTGAGCATTTTAATAGTGCCATTTTACTTAGTTACACTATTTGAACATATTGGGGATACTTGCTGCACGCTAAAATGTGAGCATTTCAATAGTGACAATGAGCGGAGTTATACTATTTGAATAGATCGGGAATGGGTTCTGGACGCTGGATTGCGAACATTTCAATAGTGCCATTGAGCGTAGTTACACTATTTGAAAGTTATTGGGGATGCGTTCTTCGCGCTTGAATGTGAGCATTTCAATAGCGCCATTAAGCGCATTTTCACTATTTGAACTTAATGGGAATGCGTTCTGGAAGCAGCAATGTGAGCATTTTAATAGTGCCATTGAGCATAGTCACAATATTTGAACATATTGGGAATGCGTTCTTCACGCTGGAATGTGAGCATTTCAATAGTGCCATTGAGCGTTGTTACACTATTTGAACATATTTGGAATGCGTTCTGCGCGCTGAATTGTGAGCATTTTAATAGTGCCATTTTACTTAGTTACACTATTTGAACATATTGGGGATAGTTGCTGCACGCTGAAATGTGAGCATTTCAATAGTGACAATGAGCGGAGTTATACTATTTGAACATATTGGAAATGCGTTCTACGCGCTGGAGTGTGAGTTTTTCAATAGTGCCATTGAGCGTAGTTACACTAATTGAACATATTGGGGATGCGTTCTGTACGCTGAAATGTGAGCAGCAGTTGATGGTAGCTATCAGTCTCAAATGACCACTTACATAAGCAAGCACTGGTTTTGAAATCTGTAACGATAACTCAGAATATAAACTATAAAATCAATGAACATCGTGTTGTTCTGTTTGATTAGTCCCTATTAAGTTGTGTCACCGAAAAATTATTATATTTGGTGTATTCAAAACATGGCAGTTGTCTGGCAGTTTTCAATGCAGGTATGGAATGGAGATAAGATGTGGCGATGGTTTGGACTTTTAAGCTTGTAAAATACATCGATTAGTTTTTTAATCACTTGAAAGATAGCGTCGTTGTTGTAATGTCGCCCTATACAAATCACCCCCAAATTACTCCGTCGGCCTTGACCCATCGTGCTGCGATCTTAAGTGGAGGTGAAATGGAGATTAATGCCTTGTTATGTAACACACAAAGAATTACGTAACTCATGGAGAAATATGGGCTGGTAAAGGCGTCGTAAGTCGATGCTAACCCTGGACGCACCGTAACTTCGTTGCAGTAACAACCATTCGAGTTTTGTGCTAAATCTTCAAATAACTGCTCTTCGCATAAGCAGCGGGAACGTGTGTCGTTTTAATTCAAGTTACATACTTTAAGCCGAGTGTCCCATTGTGTGCGGTACATCTTTCCGTCCTCCGATAGCAAATGTTATGTAACGCCCTTGATGCATTATTTAGTGATATGAGAAAGGAACTTATTACGTAATAACACCCGCAGGGACAGCGGGACTTGCAAAATAAGAACGGTATAATTGTCTCTCTCAACCTAATTGATTAAATATAACTTTTCTTGATGATAATTTTGAGTGTTATTAACTTGCTATTAACTTCTTCTTTCTTCGTCCAACTTCAGGAACAGAGTTGTAGCTGTCTTTGTCCAAGGCCCCGCTTGGCAGTTCAAAGGTTGGCCCTGGTTGCTCCCGGATGGTTCCCCGGTGGATATTTTCACAAAGTATAGGTGTCCATATTATTGAGTAAATCTTTCGATGTTCGTCGCGTATGATTATGTACTAAATGCATCTCATTTGAAACTGAGCATCTGTCCACAGTATGTAACAAACTGTGGGTGGTTGCTCCCTTACAAACGTAAAAACGGTTTTTCTTATTTAGCATGACAGTTGGTGGCTATAGAGCTCAACTATATTTTTGGGTTATGGACAAAGTGAGCTTTTGTTCAAATAATTGTCTTTTAAGGTTCGTTTACTCAAGCCTGCGAGACCGAGGGATTTCTTGCTAAGAAATGTTCACAGGCTTAGATTAATGAGACCTGAGTTACTTATGTGTACATTTGGAGACGCCATAAAGTTCTGATATTGTGATTGGCATGACAGTACCATATTTTAAATCCTCTAACCTGATTAATCTATCTAGCTGCGCTGTTTTAATTATTTTAAATGTTCTATCTGTGACAGATATTTTTAGAATACAAGGGAAGATGTGCTCGTGGGGAACTTTCCTGCTATCACGAAGCATAGTACGAATACCATTTACAAATATTTCTGTACTAGATACAGCAATAGCATCGACAGGACGTAGATATTGGAGAAGTAATCGAGGGGCATTGAGCAAATAATAGCGACAAACTCTCGAATAGCTGACGAACCAATGCGTTAATCTATCAGAACATTAAATTTTATTATATCAAAATTTTTATAACTCTAAAATTTTCAATGGCATATGCTATTAACAGTAGTATCAACTGTTTAATTCGTATTGTGTAATGAAATACAGTTATGACTTATGAAGGTCAGGGTATCAAAAGCTAGTAGTTACCAAAGTATCAAACGCGCGATTACTGAGCTCGTAGTTTAGGACTGGTTGCATTTGCAAGCACTTAACTTTCCGTTAACAAAGTTCATTGATCTGAGAACTTTTCATTTGCAAAAACTGTTAAGGACTACACAACATTCTTTATGTCTGTGTATTCGCCTTTCTTTAGGAATTGCATTATAGCTAAATTATCAATTTGGTTGAAATTTTATCATAAGTTGATGTACAAATAGTTTTTTGACATTTCTATAGTTACATGCAACTATAACCGGGGCAAAAGTATATTTTTAAAACTTCCTGAAAAGCAAGAAATCATCTTGTAGTTGCATGCAACTTTTACCGGGTGATATATTATACAAGGATGGGGGTGCTTTAAGCAACCTGAAGGATCTAAACGCTGCCGCATTCAAGGTCTTTTATTACTTGAAATAATTTGTTAGGACGTCAGTAAGTAGAGTGTCAAGAAGGCGGGTAACCTAAAGTCAGAGCTGCAAGCAGAGGAAATATTTGGATGTAAATGTAAATTTGGGACTCATAAATTTAGGAGGATAATTGGGATTCTCTCCATGTAAAACCAGCAAAACATGGCAAAATGTAAAAGTACAGAGGTGACGGAAACGAAAGATTACTTTTGTATAATCAAGAATGGATTGAAGTGTCCCGGAAAAGATCCTAGAGAAACAGAAAATATGCCACTACAAGCGTAACGTACTTTTTATACTTTATAACTTTCAATGGGCTCTGTTGTAACTTTCAATGGGCTTATGCCAGATTGAAGGACCGGATGACTGTCCTTCCTTGGTCAAGTTTAATGGTGCAGAGAGGCTGGCCTCCAATTACATTGAGCTTGATGTCAATGTCATCCAATGGATTATTTGGAGTTAATGTGGCAACTAAAGAAATAAAGTATGTTCACATTGGAGTTCATCTAACTCCGCTGGTAAATTACACACCGCCATAGCATGGGTCAGGGGTTCGATCCCCGGTGGTGACAGATTTCCTACTTCTATAGTGTTCCTTTTAAAACTAATCAAATGACTTGTTCTGAAGATTATGTTTGATAAATCTGAACTGCCAAAAATATAAAAAAGCAATATGACCATTTGACGCATGGTGACGCGCTGCCTTGTGACGCACTGCTCGATGACGCCTCTAGTGTGAATTCAGCTTTATAACTACAAAGGCAGTCATAGTATTGCCGCCATGGCTGTTGCAAATGCTGAGTATCAGTTAACACTAGTAGACGTTGGTAATAGCTGGCAGACAAAGCGATGGGGTGTATTTTCATCATTGTTGCATATGCTAAGCTGATACAGGGAAATATCGTTGCATTTCGCGGTGACTCTGATTTATATTTAAGGCTCTAGTTACAATTACCTAATTTACATTCTTTCTAGAAGGAAACATGATATTCTGCTTGGCGTTGCAATTTTACCTGCTATTTAGGGAATTCCCCTATAAGTCACCGTTTCAGTTTAGAATGCAGCCAGAGAAGATATGTTCAGCCCTTATAAATTCTCAGTTCAACATTTATAAATCTATAGATAACCCTAAAATGTATCTTTACCTTAGCAGTTGGTCGATTACAATAGCTCAAATTTAGATCCCCCTCCATAAACTTTTACCCCTGGCCAAGGAACCTGGAAATTATCAGGGAATTTCAAACTGGACTTATTTTTGTTAGTAAAATCAGGGACTTGTCTGGGAAATGTGGAAACAATTCACTGAAATCAGAGAAAACACCTTGTTTCAGCTGTGTTTTCCATCAACTTACTGTGAAACTGATATTTCTATTTTCGGTGGTGGCATATTTTCTATTTCTCTAGTGTTCTTTTTAATCTTTTCTATAAAAGTGCCTTTTCCTTAAAATTCTTTTGAATGCCACTGAACATGATACTGTGGATGTTATGAGATGTATCCTGGTGAATCTGTCCTTAATACAATATATGATGCTTCGTATAATAAAATTGCCAATGAAATGCTAGATTTGCGCAATGCGTGTATTGTAATAGTTCAGTGTAGTCTTGTCAGGCAATTGTCTAAATTTCGTCCGAATTAACCTGTGAACAGAACTGGAAGTGTGTGCCGGACACACAGGCACACTACCTACCAGCCGCCCCTGGTATTACCTATGAGTCAGTATTACCTTAATGGCGAAGTTCCTTGTTTACATCAATTTAAATTACCGACGAGTTCTGATAAGGAGATTATACGATAACTAACCGCTGATTGGCTAACTCAACTATCTAAGCATGATATTGGACGAATCGATGTTAACCTAAAATGGCGGTCTTACTACGAGCATGTAAATATTACGAACCGATACCTAGTCGAAAGAATGATCTAAATTAAGGAAATTATCGATATTTCTGGGTGAATAATGACGAATATCATATGGATATTGACTACAGATAATACTGGTGAGTAATTGCTTTCAAAGTCTGAAATAGACCCTATTCGTACAAAATATCTGAATCTTCCAAGGTGATCATAATACGAGTAACGGCTTAGTAACATATCTAATGTGCTCCCCTTCAATGTGTTCAGATCTTCATGTGGAAAACAGCTCAGTTTATGCAACGTCTTTATGAATAAAATCTTCTATAAAGGATGGGTCAAAATGTTCCGCTATCTTCTACCAACCCCTACCCTTTATCGCACATTTTTGTGTACCAAGTTTGATATAAGACGTTGTCCAAAACTACCATCCATCCTCAGTAGGCACAATCTATTTATGTGTAAACACTAATGAATTTATTAAACAACACTGCTGACTGCTTGTTTCTTCCTAATATAGAGCGGTTTCAGATCGTGATGCTCTCCATCGTGTGATATTTTTAATAAGGAAGCCAGTAAGTTAAGATCGTTTTTGTATACCAATGGTTACCCCTCGCGTTTTATTGATCATGTATTAATAAGTCTTGAAGTAAAGTTTTTTCTCGCTCATCAGTTGTTACCTCAGTCCCCAAACTTGATATCAATTTTATTATTCCTTTTACTGGTACACATTCAGTATCTTAAGCATTATCAATTATGAAGAATAAGAAAGCAAAGTGCTTAAAAAAGCAAGAGCAGGCATTGGCTTGAACCCTTAGTATGTTCGATCAAGTAATATTGATCACTGGGTACGTTTGATATGAGAAATGATCTTATGATATTCAAGGTTGGGTGCTGCAAAACCTATCGCTATTATACCCCTATCGAGAGAATCTGAGAGGTAAAACACCGCGCCCAAATCGTGATGAAGAAAGTTACCGAAATTTCGGAAGTCTCCAATGCATGAATAATAAATGAAATTATTTCACTCTGGGAACATACAATTATCCCAAAAAGCTTACACAAAATTATAAGTGAACAATTGCATGGTGTGAATACTTTCTAAAGTTCAGTACACCACGTTGTAAATTACCGGTCCCATGGGGTTTATGTTATGTTTATGTATATTACGAATGTCTGCAGTTCCAATATCTTTGTCGTAGAGTACTTACACGGCAGCCCGTCATCATTGAAAGTGGACTGGTGCCCAGTTCCCAGTCCATATCAATGAAGATTTTACATACTTTAGAATCTTATATAAATTATGAGGCCTAACTATATACATCATTTATGAATTTCGAACGAGACATATCTTCATAATACGTAAGAAAAGGTAAGAAAGTAGATAAAACATGAATTTATGAAGGATATAAGAAAAACAGCTTAGAGACCATACCTCAAGAACAAACTTGCTGGCAAGTGAATTAAATTTTCTTCCTAGGAAGAAAAGAAAATTGATTATGTATCTACTTCTGATGAGTAACAGTGACTGAAACAGCAGAGAATTAGAAAGACATCATAACCTTCCAGCAAAGATTTAAGATACAGTAATTTCATTGTTTTAATGCCACGTTGCTTCAAATATATAATTACTATTACTTGCTGACCAGTCCTTTCTCTCTATCTGTTTGGCTCAATCTAAAACGTCTGCCGGCGTCATTTTGCCTTTTGTATTTTTAACCTACTTGGGTCTATCGACTGTTTAAATGTCATTTGACAATTTTATTTTTGTTGGATTTTATAAAATCTACTGTTAGACGCATGCATGGAGAAAGTTTACCCTAAGAAAAAGTTACATCTTGCTACCTTTAAACTGTGAGGTTTTTTATTGTTGACTTCCTTTTAATTTTATCTTAGTCCATATTTTATAACCAGGGGATTTTTTGCATATTACGAAGAGCGTTTTTGAATGTCCTACTTCTCCCTGATACGGAACTTCTGGTGCTTCGTTCAGTAAAAAGCGTTTCTGTAAATCTATTTTAAAACTAAAAAAATTGTCCGAATGTATGTTTGTTGATACACTGCTTGGCCAAATCCAAATAAACTTCCAGGCTTCATATTGGAATACAAGGGTAGATTATATTTCGGTCGATACCTCTACCCTTTGGTATTGACCCATGAGACATCTATAGATTTGCAACTTTTTTCATATTAAAGAACGACAAATTAAGGTCACCGCGTAGAAACAAAAACTTCTAGCACCAACAAAATACGGAGGGGTTCCAAGTCGATCCGGACTATACACGACTGTTTCAGGAGGAGGTTATCTTTCTAGAATGTTGGCTAGCGCCGATAAGTTTACTCTTTTGTAGAAAATTAAAAGCCCTTATTAGAACCCTTAAATCGATATCAAGAAGTAGGAATTTCAAATAAGAAGCCTTGATGAACTTTAAAACTTGTTTTCTTTAAAAAATGAAGAAAATCAATAGCGTTGTGCACAATAAGTATGGGAATAGAAGCAAATTGTATGTACTTTTTCTGTATGCAAGTTTTTGTTGTGGGAGTTGGGAGAATAACAGATATAATTATGAACTGTTCATGCATTATGTAACAAAAATGTGCTATTCATATGTAAAAGGCTTTGAGTTGCTGATATAGTTGGTCATCTTTTAGGCTCAAAAGCTAAGGTGAAGATTTTAGTGTCAATCTTTCGCGAATTCTCCTCCAGTCAGTGGGTAAGGGGAAATTCATTAATTAATATTTATTGTGTTTCGGCTTTGAGCCTTCATCAGTGCCATAGAAAAAGAAAAAGGTGATTGTGATATTGTATCAAGTGCAGCATCTTAGTTGCCTGATGATTTAAACATACATATAATTTGAAATTGCGTTGGCTACAGCACAACAAGGTTTAAAAGTGTTATGATACCAAGCAAAAATTAAAATGTACCTACACTTACTCAACTCTGATGATATTTCATAAGGAACCACCTTATTTTTCCATAAATATTCTCTTTTCCTCTGTGCATCTCTTTTCCATCTTCCACCAAGTGTTTCATCAAGAAATTGCGAATTCATAATAATATCTCCCTCTACAAGATCTGTCCGACTTGAACCTTAAATATCAATAAAACCAATCGTTTCAACTCCGTAACAGACGACGACAAATGACAACAATGATGATATTGATGATAACAATTATGATAATTATATTCATGATGATGATGGCAAGTATTATGGTGATAATGATAATAATAATTCTGATAATAAAGATATTGATATTGATAATGATGATGAGAGTAAAGTAGTAATGGATGATGGAATTGAGAGGGAGTTATCCGTTCACATATAATCATTATCTTCCTAGGAATGGAATGCTGGCCCTCCCATTAAAAGATAAGCAGCACTATATTTTCAGTCTCAATGTATCTCACGAAAAATGTCGTATTTTGAGGATTGAATCTGGAATGGGGGGTTTAGTGAGTCCCCAAAATACCCTCATCTAGCAACTGTTCGACAGAAATGCCAAAAATGTTTCTCCACATCTGTCGGTTCCCCCATTTTTAGTTTTTGTATTGGTCACACTTGAAATGTTCAGCTCACATAAATCATAACAATATTTTTTTAAAAAAGTGAAACATAATGACAAAACGTAATCTAATGAGCTTTCGGTGTATTCTACCACCATCCTCGAATCAATTAATTACAACATATGAAACACGTTCGATTAAGACCGTAACATAAACAATAGAATACATTAACAACTAACAAGAGACATACTAGAAGAGGAACAGGGGAATTGAGCTTTTGTTTACGTTAAGTGAATAAGCGTGCTTAGACAAAAGAAGGCTTTCTTTGAGAAGAAGCTCGAACTCTGAAGAAGCAGAGGTGAGAAAAGTGACGTCAGAGGCAGAGAACGGATGAGAACAGTTTTCAGCATGTAGACGAATACTAGAAGACGAAAATAGAGGGCTAGAAAGCGTTTTTCTGGTTAAAGGTGAAACTCCCAAATGATCCGACAACCGTCTATGAAATTAACGTATTTTCTGACCTAAATACGCTTCTTCGCAGAAGTGACACTTAAAATGATATACTACGCCTGAGGGCAGTAATTTGGGGGTTCGGACCTTAAACTAAAGAACGTTAAATAGACGAAAGGAAGAGCGGAAAACAAAACGAAGGTTAACTTGAGGATAAGAACCTCAACACCTTTTGAAATCAAACTCATTCTTCCTTTAAGCAATATGCAAACTAAATATAACGGTCACAATTTGCACACTCATCGCCGAGCAGTCTAGGTTCGCTAACTGCACATTAACGCCATTATCAGTCTTCAATTAATGGAATGGAGAGTACGTCAGTAAATATACGTGCCCATCACCGCTGATACATACAAAAGCAAACATCTCTTGGCACAGATTTTCAGTACCTTGTCAAAATGATGCATTTATACAAACAGTGATACCGTTGTGATACTTGAGTCATTTTTAACACGTGGTAGGTATTATGCAGTATGTACCATGTACCATGTACCATGTACCATGTACCATGTACCATGTACCATGTACCATGTACCATGTACCATGTACCGTATTGTGTTGACATCCTTTACAAAGTGGATTACTCAAGTGTAACAATTTAATGTCAATGATGAATGCCACGATATGCTGTACACATTGCATTCTTTTTATTAATGTAGATGTTAACAAAATTTGTGAATGATATGGTACATATCAATATGGATCCTTTAGAATGTCAGTGATGCCTAACGACACGTTGTTATTTGAATCCAGTTCACAATTTATTAACTATGAAAAGTTAAATGTTTTCCCTTAGTGCAGTTTGCATATTTAAAGACTTGCGGGTGGCGTAGGCCTAGAACGCGATATTTTGTTTACGAGCATTTGGTAGATGAGTTACCACTTTGATGCAGTTAGTAGCTGGTTTTCTTGGGAAAAGATTTTCGGTAACGTCATCTTTTTAGTACTCCATTGAAGGGAGAGGGCATTGATTGCTTTCTTCTCTTCTCTTTTGATTCCTTTATGGTTTCAATACAGCCCCAAACGTCCCAAACGTAAGTCAAAGTTGCATTATTTGAAAGTGTAATTGAAGACCGTTTTCGGAAAAGGAAAATATGCATCGATCAATCACCTAGGGCGCTTCTATTGTAAGTTCGAGCTGTTGTGGTTCACCGTTGCTTCTATTCTTTAGGCCGTTGGTGATGTGTGAATCCTTCAGCTTATAAGACATAGGAGACGTTGATGAATGAAAGAAGAATACCAAGACGATGAAAATGATGCAGCATTTTGGAATTTCAAATCAGCCTTCAAAGGGCAGAGCTGATTTAAACACATTTCTGAACCAAAAGACTTGTTTGACAATTTTGTATAACTTACTTAAGTTGACGAATTCCTTTTTTAAGTAATTGGTAAATAAAAAGAGTATTGGAATAGGCAAACCAAGGATGCTCGTTGATGGAACAACTAGACAGCTGTTGTTCAAGCATGGGTAGTCCCCCATTGCTTATACTTCTGCTTGATTGTTCTGAAGTTGAATTTGTTGAAGCAAGAGAATGCAATTAAAGCTCATCATAAAACATAGTTGAATACCTAAGAGTAATCTTTCCAAAAGTTGTAGCAGAAGAACAGAAGTAACCTCTTTGTAATTCATCCTGAAAGTTGCCCTACGTGTAAATTTGGCCTGAACATTTAGAATTTAGTAAATTAGGGAAAGACGTTAGCACTTTTACCCTTTCACATTTGCTATCAGTAGCTTTTGCCAGACATAATTTACATTATTTCTACTATATAGATCTGAATTAGTGTAGGGAATATCCCTTATTTAATCCCTAATATCCATAACGCTTAATGAACATTTGAGAATTTTATTGCAAGGTTAACTGAAGTTACCTTATGATGAATTAATTTATCATTTTAATTATTTTGTTTTGATCAAGGTGTTAAGAATTTGAAAACAGAGCTGCCAACTGCCACAGTTTACTAGTAATGTTGGCATCAGGATCTGAAAACGTTTGCTTTCTGAAACAACTTTTGTATCGTATTGAGCGTATTGCTTTCCGAGGCCATCTATCTGGGATGCAAACTTAATACTTGAACGTCAATGGATATCTATAATGTTCACACTGGTAGGGTCTGAATCGCCCCAGATCGTGCATATTAAAGCGTCATCTTGAAGTGATGCGTCAGTTATAAAAGTTGTACAGTGTGAGAGAGACAGGTCTCCAATTGCGTTGAGCTGGATGTCGATGTCCACCGGTGGATGATTGGGAACTGATGTGGTGACTAGAGAGATAGACTATGTTAACATTGGAGGTCACCTAGCTCAGTTGGTAGAGCACACGCCGCGAAAGCGTTGGTCACGGGTTCCATTCCGGTGGTGACATATTATCTATTTCTCTCCTGTTGCTTGCAACAATATGAATGTCAGTCTTCAAACTTACAACCAGCTATCCTTGCAAATAGCCATTCTGAGCCAGTATTGGTTGCATTTCAAAGAAATCTTGCAGGTACAGGGAGTATCTTTTCTCGAGCACTTTCAGAAAATGAGAGAGTAGTGCCATCCATTTTCTTTGTTGCCAAGTAAACCACTGCGCACACAACAACGGTTGAGGGAGGTTTAACGTGTGGTGGACTTTTTGACGAGCGCACTAAAAACAATGTGAAGTAAATTCGGTTGTAAATACTGTGAGAAACATTAGTCTTCCAAGGCAAACAACCACGAGGAGGCTAGAGGAAATCATATGAGTGCTGACGTTTGCAAGCGTTTTGAAATCATATATTGAATTATTTTCTAATTATGCCATTGCGCTGGACGAGTTTAACGTAGTCAGGTACGACGAATAGGTGAGCCATTTTATTTCCGAGAAAATCGTTTACTTATTTGGATACATAAAAAGGGTTACGTTAGGTACAAATTTCATCTTCAACCCTTATCGACTTTATGTCACATGCCTCCAGAAACCTTAACAAGGACAGAAAACTAAATTATACCGACAATAATCATACATTTAAAATGTTGGTTAGTTGCAGAAATTTGAAGTTTGCGTTGAGGAACAGATTCACTATTTAAACGTTTCTGCCGTGCACTGGTCACAGCAATCGTATGGAGTGAAAAAGGCTCGTACCGAAGAATTCATAGATAACGAAAGGACTGCAACACACCTTAAACAATAATACGCACATGAGCGACACATTCTCTGTCACTTGTGTTATTGAAAAGCGTGTAAGCAACTTCTTTTTTTGTCGACAGAGCACATGCTTTTCCGTGATGAGGAATGCGACTTCTAAATTGACAAGCTGAAAAGGAGATTCTACTTTAACTAGTACGCTAAACGACACCTCTTGGCAGTTATTTCTTTTGAAAGAAGAGTGACAGCATATTCAATGACTTTCTTGCTCACGAAGAAAAATTGAACATTTATGATGTTTCCACCGTTTCGAGATCACAGGGTTGATGTCCTAAATTTTACTTTTAAGGGTATTTAACTTAATTCTAAACATATACAAAATCATCTAACTCAAGCTGGGCCATACAATTTGGTTTTGCCCAGTTCTCATTTCTTCGGTACTGGATTGGGAGAGAACCAGAGTAGAGTTGTTTTAAATATATAGTTTTCCTGGTGTTAAATGGTACCAAAAATATGTTATCAAACTTTTTGCGTTTCGACTCCGGTATTTCATGAGCATTGACAATTTTCATGGATTTTTTGACAAAAAAACTTTGACTTTTAGCTGGAGCTCTAACTCAAGAAAATGAATACTATTTATTGCTAGTATTTTCAGCGATTCTAAAATGGGCTCACATGTCTCTAAATTCCTCACAGTTCAATTTTATGCTGATTCTCTGGTGTGTAAAAAGGCGTGAAATTTTGGAAGAATCCACCCATTTTTTGGAGAATGAACAAAACAAAGAAAAGTTTGAGATGAATTTTTTCAAAACCCCAGAATTTCCCAGAAATTCTGTCAAATGGTAATGTTAAGTCAAACCTAAAAGTTGATTACCCTTAAAACAGTTTTGATAACTTTTGAGAACTATTTTTGATTTTCATTCCCAAAGTTTTCAAATGTGAAATTGTGAGTAGTGATTTTATGAAACAGTGTCATACCACACCCAGTCTCTTCCTACAGCTACTTTGCATCCTTATGTGCCAGATGGGGGTTTGCATCCTATTGAAAGTGATTCCTTATAGTATATGCTGTGATAAAATCACCAGCTCAGTCAGCTGCTTTTCTACCACTTCTGCTCTGAAGCACTCATATGTTTGTATAATTTCGGAAAAATCAGAAAAAATTCTCAAACTGCCACAGAAATATAAGGAGTATTCATTGGTACCCAACTTTGGTAGGCCACCAAATTTTGTAGGATAAAGCTTTTTAGCTGATTTTTTTTGCAAATGTTCAGATCCTGGAAGGCTGCCTTCGCGACTAACTTTCGGTTTCATGGATTTCGTACGGTTTCCCGGCGTAGATCCAGCTTTGTCGCTAATAGCCACAGATCCACTGATCTATACTTTACTTTTATCGGAAGAAGATGATACTCGTGATAAAAGGGACCATGGATCCTCAGTTGCTCACTGCGACAAAAACCTAATCCCCTTGCAGCTCAATCTTTCGTGTGAAGGTAGCCAGTTTTCATAGACCGGAAAAACACAACATCGGAGTTTTTCAGAACAAGGAAATCTATTGTCTCAATCTGGAGATACCAATCCATACGTCAAAGATCCCTGGTGTCATGTACTAGTTTCTTACAAACCAGTTGCTTACAAAAATACGTCTACTCATCCAGCATGAAATTAAAACTTCTGGCTTTTATAGCAAAAGTGGCAGCCCAAAAATATTAATCCTAATAAGAATTAAGAGGTTTTGAAAAAATTGGAAAAAGAACAAGAGAGCGGAGGACGTATATTTGCCATTCAAAAGTACATTTGGCAAAACAAAACCAGTTTATTATAAAGAAAAATACTTTTCAGAAAACACGAAACATGTATGATGCACCTTCATCATGCCAGCGCCCCCTTTGGTCGCTCTCACCGCCCCTTTTAACAACTACCGCCCCCTTGCTCGCAAACACCCCCATGGAAAGCGCCAGCCCCCTGGGGGTGCTACCGCCCCCGTTGAGAACCACTGATTTAAACCTTATGGCTTGAATGAACGGGAGGTAACGACCATTTAAAATATTTCGTAGCTTCCGCAGGTTTCTCAAGATGGCCGTTTAAAAAGGGGTTTTCAGGTGCCCAACCGCCTTAGTCATGCGGGGTGACCCTTGCGGCGTCGGTTTCCCCCATTTCTGGGGTTGAACCTTGATGGCGCTATCACCCTCCCCACTCTGGCGGGGTCTCTCAAGACGGCACTCGGGTCCTTAGCTCGTCATTTTAAATATGTTGTTTTGGTCTACGGCATTTATTACTTGCATCTGGATGTGGTCAGGACCTACGTCCTTATCAAATTTAACCCATCGCCAATGAATTGCTCATTGCTCACCATTGGTTGGCTTCATATGCGTATGCTTTTGTCAGTTTTTCTGACTTCTTTTATTTCAACACTGGAAAGATTCGGCCTTCCCATGTTTTATCTGCACTGCATAAGAATCTCAAACGCTCTTAAGTGATATTTGGATCTTTTTCTAGCAAACTACTAAATGCTGCTCTTGGGCAGTACCAGTTATCAGCATTCGTATTGATTACAAAATGCGTGCACAATAATGGCATTTTCACAGACAGCTGATTTGATTCGATCATGTTATCCATTTATCTTAACAATACATTTGATTAAAAAACTACATCTCGTTGTCATTTCATCTGAGATTATTGTTGTCTTCTTGGTGTGTCATTTAGCTACAGTTGTCGTTCTAGTAGGCCACTTCCTTGCCTGTAGTCTTTAGACATTTTTCCCGACCGAGTAACAAAGCTACTGCAAATATCTGCTGGTGTTATGCTTCAAGAAGACAAGAAGAAAGCAAATTTATTACTATCAGTGGGTCTAAACGAGTGCAAAATTCCTTCATAGAAGAAATACTGACCAGCCATGGGCGCACGGCCAAAGGGGCTGAGGGGGCTGCAGCCCTCCTGGTTTGTTAAAATGTTATATTTTTTTGGGCAAAAATTTTTACGGTGGCTTACCCTATCCCCCTTTGATTCAACCGTCTGCAGGACAGTCGATTCATGTCCCAATATTTTTCGGGCAAAGTAGTATTTTTTTCGGGAATAAATCCACAGTCCCCCAATATTTTTCGGCCGTTGCGCCTATGTGAGTAGCTTTTAGTTCTTATCGTTAAACGAGCAAGCACTGTAATGTTGCAAATCAAAATTTCCTCCAACACGTCGAGACATCGAATTCACAGAACAATAGACTAACAGCGGCGATTCCTGACAATACTTTACAAAGACCCTGGTATAACCAAGGACAGAAGATTTGAATAGCGTACTAAAGTGATGACGTCACAAAAAACATTTTTCGAGGAATCGCAATTAAAACTGTATGACCACAGTCTTTCAAAGGACGGGTCGAGAAATCTTCACACCTAGAACAATAGTTTCATTTTCATTTCTAAGATCTATGTTGAGACCATAGATTTAACAATAGCTTCGCGAAGCTATTATTAAATCTATGGTTGAGACGTACCGTCACGTGCCCTTAGGGTGCACAGCCGTATACCTATGTAATAGTCTGCAGGGGCGTTGCCACCAAGTCAAAGTGTGAGTATGTGTTAGGGCAGGTCGGATTAAAATATCAAAAATATTCCGAGTATTCCAGGTGCTCCGGTTGTTTATAATTCCGTTGAGAAGCTGAGAGGATTTTGCATCTTTAACATTGTGACTTGACTCTTTCCCTTGTTTCTTTCTTGTTTCATTGTTTCCTTTATTATTTTCGTTTTATTACACTCTTTGATACGCTGAAAGAAAGACTCTATCGAACTTATCATTTGCGGAAGAGAAAAGGTTACATCTTCTTGCTCTTGGAAGGTTTCCATGTAGAAAAAACCAACTAGAGGTGGTTTTATGCACTGTGCAAACGGGCTCGACTTTTCACTAGACTTCGCTCGACTTCTGTCGTGTGCAAAGTCGTGCCCATTTGGACCCCTTGTATCGCAAAGTGTGGTGAATTTTTAACATTGTTCAAATTTGTCGAGCGGGCCCATTCTACAAATCCATTGTATCATCGAGAAGAGAGGCTTTGAAATGTTAGTTTTGAATAGATCTATTCAAAACTAACATTTCAAATCCTCTCTTCTCGATGATACTTTCTAACTTTAATGGGCTTTGGATTGATGACGGGCCGGAGAAGGTTATTTTAATATTGTGTTGAGTAATAGATTCATTAAGCTCACTGAAACACGTCCTGAAAGCCATTGAACAGGTTTTTGAGAAGCTCACCCGTGATATTGTGGACATCAATGACATGCAAATTGACTTTGTATCAGGTTGTGGAACCACTGACACCATTTTCATTGCCAGAAAGTTAACAGAAAAGTATCTTGGAAAGAACAAAAATCTGTACTTTGCCTGTGTTGACCTTGAAAACGTGTTTGATTGAGTCCCAAGGAAGGTGCTGTGGTGGGCTTTATGTATAGTTGGGGGTTCTTGAATGGATTGTGACTGTTGTCCAATCCATGTATAGTGGTGCAAAAGGTCAAGTTTGTGTCAATGATGCTTTCTCCAACCTGTTTGAGGTTAAAGTTGTGGTTCACCAGGGTTCTGTTCTCAGCCTACTGCTGTTTATCATTGTGCTGGAGGCACTCTCTAGAGAATTTCGGACTAGCTGTCCATGGGAGTTGTTCTGTGCTGATGATTTGGTGATCATAGCTGGGCGTCGTTTGATGGGCTGACTGAAAAGCTCAAGCGTTGGAAAGAGTGGATATAAAATAAGGGCATGCGTGCAGACATGGGAAAGACAAAGGTCATGATCAGTGGGTGAAACTTTAATTCTCTCCATCACTCAGGGAAAACCCCATGTGATGTTTGCGGGAAAGGTGTGGGCCCAAACTCAATTAGGTGTGTGGGCTGTACCTTGTGGATTCACAAGAAGTGTAGTGGCATAAAAAATCCCGAGTGAGTGAGTGAGTGAGTGAGTGAGTGAGTGAGTGAGTGAGTGAGTGAATGAGTGAGTGAGTGAGTGAATGAGTGAATGAGTGTAAGTTGTACACAAATTCTTATTGTCAACAAAGCACTGGTTTCTTTGTTTTGATAAATGGAGCTTCTAAAGCCACAAGACAAAACAGAGATTGGTTTTTGGCTAGACACAAAAGTTTGTATCGATGTTCAAGAGATAAATCTAAGCTTTCTAGTAGTGGCACAAAAAGCTCCTCCAATTGTTATTTAGAAGTCCTCCTTCACTCCTTAATCTTGAAGCTTTTAACAGAAAACCTTTATGATGTTTTGCAAAATCTTTTATCTTTCTTCCTTCTCAGCTCATCCACAGAATGTTTGCTATAAACATCAAAGGAGCTAAAAACTCTACAATTTTTCACGTGTTTTTTTGAAACCTCAACGCAGTCTGTTTCATCCTGTAATTTTCTTTCTGGTGATATGCACGCTGAGGGCAATGGATGAGGCTGTTAATAATCTTCAAGTACTACTTTCTCCAAGCTGATTCTTCGGAACAACATTTTCATTCAATAGTCATGGTTTTTCACATTTAGTATCTTCCCTCACGGTCAGTGCTACTGTGCTAATGTTTGACTTCTTAGTCACTGATTTAGTAGCTAAATAGACTGCCCCCACTGGTCAACTGATGCAACACAGTACCAGAGCTAAAGGGGGATGTGTTGTTGTTAATGCATCCCTAGTAAGTAACTAGAGTTCTTTAATCAGCACAGAGGAAGTCCCCTTATCAGATGACAACAACAGAAATGTAGTGCATAAAAACTAAATTAAAAAATCAATAATTACAAAATCGCGTAAATGTTCTTCAGGTTAATCAGAGATCAGTTGCGCCAACACAATTCCTTACCTAAGCTCTTTGGTCAACCACACGCGCTTGGTCTTTAAAGAGGAGAAATCCTTGTCGAAACTTTGAGAAGTCCTGGCTACATACGTTTATTGCTTGTCTCAATTTTTAATGTCTCTCTTGCATGGTTTGCCTACCAGTTTATATCATTGTGTATATATGTTTAAACGCCCAATCTTTCTCTGGACATAGTCCTTTTACCCTGCTTTTTCTCGAATCCAAGCTGAGATTCCCTGTCATAAAACGTGCTATTTCTTTTAAAACCAAGATACGACTTGACTGGCAAGGGGAATCCTTAATAAATGTTGCTTGGAAACAAAGATTGTGATAAACATTTCCATCGGGAGCTTTAAATGTTAATTCTGTTGATCTGTAGTGATACCAGGTATTGTGGTATGTTGGGCACTGGGAACGAATATCCGGGGCATAGGGAGGATTTATGCCGGTAGAACTGCGATTTGTTTACAGTGAATATGTTCTAAGTCAATGCCACTTTTTATTCCAACTGTCATCAGCGGCGGACACTAATCAAGTTATGGGGTGGGGGCGAAGGAATATATAGACCTCCCTGACGTGTGGTTACCTTATTGTGGGAAATTAAAGAAGCCCTAAGTTAACAATACTTAAATTAACGCGAATCAAATTAACGCGGTTTGCCAAAGACACATTAAAATATGTTTAGTCAAACTAGGATACATGTTACATCTAATGAACACAGAAATAAAACAAGTTTAAATGCATTCCGATTTTTTCCTACCCAGAACCTATATACGGCCTGGAAATTTACTTGACTTCTAATTAACGGGTATTTTATTAACGCGAATTTAAAAAAACGGTGTTAAATACGTGCCACGTTGATTTCCTGGGATAAGGTAAACACCACACGTCTTAAATAAGGAGCAACATCTCCACAATATGCAATTAAATACTCTTACTGAGTTTTTGGGTATTTTTTTTTCAGGCATAATGTATCATTAATAGTTTTCTAAGTTTGAAGAAAAGTATTGGCGGTAACTGACACTCCTCGTCTTTAAAGTGTCTGTCGCTGTCCGTCGTCCTACATAAATAATACAATTTGGACACATGCGCGTCTAAAAGAAGAATAATCAATCGGCATATAGCGGACTGTACCTTGAAGTCCAAGCCTATCAACGTTGGCAGAATCAAACTTAATAAGACTTTAAAAGTCGGACGATTTGGCCAACATGGCATTTCACTAATGATTCCGTTATTAAATATTATCTACAAATTTTGTAGTACCAGGAATCTTTTCCAAATATCAATTTAAAAATACTAGTGTTTTCTGATGTCACATTAAAGGGAAGAGAGATGTATTGTATTTATGTGAATAAGTACCTAGAATAGAGCCCCTCAAAGTGGCACCCTTTTCCAGCGAATTTGATAAAATAGGCTTTTACCTCGACTACGCACCCCTTTTGAGCCCTAACGGGGCGATTATTTGGGGAAGCCACTAATTAATCCGGCACTTGTCGTGACTAGTCTTCGTCAGGCATTGTGTCAACATACTGTTCCTACTTTTTCTTGTCCGTGATTGGTTAATTTTCGATCCTCACATATTGGCGAGGGGTTGCCTCGGTAATGAACGCGACTTAGAAATAATCCTGGCTTGCACGCAAGCCTCCGCTATTTCAGAACACAAAATTTTATATGTTGTATGCGGGGAAGCCCATCTTTCATCACAATAAATGTCACAATTAACGATCAGTTAACAAAATCAAAGATAAGAGAGGCAGACGAAGAAGACTCAAACTACACTAACTATAGACATTTTCAGAATCAATAGTTTCGGACATTCAATTTGGGACAAAAGCCCGGACTACTTTACAGATCTGTGTGTTTTACCGGCAAAGTTGAGACGTATGTATATGTACATATGTATGGAAGAGTCCTTGTATTGGACATTTTCTTGTAATATTGAATACGCTGTAGTGTATTGAAATGGTCCGAATAAACATTCCGGTATCGTTGAATTTTCGGACAGGATAAGGATTGTCACTTTAGAATTGAGACAGATAATTTTTACGAGTGCAGCAAGCCCGACATTTCACAATTGTCTTTATAAATACAAAGATATGCAAACATGATAGTTACTTTTGTGATGTCAGGAATTCAAAGTAAATGGTACCATTTTAGTAATCCTGACAAAGAGGCATGCGCAGGATAATAATAATATAGATAGGATTATAACAGATTGAAGTATAATGATGATAAGACTTGCAAGTCAACAGACACAACTGCACAGTGACAGTCATAGAAATTGACAGTAAACAATATTATTATGAAAGAGGCATGCGCAGCATAATAATGATATAGATAGAATTATAACATATGGAAGTATAATGATGAAAAGACTTCTAACACAACAGACACAACTGTACAGTGACAGGCATAGGCAGTTACTGTAAACATTGTCATTATCAAAGAGGAATCCGCAGCATAATAATAATATTGATAGAATTATAACTAAGGGAAGTATAATGATGATAAGACTTATAACACAACAGACACAACTGTTTATAGAATGTCATAGGCATTGACAGTAAACCTAGTTCTTATGAATGAATGATGCGCAGCATAACAGTAATGTAGATAGAATGATAACAGATAGAAGTATAAAGATGATAAGAATTGCAACTCAACAGACGCAACTGTACAGTGACAGGCATAGACAGTGACTGTAAACATTGTCATTATCAAGGAGGCATGTCCAGCATAATAATAATATAGATAGAATGATAACAGATTGAAGTATAATGATGATAAGACTTGCAACTCAACAAACACAACTGCACAGTGACAGTCATAGAAGTTGACAGTAAACAATATTATTTTGAAAGAGACATGCGCAGCATAATAATAATATAGATAGAATTATAACATATGGAAGTATAATGATGGAAAGACTTCCAACACAACAGACACAACTGTACAGTGACAGGCATAAGCAGAGACAGTAAACAATGTTCTTATCAAAGAGGGATGCGCAGCATGATAATAATAAAGATAGAATTATAACAGATGAAAGTATAATGATGATAAGACTTGCAACTCAACAGACACAACTGTACAGTGACAGTGATAGAAATTGACTGTAAACATTAATTTTAATGCTAACAGAATCTGATTTTGGTACTCATATTTGACATTTGAATTTTGTTTCAGCTTCAACACCTCCAGCTTGAAAAGGTTTTGGGCAGTCAAGTATGTATATTTGCGGCTACAATTTTGTACAATAATTTTCGTCTCTGCGGCGAATTGTGTTTTTAAGCCCATGTCATATATGATTCTTGTCAGCCGAAACATAACTCATTCCATCTTCTCAATTTTTTTTCATTGTTTTAAAGAATTTACGCAGTTACCGATCTACCCTACAGGACCGATAGGACTGTGCTATTCTTACTTGATTTAGACCATATGGAACAACTAGCTGTCTTATTTGAGGCAAAAGGAAGATTGGCACACTGATTGCCCACAGTAGATTAATGGATGCTTCGCAAAATTCGCTGGAAACGATACCCCTCTGCAGTATTATTATCTAGCTTATCTAAGACCAGATACTTAACCGTACATTTTCCGTATATAAAAAGATGTAAAACTACTAAGAAGAGCAGTTAGGTAATACTATAATACTTTCTTTGGTTAGCACTCAACGTTATTGATGATTTATATCAGGTAGCAGATTTGTTGCTTCAGGAGATCTGCATGCCCAAAAAAGTAAACCGAGAAACAAATCTCAGTATAAAAAGAGTCGTAGAATAGCATTCTAAGATATGAAATAAATAGATAGGAACAACTGTCGGAGGTATGTATATAGAAAGGCAATGTACGGTGATTAGTGCCTACGCTTTTGGTGGTCTCTTTCTTATACTGATATAAAGTTAAAGCACGTTGCATGATACGAACTCTTTCCTTATTGGCTCCAAACTTAATTTTTACAGTGTTCTTCAAACAGAAAATGAACATGCTTTTGTTTCTGAAGGATTTCGGCACATTTCTGTACATTGTGCAATTTCACCCACTTTCGGATTCAATACCCTGTTCTGTATGAACAAATAGTATTTTTGGGAAACTTCAAAAAGTTTGGGCGGTGGGTTAATTTTCCCCCCCCCCCCCCCCTTGGCGCGGGAATAGGGTTAAGATACTAATAATTATTTTTAAAGCCTACCTGTAGACTCTCCACCATGTATTTCGAATTTAATATCCATAAAGAGCAGAAGTAGGAGATATAGTCTAAGGTCAAATAATAATGGTATAGTTCTTAACGTTCCTACTTGCAAGTCTCTTAGAACCCTTGGTAATAAATCGTTAAAAAATGCATGTAGTGGGGTCACTCAAAACTCTCTCTACAATATAGTGTAGTAGCAAAAGTTGATTTTACAATCTTTCCTCTATCCTGAGCTCTTCATGTTCTGAAATGACGTCCCGGTCCCGTAGGTGTTCAAGAAAGAGAGAGTCCACTAGTAGTATCAGGAGTGACAAGTAATTTTGACCACGTCGAAGTAACTAGTAGTTTTGTGATCAGAGTTTGAGACGATAGAAGATAAGGTCTTATGAGTGGCTGTTAGGTACGAGCGCTTGATTTCAGAGCGGTAAAAAATATAAAGTACTACTAAACAATTTTAAAAAATTAAGACATTGTGTGCTATTTCATGCTTTGTGAGCGTGCAATCAATCTGCACTAACTAGTAGCAAACTTTTCAAATTAAATGTTACTTCTTAATAGCTTTAGTTATGAAACAAAAAGAGGTAGCTAAGAAATGCATCTCCGCACTACCGTATCCTCAAGGAACCTTGCTTTAATGAGTAGAGTAGCATATGGCACTCGCAGTTAAGAGATATTTCCTATGCCTTCCTCCTACGTAAAAATCCACAGCTGTAAAATACAGGTAAGTCGTCTAAAGGACTGATGTAAATGTAAAGTACAAATCGTCATTGAAAGGGACATATTTATACAGGTCAAAATAATTATTATTGCTTCTAAATTAACGCTGTATTGGCTGCCTTAATCACAAAACGTTAAGTCTGCCGTCGTTTGAAGTATAAGACATTCTCTCCTTTGACTTCAAATACGAACTGCATAAAGAATTTAAATACGGTTACGGCTAATGTCATTCAAAAGACAGTTTTTCATCTATAGAAGAACATATTTTATACTATATCTACTTCTAAAGTGCCCTTAGGTCTGCCACTAATTAACTCTCCACAGCACATTATCCTTTCAAAGGCTTGACTGCAATAAAAGGTTGCAAGTGTTCATTCTGGTGATATATAATTGAACTACAGTTCGTGAATTTTGATATTATACAACACATGAAAATACGTACACCTGCTACAGTAAAAAAAACCTATTTGTCATATAATTAAAGAAAACTTATTTCAGTTTTCAGTTCAGATGGTCTTTCATTGCTGAGAATTGCACAAATCTACATCCGAATTTTTTCTAAAATGCGTTTTTTTTAAAGTACACTTAAGCGACAAAAACATGTGGAGCTAGACATATTGTTGACCAAGCACAGTAACTGAAAATAAAATTGGTACAAATGTAACCATGAAGAGGGGGTAAAGATTTTCCGAAACATATCCAAATAGTAAGTGTTGTGCTGGCACCAGGAAAAGTTTTAGGATCTGCATCATATCCCCTGAACCGAAGTAGCACTTAAGACTGAAATCTTGTCGCTGCACTACGACCGGCCAGCAGACTGATGTTTCACGATGTTACGATGCTGCAAACACGACAATTCTCAGCGAAATCAATAAATCAATCGGTATTTTTTTCTGTTAGATGTAAGGGAGCTCAATGTAATGTAACCATACGTTTGTACGTAAATCATAATAGCAACATCACAACATAGCAAGATCGCAACATTTGCAGCATCGTAGCATCGTAACATAGATGCATCGTAACATAGCAGCATCGCAACATAGCAAGATCGCAACATTTGCAGCATCGTAGCATCGTAACATAGATGCATCGGCACGGGACACTTCAACATTACTGATTAACTATTTTAGATACCCTTCCTTTGGTCTTTCATCTTAATGCAACCGATTGGTAATGGAAACATAGCTGCAGCCTTCCTAGCAAAGAAAAGTCCATGGATATTTTATTAGACGCACTATTATCTAGTCGATAGTTTTTATTAAAGAAAACGAAACCTATAGTAGAATAAAGCCAAGAAGAAGTTAAAATTACATTTTAACAACAATAAACTTCATCATCACCATTCTAACTTGTTACAGAATTAGTATCTTTTTTAAAATTAGAAGATTTTTTACAAATTGAAATAATGTTAATATGACATTTTGTCCATTATTCAAATATTACACATTTCCTATTCATCTGAAATTTTTTGTCAATCAAAAATTTCAATCGTCTCTTTTCAATAATGCCGTGCTTTACCTTTTCAAAATTGTACTAATGAGTAAAATTGCAATAAAAAACATAAAATACATTGTCTATACTTCCAAAGGATGTATAGGAAAGCCATCGTCAATAGCAGACCTGAGCTTTGGGATAACCAGAGATTATTTCTTTTAATATACCTGCCATATAAAGGATTCTATAGATAGTATGTACTCTCCGTACTTCAGAAGAATCTAGTGCAGTGTATTGTAGTTTATGGTGCAATGTAGCCTGCGAATAATGTAATTAAATTCACCATTCTGACAACGGTGTGTTTTCAAATATTATTGATCGTTCCATTTTTCCTTTGTGCTGATTTACAACTCTACGTGGTGATTAACTCAAAGGTGCCTAGAGTAACAAAATAATTGTTTTGCTCATATTTAGTATGCTAACACCTTTTTGTCTCTATTTTGATTTCTGCTTGATGCCATTCAAAAGATCATTCATTCAATGGAAAAACTTAATTTGCCCTTTCATACGGCTTTGCATCATCAAAAGCTATGCAATTTTTCTGGCAACTTGACTTTGTTTATAAACCTAAGACCTAAAGACAATACCTGCTGGATCGGCCTTTCGTGATCCTTGGGATTAACAAACTCCGTTGCTCCAAATTCTTTTGCTGTAAATATCGAAATAATAAAAAAGACAGGATATATTTACATGGCAATTGATCTCTAAAATTGTAAGGTTCACTATAACCACATTGTATCATCGAGGAGAGAGGATTTGAAATGCAAATTTAGAACAGGCACTGGAATAATTGAGAAATTTCTGTTTCTATTATTATGGTGTTTTCAAACCTGGCATTTTAAATCATTTTTTCGTAATGTCAGCCCCGCTTCTTGTGAAACATGAGTCAAAAATAGGATAGCGAGAATTGTTACTAAAGCAAAGCAGTTCATGTCATTGGCTTGACACACTAAGACAATGAGTACATGCGATGTAAAATTTTTAACAGCGATCAGTACTTTTTGGTATTAACTACCGCATGGTATATCGGTAAAACAAGGATGGTAAATTCATGTAAATTCAGTTCTCGGTTCAATTTCATTAACAGGTAACGACTCACGCCTTATTTTAGTTCACTGCTTTAAATAATTTTGAGTGCAAATATGAGATATTTAGGGGGTAGAAACAATGAAATTTTTGGTCCACTAAAATATTTTAATTAGCGTCAAAAATAATTTGCATGTAATAGCTTCACGTCTTTCTCCGATGTTGTGAGGGAGACAGGCTTGACAATAACATATTTACAAGATAATGCAGATTATTACAGATAGAATACAAACGATAAGCATATCGAAATTCAATTATGAGCTTCGACAAGCTCCACTGCGGTACAATGATCTGTTGATTTGTTTTTCAATTTGCAGGGCGCATATAGTCTGAAAACCGAGTCTGACGCCAAACTGGGAAGACCCTACTACAGAAATGCCAAGGTTTTCATTTATAAGCACTCGGGAAGGTGCTGGAAACACTTATAAATCGAGGATTAGGCCTTGATGTCACAAGTTTATCACCGAGTAACACCAAATTAGTAGATTTTGGTAGGAACAGAGTGTTGTAAATTAAATGTAGGTATCAATGGTTCCAGAGCCATACAAGAATTTTGCTTATCGTCCCTAATAAGGTAGATCTGATTAGATGTGATGTGTTTCCTAATTTTAAAATTGGGGTACAAGTAGGTACCTAAGTAGTAAGTTCAGTCAGTTCTGGTACTAAAATTGTTAAAGAGCAAACTAGACAGCAGAAGCCTATAGTAGAAGTGCCGGTTCGCGGTAGCACGGTAGTAAGACAAGTATTGTCAAATCATGAGAAGGTTTTCTCAGATATGGGTTGCATCAAGAGATGCAAGCACAAGATAGTACCTATACGTGCTTCTAATAGGGATGTCCAAGAAGCTTTACATAGCGAAATTATAAAAGAATTAGAGAGATCAGTAATAGAAGATATACTAGGGTCACTGCAGGCTAGTGAATAGAGTTCACCCATTGTAATGCGTCGCCGTAAGAACCAAAAATTAAGCTAGTTACAGATGCTAGAGCTGTTAACTGTCAGTTAGTAGGCTTTAAGTACCCTATGCCTAGTCAGGAGGAGCCCCTGGGTAGAGAAGGTCAGGCAATTACTTTACTACTTTAGATATGAAAGACGCTTTTTAGTAAGTAGAGCTGACAGAGGACAGCAAGACGTATACTACAATTTTAACCCCTTTTGCACAGTTTACCTGCAAGTAGATGGCATATGGGTTTTTAAGACCACCACCATCGTTTCAACATATCATGGATGACATATTTCGTGACTTTCCATTCGTTTTATGTTTTTTAGATGACTTGCTTATAATTTCCAACTCATTTACCGCGCACATAAGGCATATTGAGCACGTTTTACAGAGGTGTAATGAGATGGGTGTATGGACGCACCCAAATCCATACTAGAATATGAAAAAGGTATTTCTCTAGTGTTCTTTTCAAAACTAACATTTCAAATCCTCTCTTCTCGATGAAGTCTATAGTTACAGAGAAGTTAGTTACGTGTACAGTGGTTATTCGATTATCCGGCCTGCGTGGTACACAGGAGTTCACAATCAGTCCGAATAATCGAACACACGAAAAATAACACTTGCTGCTGATGAAATTTTGAAGTTGTACGGCGGCATTATAGTACTTTTGACAAAAACCATACAAATATGTTTTTGGGGGTATAAAAAATACGCGTGGATCATCGGCTTCACTCGTTTTTCCACGGGTTTACCATAGTATAATTGTCAGATTGTTGCGCGTCTGATGTCTGCTTGAATTCACAAATGTGTGCGCAGCGGTAGTTTTTTCAATGTGTTTGCAAAGGTAATTTTTTAATGGATTCGCAACGGTGATTTTTTAATGGGTTTGCAACGGTAATTTTTAATGGGTTTGCAACGGCGATTTTTTAATGAGTTTGCAACGGTAATTTTTAATGGGTTTGCAACGGCGATTTTTTAATGAGTTTGCAACGGTAATTTTTACAGGGGTTTTCAACGGTGATTTTTAACGGGTTTGCAACTATAATATTTGTAATGGGTTTTCTACGGTAATCTTATGTCTGGCGCTGAGTCCAGTCCAATGTGACAACCATTTCGCTGATTTTCTACATTTAGCTTTGTCAGAAGACCATTTCTGCCAGGGTGAATATACGAATACCCGATATATGAAGGGAAGATAATTGAATTCCCACTTTAGTGAGTTACATGTAGTATAGCCAAGATATGCAAAGGCCACTTGGCCAACACTTTCCTTATTTTCAATAGAGCCACATTGCTTTTGGTTTTAGGTTAGGATCGGAAATGAATGTTTCCAGAGTCCCATGGTTATTATTGAGCTCCAAATTCTTGAAATCAATGCCAAGTGTATGATAATTTTAACTCTCATAGAAATGGTCATAGAAATGGGAGAGGGAAATTCCCGTAGCAGCTTCTATAAGACCACCATTGCAAGCTACACTACAGGTTGTTTATATTTATAAACATGTACTGCCTTACTCTTACCTTCAAGTATTGCCATTCTAACTACTTCTTCACCATGGCAAAAAAAATGATGGTCATGATACAATATTGTTTATGGTGGGTAGTTTTCTGCCAAATAAAACAGTTTCTTGACATAACAATTGCCTAAAACATCAGGTGCTTAAGAAAAGGCCACTGAAGGCATTGTAAAATTAAACTAACCTAAAAAATTTTGCCATTCTAGAGAGAAAATGGTAAATTTGTATTCCATATATCTTGCTAGCACACAAAACAAAAAAAGTTAGAAGCTGACTGATTTTGATGAAGACAAGTAAACATCACTGTCCTGTAAGAGACCCTTTAATGTCTCTTTCAATTTAAATCTTTTTCTTTCTTAGTTGAACAACTTTTTATCAATTAGTGACTTTCAAGTAATTGTTCTGTTTATCCTTTTTAATGCCACCGGTGTCTTTCAAAACAACAATGATAAATGCTCTAGGTATCAGAGGGTCACTTGGGTGTATTGGGTCACAATTGATTAAAAGGTTCATCTTCTTATAAGTGGTGAGAAATTCCATAAAATTTCATTTAGTACCAACAAAACAATCTATGCTTAAAGATTTTAATTTGTTACTTTTCAGGACATTTGCAGAAACGGTCCTTTCTATCTGTAAAATAACTACTGTTCTACTTACAGATCAAAATGGTTTCAGATTAGAGAATAGTCCGATTGGCTGAGTAGTTATGTAAGTTTGTGTGACATGGTCACTACTACTAGCAATCAGCAGGTAATAGTGTCATTGCTACTCAGCAGTGCTGAATCAGAGATCATTGCCTCTGAGTAAGAACGTAATATTCTGCTAGATACATTGTTGATTGTATCTCTCCAATATCACCAGTAACAGTTGCTGGTTTGGTTACGTAACGATTAATAACTTCTCTTTGACTATCAAAAAGGTGGTGTTTATCAAATCTTTTGCCTTTCTTCTTTGCCTTTTTCAAATTTCCAAATCCCATTTTAATATATGCTGCTTCTGACTTCCTGGATGGAATCATTTCTCTTTGATTTGCCTTCATGCCGGTAAAACAAAACGCTTTGTCACTTTCCTTATCATAATGGATCCACGGGTATTTGACAAACCAACCACACTGAAATGAACGCTTTTGACACTAAAATCTTTGAAAGGAAATTTATTATCCTTTGGTCGATATTTTCCATCTGTTCTGAACTGGTTGGCAAGTGGCTAGAGCATTGTTCCGTTGCGGTGTGTTATTCTGGCTAATACATTTGACTATAAACAGAAATATTTTTGCTTGGCAAATAATTGGCCCCCTTGCCCCCCCCCCAGTTCCTACGGCCCTGATAATACCTGCTAGAAGTTGTCAAACATGCTCCGACATTGTAGATAATTCTAGAAGCTATTTGAGAATCTAACCTTACAGTCTTATAGATTGAAAAGGGAATTCAATGTAGTGGCACTGCTGAATCTTTTGTGTTTCAAATGATACTTGTTGATTTTCCTTAAAAGGAATTAATCCTCTTTAAAGAAGCTCATATAAAGATTGCTTTTTTAGTACGATGTACGAATTTTGACAGAGGAGCAAGTCCTACTGTCGAGGTCAAAATGTACTGGGAAAATTTGAATATCTCAAGCACTACCCATTTAATCTTTCTCGCAACGGTGTTTTCAGAAAGCAATGTTTCAAAACCCAAAATTACCCTCAAGTAGGGGCAGGCGCTAAGAAATTTCATTAGTGCAAGCGTCTGTTATGAGTGATGATAGTGATGTATTTTCACTCGGTTACTCCAATTTCACTTACGAATTATTCTGAACCGTGACGAGGGGGACATGTGTGGGGGGGGGAGGTGGGCGGGTGGGGCGGGGGGGGGGGCGGGGGCGGAGGGGTTATACCTAAGTTAATGACACTAAATTTCCGATAATCCTAAGGTACGCGAAGCAAATTCTTGGCCAGCCTTAAGTGTCTTGTAAACCGCGAAGGCAGGTGAAAAGGGTGTCACACAAATAAAAACAAAGGTTCTTGTAAATGAACATTTTTTAGCATGCAGAAGGCGACGTTTCTACGTGTAGTCAACGTTTACTACAATCTTGCAACGCGCAACTTTAAAATAATATAATTCAAGTTAGATGTTATCGTTTTACCTTTCTAACCGTCGTAACATCTTCCTTCCAATCTAAAAGCAGAAAAGTGCCTTGAATTAAAAAGGTATAATCTTAACATTGTGATTAGACACTATGAAGTCTCCGAAGATAATTTCAAGTGTATGGAAGATGAATATAAAATCATCGAAACAATAACAAATGACCACATACAAGTTAATAGATAAATGCATAGAAGGGAAACGTACATCGCATTCAGGATTTAAAGCAAAGTAGCCTTATCCTACAAAGCAACCGCTAACTTCCAAGTCAACTCGTTTGTATGTTAACAGCATTATCCGAATTGTCTAGAATAGAGCCAAGGAGTGATCCTTCCTTCTATTCTGAGCGTGGGGATGTCACATGGTAGAGAATCACATGTCCTGAGCCACGGCATTGTAACGTAAGGTGGTCAGTTCCTTTCCTCGCCGCCTTTTATCCTTCCCCAGCTAATGCCAGGTACCCATTTTCTTGCTGGGTTCGCAGTAGGGGTTTTCAGAATGAAGGCAGCGCATAGGCTCCAATCATCAACCTTTAGCTTGCTAGACCAGCTCTCTACCAACTGAGCTAACTCGTCTTCCGGTCCCTCTTTCTCCTGCCGGTAACTTGTTAACAAACATTTCAAAAACAATATTAACATAACATTCATTAATGTCGTGAATTGTATGGAAGTATGCATGCCAATTATTTGTTACCTGTCTTGCGAATGTAGAGTGTGTGTAATAAGTTAGGCCTATTTCAAACTTATACTACTTGTTCTACGTTGGGCTACTCATCACAGATCAGCTCATTTCTTACACGTTTCGAGTTACAATATCTTAAGTAGAAATACACGAGTAGTCAATAGTGAAAATGTTTAACTCCGTAGTATTTGCCCATACACTTTCAAGGTATATACTTGTGAAAGATGATCTGTTTTCCAAAAACAACGTGCTGTATGGTTCATAATCTCAAAACAGTTTTAATATTCCTTTACAGTGTCTACACAATGGTTTTGAGTACAACGAGGGGGAATACAGATCAGTGCATACCCTGGAAATGTTTCTATATGGTATACCAAAGATTCCAAGTCTTAAGCAGTTTCCTGCCCTGACAAAACTGTGCCTAATAGGGCATTCAATAAAGACTCTAAAGAATGTGGCTCCCCTACTATTGCTTGAAGAATTGTGGATCTGTGAGTGTAAAGTTCAGGTAAGTGTATGTTTATTGACACTTTTCATGTAGCAAGGAATCTTCCTTATATCTTTTCGAGAAAATCCTCCTACGTCTTACCTGGGCCACAAAATCTAGTAAGGGTAAACAGCATCACAGATTCTTACTTGATTAATGTGCATACCTTTCATCCAAAACTCTTATGTATATAGATAATATTGCATATTTTTTTCATTCATCACGTTTTATAGCATTTGTAAACAACCAAGAATGAAGAAGAAAATATGAGAGGTATCCTAGGTATTACAAAATGAAAGCAAGGTCTCACAATAAAGTTAAAGCTCAAATAACAAAAAATCAAAATGTTTTTGAATCTCCACTTAATGTACCAATTATTTATTTAAGGCCATTTTAAAGTGTTGCTCCTGTTTGCTTTAAGATGCTTATACATGAGTGTAAGCAACTGTTTGAAACGGTGTAATATGACCATTGGGCAGGTTTATAAAACGGCCACTTGCTTTCTACTATTGAAGGGAAATTATACTTTATCCGTATAATTTCTAAAAGAGCAGTTTAAAAGGCTGGAAGTAAAATTACATAATTTTCCTGCAATTGTATTGACAAGTGACTGCGTCAAGATACCTAATTTCTCTACTACTTTAAACTTTGGATACTTTGTGCTGTGCACGTTGCAATAAGGTCTACGTTACAATGCTTATCTGCTCATTTCAGTGAGCCACCAGCGTATTTTGTAAAAAGTTGTATAATTGGATGCACATTAGGTATTACAATTCAAATACTTTTCAGATATAGTTAACATAATGCAAATACACAAAGCTTAAACCTATACGAATGGCTATACCGTATTACTGATATCATGGCTATCGTGATGCTTGACTCTCTTGGCTACGTAATTGCGATCTGTCAATTAAAGACCCCTGCTGAGCAGTGAGCCCGATATTGAAATTACCCTATAAAAATAGAAAAACCAACAAAAAGACTAACTAATAAATAAAGGGCAGCTGGGCGTCCAAGGGCAAGGTTCTTCAGTTTAGGCTACCGGGCAGAGACGTAAGCCATTACGCAAGCTCAACTGCCAAGTAGGACTGCTTCGCATAGATCATGGAAAGAATCGGTCGTCAGTGAGAACAGATACTGCAACCATTAGAGGCCGAAAAGCTACGTAATTGCTCCCCTTCCCTACCGACTAATTCTCTTAAGTTTCCAAACCCCAGCTCTAATATTGAAAAATTGTGCTGTCTGACTGCGTACCTGTGGTCACTTCGTTTACACAGTGAGAGTCGGTTTAATTAGAATACATCTCATCACACGAACGAAGGATTGATATTCAGCCTATGTGCAACAAGCATAGACGAAGAAGGTAATACTTTCAGTTACAGCTCTCTCGCCGGGTTTTTATTCTTTGGTAATAGCTGTTTCCTGATGTTGTTGGCGTTTCCCCCAGAATTCCAAAGTGTCACTCCTATTAGCTTATTAAGACTATTCGCTCCGGTGTACCATTCACACGATGAGCTTAAAGGTCTATGGGGCTTGTTTTGGTATTGGATCTAGAAGGAGATTTGTGGTCAACCAAGTAGCAGTTTAAAGTTATTTCATAGTTTTGTTCATATGTTTAGCTTAACATAACAAATAATTTGTTAAAATAGAAGGTATATCCGTTTCATTAGCTATATATTCAGTTTATACAATTAGCATCCAGAGCATTTAAGTAGGGCAACAAATGTAAAAATGCAAAATAGCACATGGGAAGAGTGTTGTGTCAAGATCGTCAGAGCAATTCATCTTTAGGGGAAAGATTTTCGTCTTATAGCAAACACTCATCGGGCTTGAGAAACCAAAGAGCTTCACTGATGCAATGTTGGTTAAAAAGGAGTTAACTCCACTCCTATCTTCTCTTGTGTAGTTACCTGAAGCTGCTACAAGTGGCAGCTCTTGAGTGGACCGATTGAACCAAAGGCAGAAACAAGGCAGAGTAATCCAATACGGTGGAAGTTGTTACGATGAATTTCGGCCATCTTGATAGAACACAACATTATGCCTGTGAATGGGAAATAGAAGCGAACTATGATAATGGATGTTACCTGTCCTAACAGTACGCAGGTTATAAGATATGTAATTGTGAACTTTATTCATACGAGTTGATGCTTTAAAAGCAATTGTTAATAATTTTAGAATTAAATATTTTTGTTTACTGAATCTTTATGGGCTAGAAATATAAAATCCTTCAGCTTACAAAAATTTTTGCGAGAAACGAAAGTTATGTCTTAAGTTGCTGAGATGTCGCTATTGGACGTCGTATGTTTTGATTGCCATATGTATTCATATAGGCTGTTGTGTGTCCGTGCATATATCGCTCTAACTACAAAGAGAGTGAACCATTCGCTAACGTAGACAGATGGTGCAACACTACGTGAAGATTGTATTTGTTTTTTCAAAGTTTAGAAGCAGTAAACAAGTAAACTTAATTGGATGATATTGGAAAGCGCCGTGAGAAGGATCATCTATACACAATCAATAAAGAACGACGAGAGAAAGGACAATCATTAAATAACAAACGCATTGTGAACATATCTCTGATATCGCTAATCGAAGATACGTGACATTAACCACCCACGAGCTTCGTCTTAAAGGACGAGAATCAGGTTAAACGGTATTAAACGTACTAGAAAATAATATAAGATTCATTAAAGAGATTTAAGTTTTTATCTATGCTTATTCAACAAAGGGAAGTATCTTGTGAAGAAGATTGACATAACTTGAGACGCGGTTAATCTATTAAGCCTTTAAGCCTGTAACGCTCTCGTAGTACACTGTACCGACTTTAATACTATTTTGCATAGCACTTAAAGAGTAGAGTATTATGTATTAAATATCAAACGTATCTTACACCCACTCATGTTAAATGTGTCGGTACCTTTGTTACAGGGGAAAAGGGTCATGTTTTGATGTACGAAAAAACAAGAGTCAAAGCTCAAAGGAACAAGACAAAATATTTTGGCATGATCTGAATGTTTACGTATTATAGTGTCAGGAGTATGCGCTGAAAAGCTTAAGGATAGAGTAACGTAGCTGACCTTCGGTCCCGTAGCTGGACAGTGATTTCTTTCGGTAGGCGATTGGAAACTTTTGCGGTCACAAGAAAATCGATGTGGTAACGCAAGGCCTGGGGCCAAGTGATGATAGTAAAATCATTTCGGGGAAGAAACGAATTTCGAGCTACATGACAACAATAACAGTTTCGAATGATAGGGAATTCCTCTTGTAGCCCTCATTTTATTGATTTTGAGAAAATTTTCCACTGCGACTTCCAAGCAGACGTTGGTTATAATACATCTTGTATACTTAAAGTATCTATGTAGTACTACAACGAACTACCTTAGAAACAGTACTGGTCGTTCTTTAGCCCTCATGAATCTTATCCTACTTCTGTATTGAAGGTTTTACAATGTCCACTGAATGACGAAGGACATCTTTTGGGTGTAGTTTAAGGCCCTTTCAGACTATAAAAGCGCTGTGCAAGTCGACATAAGTTGTGCCCACCATCTCCTTTTGCGTTTTGTCCTACCAACTATGAGACCCACAAGAGCAATAACATCGTCTTCCTCAGAGAAATACATCTTTCTACTGAGCAGGTATTTTTCAAACATGCGACGTGGCATGTGCCACTTCAGTCTGAAATCACAGTTTCGCGTGGCATTTCCGACGTGGCATTTGCAACGTAGCACTTCAAAAACAAGGGTCTAATTAAGGAAAAAGTACTATCGCGAAAACTTGGAGGTTGAATTATCATTATGAAAAGAAAAAATTGAAATTCGCATCGCGATTTTATCATTTGCGTACTCCTTATTTTGTTGATATTGTTTGAGCATCGGTTTCTCTTGTTTCGAAGCCTTTTGATTTTACTAGCAAAAATGCCTTTAACAATGTTATTTGTTATTGCTTATCTTTGTCACTTTTGTCAGGTAAAGAAAATTTCTGTTCCCACTTTGCAAAAAGCCGTCGCAAATTACGATTCGCAATCCCTTAATTCTATCCTTTTCAATAATTCCCCCTCCCCCTACCTCTGTTGTTTTTAGGGCCAATACGGAAATTACTTTAAAACGACGCGTAACTGCAAGCCCGCGAACTTCTTGTTTTATGTTAGTTTTGACACAGTTTCGTAGGATGAACTGGATCGTCTTTAAATATGCCACAGTAAGAATTCTTTTGCACTTGCTCAATGATACTCTTTATTTACCAAGTATCCCACAACCTGCGCGTGAGAAGTTGGAATAAAGTGAAGGATTTTGCGACATCTAGGTAAGAAAATACCTTTAACAACATAAAGTTTGTAAAATTGCAGTTCGTGAGAAGTGCTTAAAGATTGTATATTCGCTTTGCGCTTGATAAGTAGGAGACCCTCTAGATCAATACGACTAAGGATTTGTTGAAAAACGAAGCCTTCATATTGGAATACACATTCCTGAAGTTGGATATCGAAAGTATTTGCATTCAAATAGACTGAATCGTTGAGTGTCTTAACTCGCATAATTAGATTAACTGTTGACAATTTCCACGTCAGAGAGTTACTCTAACAAAGTTCCCACTTGAAGAACTTTTAAAACGTGCATCCCTACCAACGAAAGATATCTTATGCACATCATAAAATACAACTATCTTTTGGAAGGTTCTTTCACATGGTGTGCCGTCATATGAAACTGTATGAAATGGCAGCAAAACATTCATCAGGCATACACCAAATGTAGTAACATAAATTGTCTCTTGTTTAAAACGTAACGCAAAATTACAGAACAAATATTTAGGAGAACTATGCACTTGATGAAGTTATTACTTTTACAGGCTAAGAGAAGTATTTTATCAAATACTTGTGATGCCAAGATCATTACAGGAATTCAAAACAATCGATTTGCTTTCGAACACCTTCAAGACGTATGGAATTCAAAACAGTAAGACTCGAAAACAAAGTTGCTGTTAACAATTTATTACAAAAAGGAAAACGAATAAAGATAGAGTGAGAAAGCTTTGAAGAGCGATTGTAAAACGATATCCAGAAAGAGTGGAAAAGGTTGGTTCCTTACTTCAGACCCTACTACAGGCAGATCAATGTGGATGTGTTATGGCAGGTTGGATGACTTTTCATCACACGACAATTCATCGTGCGACAATTCATCATGCGACTATTCATCACCTGAAGATGACATCAAGGTGTTTTTGACGTTAGTACTCTGAGGAGTGTCAGATGAAAAAAGCTTTTAAGTACACAATGTTTTCGCTATTTCGTGCAATATAAACGATTGTAAAGTGATATTTAGACAATATTATCATTGTTTTGACATCCAACTTTGACAATTCTCCTTGTGTCTAATCAAGTATTCCTGCACTTTACTTAACTACCTCTACTGCCCATGCATTTATCCCTGCCATGACACCACCCGCATACAACTTTGACTCACATACTCTCTTTACTCATCTAAAATATTCTTGTGAAGTTTTTTCTTACATCTCTCTATAAAGAATCAGATCAGTTTGAGCCATACCAAGGTATTTATAGCCAATTTGATCAATTTGCTTCATCACTTCGCCATAAGTTTAATACCTATACTGTCAACCAACTTTCCTCTTTTCAGAACAGCAACATTACATGTATCCATTCCAAATTCCATGCCGATGTCACCAGACAAGATGTGAACTGAGTTCACCAAAGCATTCAATTCCTTTTCCGTTCTTCCATAAAGTTTCAGGTCATCCATAAAGAGGAGACGATTAAGCTTTGTCCCATCCTTTTGAATTTGAAACCATAATCCAGTGATCTTAACACCATAGTCAACAGAATAAGGGCTATAACAAACAGCAATGGGGGCAAAGTATCCCCCTGAAAAACCCCCTTTATTTCGACTTCACCTAAAACCTTCTTGTTGCAAGTAAGAATGGCCTCAGGTGTCTATATTTGCCTCCCTTTACTTCCTCCAATTTACTTACATCCTAACTCCGGTCCTTTATACTTCTAGCAAGGCTAGTTATTCTCATTCCCTCTACTGGGACGTGTATTAAAAACATTTTTGCCCAATCACTTTACTTAATCAATTTCAGCTGCCTTTATGAGTAAGTTGGTCTCAGTGATGTTATCTATGGCAATCTTATTTACAGCACTCTTCTATATGTCACATTCAGGGATAAAACTCCGCAGCACAACCGTTTGAATCTAAACTCTGACCTCATTGTACATAATCATCCTTCTACTTCGACCAACGTTCGATTTTCTAGATCCGAACAAACATCTTCGTTGGACTGCCAGAGCATCCTTTGTAGCGAAATAGGCATCCGCGAACATCTGCTGGAGGATGACGCCATTCCTAACGTAACCATTAAAAGTATTGGCGCTGTCAGGTTGGTCCATTATTACCGACTGACACGTTGTTATGCCAGACTTTTGCAGGAGACGTGATCTATTCAACGAGTAATATTCGTATTCGTGATATATTCAATGAGTATTCAACGAGTAATCTTGAGTGCAACGTAACTATCATGCTGTGTAAATGAAAAATTATATATACATAATTCTCAAAGAGGGGAGCATTACCACAATAGTTGATTAGAACAGTTTTGATTCGCCAATTAACAAGGAAATGAAAAGAAACAAGATACAGAAACACAAAACACACACAAAAAAAACCCAACAAAATATAACAAAACACACAAATATCAACAAAAAAAGCAACAAAAAGAGTGTCAAATGAGAGTGTGAGTGTGTGAGTTAAAGGAGTGGTTGAGAAAGCAGTCTTAATTTATTACTGCGAGCCCTCTTCACTCCTTCAATTCTTTCGCGGCGCGAATTGCGGCGGCGGCGGCCTTCTATGTTCTTTAAAACCTTTCTATGTTATTATGTTATCATGTCATTATGTCATTTCTAAAATTGTAAATCTATATTGCTGTAAATTGAAAATAGATCAGTCCCTGCAGCAATCTCAATGAAGATCCTTTTCTAGACTCCAAAATATCAAGAAGGAGGAGTAGAATTCCGAAAAGTCGTGAAGAGTCCAATTTTAGCTTTAATGTATATACCGTATTTCCTCTAATTGTAAACCTATTTATTATTGATTTCTAAAAGCTAGCGGAGAGCCCAATTTTTCAATGTTTGTCTTTCGTGAAAAAAATTGATCATCTAATTCGATCATTTAAAGTCAAAGTTCACCTTTTTGCCAAATGATATTTTAAAGACCGTTTGTCATCTCAGACCTCTTGGCTCTGTGGCGTCTTACTGATACATTACTTTTCATTTATACAGGTTCGAGACCTTTAAAGAATTTGGTTGAAATACAAAGATAAGAAGAGAAAGCATGTACTCGTTTTATGTATGTTACTCAGTTTGCAAACAAGACAGTTTTGTAAAAAGCTTAACTGGTCAGAAGAAACCTCGAGACTTCATACCCTTTTGCTGGCTCCAGAAAAAACGTTACGAGGCTACACGAACCATAAACGTTTACTACCTACAATAATATTTTTATTTTAAGCAAAATTAATTGTCAAAGTGCAATTCTTAACAAAATCTTAAAGTTTGAAAAACACCAGGAGATAATTTGATAAAGTCCTATAAGTGTCCGCTTACAGACTAAAATGAAATAGCGTTAGTACTTATGTCGTCACGTTTCTTTGCGGATTCTCTGGGAAAAATATCCTCGCTTCATTACAGTTGCCTTGGAAGCATGAAGTATTGAGTTATTTTCTGATAAACTGTTTTTAGATAAGCAACGCTAGGTCCAAGCGACAAACTTTACAAAATAATTTTATTCTTGTACGCACGATCACATATGGTAAACATAAAAACCTTTCTAAAACCTATTGCGCAGTCTTTCCAGAAAAGGAATATAAAACCATTTTTAAAAAATTGAACTGTTGCCCAGGGGCCACTTGAGAAATATAGTTGACCTTTCGCCGCATAAAAAAGCCTCTTTTTTGTAAGTGACTTCATTTAATGTATTTTTAGTCATTTTATTGCTTAAAAAAGTCATATATTTAAAGTTGCCTAGGGAACTTAATTTTAGTGTTTCCATGCATGTTTATGTGTTACTACATCGAAATTTCTAGGGGGTCTTATTTGCTTTTAAAGTAACTCGTCCATGATAGCACTCTTGAATACCACCTACTGTGAATGTTGTATCACGCAATTAACGGTCACGAAGCTGGCCCTCTAAGGAAGGGGGGCGGTTGGGATTTCCAAAATATGAAAGTGGGGGGGGCTGTAATAAGTTTTATCATTCTCCAGAAATAATCCTGACAATAGAATCCATTCAATTTTATATCATATTTGGTTACATCGATACACAAAAAATCAGAGGTGGGTAAATTCAACTGAAAGTGGCATTGCATAGTCTAAGTTCTAGCTGGGACAAGCTAAGCCATTGGTTGAAAGTCGTGAAAAAAGTTTGTTCATTAAAGCCAAAAGACCCAATTTTTTGCAGTTCTGAAGTTATATCTCCCGAAAGGCATTTTCAAGGAACTTTCAACGCACTTACCCATGGACATACGGACAAGAGTCACCCCACAGTCATTCAATAGGTCCGATATTTTTTACTTCCGATGAATTATGATATACTACAGTGAAAAATTTATATGCCGATCAGAATGTTAGGGGTTGGGGGGATGGAATACACTAGTAAATTCTCTCAGGGGGAGGGGGGCGGAATACGCTAGTAAATTCTCTCAGGGGGGTGCCCGCCCTTGGCCCCCTCACCTTCGTGACTGGCAATTAATCTTTTCGGGTGACTTTGGTTACAAAATGACTTTACAGACTTTGTTAACCCAATGATGACATTCTCCAAGTCCACATTCGTCAGATTCACCCCAACTCTATAAGTTGTGTATCGCATTCAGATTTATGCCTTCAGCTACAATTAAAAAATTGAAAGTGAAATTAAAACTGAAAGTGAAAAACGTATAATAGAACGTACAAAAAAAGTTTTGACTGCAACTACTTAGGTTACGGGTATGCTGAGTAACCTAGAAAAAATGTTGTGCATAATAGTAGCAACGGGGAATAAACGTAAAAAATTATGGATTAATCTCTCACTGCTGCTGATACGGTATAGAATTACAACAGAAGAAAATGCAGTTTTTATCGGCAAGGTATATGTTCTATAAGACATATAAAGGAAACAAAATGGACATGAATTTCAAATTTTATACCGTGACGTCAATAGTACCTAGTCCCATATCGTGTTGGTTTTGAGTTTCAGACGAAGCAAATACTTTGTAAGTAATCAGTGAATTGCACGGCAATGGTACGACTCACAGAATTTGGATGCAATTGGTTAAGTGTTCTGCTACGACTAAAGTAAAACAAACCGCCATGCTAAAATATATAAATCTATCACAAATTGAGTCATTTCTCTCATGTTTTAATGTTTACATTGTAGAGGATAAAATCCCTTTGACATCCAAAGAATGTGTGACATTTAAAATATTTTGTGAATAGTTGTACTGATAATAAAGTGGCGCTTTAAGTTGGGACTCTCTAAATTGTTCAGATATTAAAAATATGATGTAACATTGCTCACCACATACAAGAGCTACGCTTAATAAAACATTCATTTGATCATTATACACGAAAAAGTGAGTTTTCTATGGTCAAAGTGGAATAAGGTCAACCCATTTACTTATTCAAATTATGGCAGGGCATCCAATACCTGCTATCCACCAGTATTTTATCGCCCTGACCCAGCAAAGCTTGCTAGGACTTAAGGTCTTATAAAACCATCTTTGGTCCAACGTGCCCGCTTAAGCAAACAGATACTATTAATTGCTGTGAAGGGAACTCAGGGTGCCTATTATAATCAGCTAAGAAATCGAAACATTTCTTAAAAGCGTGACTATCATAAACAATTTCCAAAGGCATATAGAATATTCCAGTTCAGTTGGCCCCTCCTATTTGAGTTTATCTTCCTATTTCGCCATTGAGGTATTGGCTTTGACAAAGAGTATAGTTTATCTGTCCAAAGACTTGCTTTTACTTTAAAGCATTTCCCTGTAGTTTAATCACTCTAGTTTATCAGCTTAAGTTTGTCGTTCTTTGGTTGAAAGTTGTTGCTCTCACTATCCTGCTCTCCAGTACATCGTCGTTTTACCGCCTCCTTGGGACTTTGTCATCAGTGTATTGTGACGTTGATCATTTTTTTGCCATCTGTAAATATTGTAACACGTAAATTAAATTATCAATGGTGGTCACATGAAAGAGAATTGGCGAAGAGATTTCTCTTTTCAAACGTGAGAATTTCTTCCTTAAAATACATTTTAAATTTTTTAGCATTACATGTTGTTATTGTTGTCATCATGGCAACTAAATCTTCCTTGCCTTGCCTTGCCTTCCCTTTTCTTCCCTTCATACTTTTCTGTGGAAGGGTGTGCTGCTAATGAACTTTACTCACAAGGACAATTTTCTTGTTCGTGCATGGTTTTTATAGCATCAACTAATTTTTATAGGTATACTTGGCTGTAGCTTTGATCATGGTTATTGTCACTGGGCTAAAGGGTTGGAAGGAATCATGAACTGGGAAAGAATCAAAGGTTCTAAAAATAGCGGTACGTACATTCTATTTTAATTATCCTTTTTACGTCATGGAACACTTTGTCAACTCTTAACTAAGACCCAACCCGTAGCCTAACCCTAACCATAGTTCTAGGTATCAAAAATAAAATATTGATCACTATTTGAGTTTCTTCAAGTTTTTGTTACTCATAGCCTACAGCGCTTGAAAGTAAAAGCTGGGAAACGGGTTTCATTTTAACTACACATTCTCAAAAAGGAAAGCTTGATAGCAACAATTCTTATATTTCTGAGTCGTAACAAAGAAATGCGATTCGTTACGTCTAGTAGAATTCCTGGCGTTTACTGTCTTTTGCCAAACCACAAAAGTTCCACAGTCAATTACCTTCTCGCAAAGGTCTGATACGCATGATGTGAAATCGATAAGGTACTTCATTTTTAGAGTCCTACCAGCAACCTGTCAATGAAGGGAAAGATTTCTCAATGACTTTCGGTGAATTCTTTTTTATGCGGGGTAAGCAGATGTTTTATACTGATCCATTTCTACTCTTAACCAATCAGCAACCAGTGAATGCTTCTAGGGAAACAATTACGTGTTACTAAGAACAAGGAGCTCATGCAGGTTTGTTTAGACTAATTTCTCTGTTGTCAATTTTGAGTTAAAGTAAGAAGAAATGCCCATAGGAACAAAGTAAATGTAACGGAGTAAACAAATTGGGCCTTTTATCTAATAACGGAAAGCCAAGTTCAATACCCATTTTAAAAGGGGGCTACCCTAGGTCTAGTTACTTGCGGCACACTTTAATTTTAAGATCTCTCACTTTTTTCCGCAAGTTTATAATATTATTGTTACTTGTTACAATGTATTTACTTGTAAATGAAGAAAATAGTAAGTGAAAATAGAATACACAGCGTCACCTGTCCCTCTTTTTGCTTTGACTATTTCAGGCGCTTGTAGTAGATTCCTCTTAGTTTAAAAGAATGACAAAAAGCAAGGCAAATTAAGTGCTACTCAAAGAGTATTCTATGACCAAGGATTGTGCTTAAAGGCCGTAGGCATTTCCATGTGAAATTTTCAAAAATGACAGGCAACCAAGGATTGGACACAAGACCAGAAAATAGCTACAAAAGTAAAATATGCCTGCTCAAACTATACTGTTATGTAGTCGGCACTGCCACTGTATGCTAGTGAATATACGTTGGCAAATTTGCAATAATATGAAGATTATGCGGTCTAAATTTGATCCATGGTACGTCTGTGTATGAATAATTATGCCTTCGTCAAGAACCCAAAAGAAAGGTCGGACTGGGACCCACCTTTCCCTATCACATTTGAAATTGCCGTTCAAACACAACACGGGTAAAGACATAGTTAAGACTTTTTCAATCAACCCTGATTGTTTTCTAATGACGTCCCAAATGTGTGACCTTTGCCTGCATTCGCACGCGACTTTGGAACTAATCAGAGACCGACATTGTCCATGCAAACGTATCGATCACGCGACGCTCTTTGCCGCCTATTTCATCCAATGTGTTTTGGATTCGAAGCTGCGTGACTGCTCGTTCTCATCGTGGAACTGTGACATTGTGTAACAAGAGAATCAAGTGGTCACGAAATGAAACATGAAAGCTCTTTACATTGCACCATACAAGAGCGCGTGTCAGGAGCGCGTGTCAAGAGCGCGTGTCACGATACAAGAGCGCGCGATTAAACCCCATGCTAGATAGGCCTTGGTTACGTGGTGTCACCGACATTGTCGACCAGGGGCGGTTTTAGGGTATGGCGGACAGGGCGGTAGCCCAGAGCCACGCGCTCAAGAGGGGCCCGCGCCTTCACCTCAGAATTTTTTTTTATATCGATTTCTCCTTTTTCAAAAAGTTTTTTCAGTAATCATTTTCTTATGCTCACTAAACTTAAAACTAGGCGTATTAATCTTTAGAAATCATTCTCTTATGAAACAATTTGGGTTTGGCCCTGGTATGAGCGCGTGTCAAATACGCGATTAAACCCTTTGTAACGCGGTGTCACCGACATTCTCGGCGCAGTGCTAATTACGAGATGTTACTCTTGGGTGCCTAATAGACGTCCCCCCCCGCTAAGTAATTTTTTAAAAATTTTCCAGCCAGGCCATTCTTATTCCAACCCCCCCCGCCTATTAATTTTTTAGTAATCTCCCACCCATGACAATTTTTTGAGGAGTTACTTTGGCAGGCAAGTAGAAAATATCTTTAATAAAATATGAAAACCGCACATTAAAAATATGAAGGTGGCCTTTTACGAGGCTCAAAGAAGTGTGAAGACGCACATTACAGATGTTAGCAATAACACTGTCATTTTATCCTCTCTTGATTCTCTTCGCGTTCTTATTTGCAACTTAATCTTACTAATATATCCATTCTCGGTCGTTCTCGACACCTTGCTCTAGAAACCAAGCAGCTTCGTATCTATCATAAGCCTCTGTTTCTACTTTGGCATCCTAGTCAGTCGAGGGTTCACGTTTCGCTGCAGCACGTCTTCAGCATATCTTCAGCACGCTGCAGCACGTGTGCGGTACGCTGCAGCACATGCCGAGGATCTCCACATTTTTTTGCTGTCTGTTTGTTGAACGGCTGTACTAAGGCTGATATCTGTCCACTTCTCTATGTCGTCTCCGAATTGCCAACGTGGCCTGCCTCTTTGGCGGCTTCCAATTTATTAATTATTTTACCATACCGTCCTGTCTGGATGCGTGCCCGAAAAGCACCAACTCTCGTTCTTGCATGCGCTCTACCATCTGCAATCTTGCACCCAACTCTTCCAAAACGCTTACAATGCTTCGTCATTCACAGACTTACTATACCATTATACATTGTTTTCAGTAAAATAACCCTTTATATCGTCGTTTCTATGATAAATTCTGAACCATCTCAGAGTAGGTTCTTGACGTAAAACAAAGACGTGTCTTCTCGTTTTGAAGTTGTTTCCAAATCCTGGTCCAAAAGTTAACCCTTTTATTACATGATGATTATTTTTCCCTGTCACCACACAAATATTCACTTTGCCCATATTGCAGGTTTCGTGAACTTTGATGGATTGTCTATTTTTGAACTTTTCCAACACCATAAATTTATAGAGGTCTACAAGTTCAAAATATTCTCTCTGATTAATTTCCACAAATTTTGTATATTGATTAGTAATTTTAGGTTCAAGTATTCCCGCAAAAAATAACATGCAAACAAATTGAAAGTGACAAAATATTTAAAACTGATTTTGGAAGTTCATTAATTGAAATAAATGCTTTGAGCCCCCAGGGACTTCTTATATTGCCAGGTTTAGCAAAAGGTTTTAAGGCGAAAGGAGGATAGGGCAGAGATTTGGTTTAACATAGATACCATAGAACTTTGGGATGATATTAGAGTAAAATGATATATAGGAACTAGTATGTAAATTTAGGCTGTATGGTAGCATAAAAGCGTTAGACTATATTACACTTCGGTCCACTGCATCCCTGTGGCATTCACTCCTTGTCTTATTTTGAAACCTAGCATGTAAGAATTGTTTGACACGTCATCAGCATATTGATTGGATTATGAATCTCCACTAGTACAGCCTCTTCTCTCGACTTTAGAAACTGTTCTTTTTCCAACCTTATAAAATTAAATCAAATTAACGGTTCAAGGATATTATCGAGCTATGGCAACAGATATCTGCCTGAAGTGAGACAATGACCGAGCTAGTTTGCAAGTACTGCCGCTGGCACGTTGCAATGTCTATATCCCCTTAGTTTCTTACCTCATGTGTAGAGTACTTCAATGTTTTGCACATTTCTCAACATGCTTTTGATCACTTAGAAATATTCTTATCAATGTAAACTAACTACTTTTACGTAAGATATTTTCTTTGATATTAGAAATCGTTCGAACAGCAGTTGCTCAGCATGGTGGTATTGGTGCAGTAGTTAATGCAATGGAGAGATACCCAAATAGTGAGCAACTTTTGGAATACGGATGCCATGCCTTAGCAAATTTAGCAGCTGAAGGTATTTGTAATTCTTAGTTAATAGATTGATATTTGTATAGTTCCAAATAATCCTTGACCTCCGCACCTCCGAATAGACTTGATTATGTTCATACCATGCTTCTTGAGAATGTTGTCTCAAAGTGTCATGACGTTGAATCCTAAAATCTGAAGCTGTTGAAATACGCTTTGGAGATTTGTGTCAAGAGGATTCGAAACTCATACTTTACAAATCATCTTGTATAAAATTTATCTTAAATGTTGTATGTTATTTAGAAACATGTTGGTGATTGATGCCTTTTGATGTAATACTTTTCAGCTATGATGTAATGGTCACATAACTTTTGAAACACTGTCGAAACATCTATCTGTAACCAATACTACTGTAAACGTGTCAAGGCCTTGGCAATAAATGCCTCTTATTGTACTTGGATAGTGCACCAAAACATCGAAAACGAGGCAACTCCCGTTCGAGGATTTGGAATCCCTTGGATTCGTCCTCTCTTAAACCTGAAGAACTTTCCCATCATTGTTTACTGACGACCATTCCTTGATGATTAAAAACAAAGATATTTTAAGATATGCTAATAAATGCGTCCATGAACTCTGCGGGGGTTACCATCCGAATGAAGTAGGAGAAAGTAAACCAAACAAATTACCTGATTCTTGACGTCTTGGATGTCCTCTGATGCAATGACATCGAGTTCTAAGACGTCAGTACACGATCTGTGATTAAACAGGAGATTAAGGCTATCATGCAAAATCTTACAGTGATGAACATTTTAACTACAAATACCTTTAGCTAAATAATTCTCTGACATTTACTCTATACTCAAAGAGATTCGCTCGGTTTATCGATAAGTACAACGAATAATAACACAATCATCCTACCTTTACCTAAATCAGCCTGTGTTTGATATTTAAAGATATAACTTGAGAGAAGTAGTTAGTGCCTTTCGTACTTCTACATACATGAACACTTTTGATGATGCATTTAGTGCTTGGCTGCATTTCAATGCCACACGTGAAAGAGCAACTTAATGAGGCACTACTTAACGGGAAATGGTTTAACACAAATGTCTGTCGTCTAAACAATGAAGTTGCTCATAAGGTTTATAAAAAAGATGTTTGAGTATGACAAAAATTCTGTCCACAATGATAAAGACATGAGCTCATGTGAAACCACTTGTTCTCGGTACATGATCGCCACAATGCAGAATCTCCCTAATTTATATCTTTGAGGTGCCAGTTAAATAGTTTTCAATTGTTGTACATACAGAACACAGTTTTAATTGACATTTCCACTTTGACAATGTGATGAGATTTGCAGCCATGCAAACTTATTTCATTTCTAAATTTGTTGTCCGAGGAGATTGACCTTGTTATAGGAGCTAGTATAGATCATAGCATATAGGGCAACAAGAAAAATGGGATGCAATGACATTTGACCATTTTCTAAAAACAGAAATCATAGACACAATAGACATAACATTAAGAAGACATTAAATATCCAGAAAACAAAAAAATTATTGTTTTTATATTATGAGACTATTTTTATTGAATTTCCCCCAAGAAGCCCTTTGGTCAGCAATTATCTTGAAAGCATTTTTTAGTAAGACATTTGTACGATGCCCTTAAAAGATGATCAGAAATGTGCCTATGTTGATATATGCATCTGGTAATGTAATACTATTAGTGATTTTGGATGGGATTGCAATCATCTGGAAAAGCTATGGAAAGGGTTTGTTGAGATCTCATTCTAAATTTGCAAGTAATATTAGAAGGCTGGGACTGTGTTTCTTTAAAAGTTACTGTCAGGTAGCAAAGCCATCACATTGATAACAGATTATTAGCAAGTGTAAATTTATGGGTAAAGTGCCGAAGTTGAGGACAAATTTGCACAGACACAATGCTGTGTTGGGTATACACTGGCTATTTGAAATTCCATATTATGATAGGCATGACAAGGGTGCGTTATTGCAGATTCTAAATGATTTCAAATTGGAGAGCAAATTGCAAATGTATGTTTATTACGATGTTAAACTGTCTTTGCTGCACTAGTGGTCAGATGTCCTGAGCTAGGAGACTTTGGTCCTTGCATTATGGTTATTTAATCAATCACACCATCAGTTGATTCAACTATGGGATTCTTTGCAACAAATCTAGGTTGCGCATTGTTTCACGTCATTGAACGATTACACCATAAAATAAACATTCAACGGAAGAGTAGTAACTTACTGGATGTTTTAAAAAATATGTGCAACAAGGGAGTAAACAGGGAAAGTATTTTTCTATTTCTTTTTTTGGTTTTGCCATTTTGACATAAGAAAAGCAATGAAAGATGGTCTTATCTGTTGGACCCCCTAGTACCCTTTGCCTTAATTTGACCCCGTTTAAAATGTCAAATACCCCTAAGGGGGTCCCTGGACATTTCATAAATCCAAATATTAAATGTTTATACATTGATTTCTAACTGATTTTGACTACATCTTGCTACATCTGAGTAAACGTACGACATCTATGATATATCATTATTTTGAACATATTTTCCCGACTTTAAAAGATGTAGTATGAAGCAGCATAAAAGAGAGGGGTTACAGTTCCCTGAAAAGTTTGGTCAGTTAAACAATGAATTATTTTTTGAAAATTTTAGTTCTGAAGTTTTCTTACTCTTACTGACGGCTCCCAAAGGAACTTTTTCCGTGGTAGGAATAAAGATAGGCTAAACGTAGCAAAAAATCTTTTGAGAAGAGTCTATCTTAGCCCATTTAAGAGCTCGTACATGGACCATAACGGGGCACTGTTGTGGGACGATCGAAGGGACATTTAACGGTCTAAATATGTCTCTTACGTTTCAATTGCACGACTGGGAAAAGCCAATTGTACATAGCAGATAAACGCAGAAAATATCAGGCCAGTTCTGCCAATTATCTTTAACGATTGAGTCCTTCTGATACTGGTTTACTCTGGGGAATCTTTACTTTCCTGATGAGTTGAAAATGACCAACATTTACCATAATTTCCCCTTACTGACCTGTTTGCCTGCCAAGCCGCTATACGCTACTAAGCCAAAAGTCAAAACTGCCTTGGTAACGTGTTGGTAGCATTCTCAGCACGGTATTTTCTACCAAGCTTTTAAAAATGTTCCCCTCGTCCTCCTGCTCTATGACGGTATTATTGCTAACACACTTCTTCAAGCCTGATAAAAGGCCACTTTCATCTTGTTAATGTTTGATATTCATATTCTAATGTTCATATTTTATGACATTCTCTACTTGCCCGCCAAAGTACCTCCTCAAAAAATGTCATGATGGAAGATTTTTGAAAAATGAATTAGCGGTGGGAGACGTCTATTGGGCACCCACGAGTAGCAGTCGAACGAGTTTGATGAAGGACCTAATAAAATTATTCTCGAATGTCACATGCTCTTGTTCCCAAGGAACTCAGGAATCATCTCAATAAATATGAGAAATTAGATAGAATAAAAAAAAATGGTGCAGCAGGTTAAGCAACGGTGTAGACAATCGTGAACCTGAGTGATCAACTATCTTCTGGAAAGATGTTTTTATTCAGTTAGACCCTGTTTACACGGGTGTGGGTCCAAACGGATCCGTATCAGAACTGGTACGGATCGGCCTTACGTTTACAAGGGATTTGATGGATCCAAAATCGTTTCGATTTGCTATCTGTTCCAGTTTGGATTCACTCATGAAAGTTGACCAGATTGGATCTGGGTCCTTAGGTCTCTTGCAAACAATTGGGATTGGGTCCAAAACTGGTACGGATCAAAAATGAGGAGAAAAACTACCACTACGAGGTAACTTTGACGTAATCCCTATTCAAATTCTATTTTCGTCCTTGTATTGACACATTATTCATAATCTCCTATTTCAACGTTGCAATTTAATGTAGGAGGTAGAACAATATAACAAACTGTTGATTTGACGATCGGATTAACATGCAGAGTTCCGGATCCAAATAGATCTGATGCCGTTTCTAGGGTGTTTATACCGGTGTAGCGCGAAATTTGTGCCTTGCGAAATTTGTGCCTATGATGGTAAAGCGCATGCGCATATGGAATCGTGTTTACAGGTAATTTTCCTTCTTACCACCACCACCCCCGTAGATTGTGACCCCTCCCTTTTATAATACTTTAGTGAAACCAGCCCCCCTGCTATTACACCTCCCCCCATACATCCCCGCATACATATATGCACCCAGGAGTACTGAAAGGAGTTTGATTTTAAATAGAAGGGAAGTTGAGGAAAATAACTGCTTCAATGAATGTCCCTTTTGCTAAAGTTTGACTTGGACTCTTCATCACAAGTTTGTTAACTTTCTTAATCACTACCTCCTTACCCTATGACTTCCAGTGTTCAAGGTCATTACACTTGCTATAAATAAAAGGTCAACAAGGACGCTATCATATTAACAAGATTTCGTATTACTTCAAGACTTGGTCAGATCTACTCTGCTATTACTGCAAGGCTCACGTCACTACGCTTCATGCAGCTTAACAATAGTGTGAATGAGGTACCAAAACAAGATGATCAATTGCTTTGTACTCTTACACGTTATGTTGATATTGCTCTCGATGTCTCTCGATCTACGTGTCCACAAACACCAAAAACAATACAAACTGCGACTATTCGGATTAATTACCTTAGCATGTGCAACACATACAACTTCAGGGATCCATTCTCCAAATATTGTCAAAGTCGTCATCTTACTATAGTCATAATATCTCCAGTTCCTAGTATCAGATGAAATAAAGAACATTTCTTTTCGAGGAGGAATGTTCAAGGCTTTGCATAATGATTTGTCCTGACATGGGCAAGCGGCGGGCAGGGAAATATCGTGCGTTTGACAAAATCCAAAAGCGAGTATAACAGCTGAGAGAATATAAATCATTAGAGGCAAAGCCATCACTTCATGAACACGTTGTTCGTACAGGACGATTAGGAGTGCAGGAGTTTACAGCTTTGCCTTTCATGTATTCTTCATGTTTTCTCATCCATGTCGATTTAGCTGAATATAACCTAAGTATATGATATGTGATTTGTTAGAGAAGCTCAGTATTCTCAGGATTTTGATTTGAATTAAAGGATACAGAAGCACAAGGCTGGTTCTGCGTGCTTTAGATCATGAAGCAAATTTACATTGATGCCTAGGTGTTGTCGTGGAAAAGTGGACTACAATCTACCTTAAATACAAACTAATTGTACAGATATGGAACTCGTACAGATATTCCAGACTTCAAAATCTTAACAATAATAATCAAATTACTATTTACTTGTGTAGAAACAATTAATTACAACGGGAACAATAATCAGTTTCCCTGGCAACCTATCTTGGGCAGTAACTCGTTTCTGATCATTGATCACAATAATCATTCACTGGTTCTAGTTACCAGACTGTTACAAGTTTTTCGTTTTGGTAAGAAGAGAGTTAACGATGGGCAAAGGGAAATCACAAATAAGGAACTGGGGAAATGTTTAATATATAAATCATTGGTTTGCTTAGGCAATTATGTAATTTTCAGTTGAGATCATTCGTATTTTATACTTATCATTAGAAAGTATTCTGAGAAGCAATACATCGATTAAAGAAATCTTTCACGAATGGGTAGTCAAAGGCGCCGATTGGGATTAATAATGAATGGGAGAGAATGTTGCAGCCAACCAATTTCAGCTCTCTGCAGAGATCGAGCAGCATCTATCTTCATGCCAACGAAGTTGGAGCCGTATTACAAGTTCCGAGGGCAACAGTTAATTAGTGAATTAAGAAGTTTACAGATCGTTTTAGACTTCAAATGTCGTCAAAGTGAGGCAAAAATTTTGGAACGTTTAGATCCGTAGATGCCATTTGTTAAAGATTGAACATTCGGAAATAATGCTTGCAGCCTGGAGCAGTAATATCGGATGCAATACAGAGAGCTTTCCAGGCTGCACGCTAGACTGCCAAATAGGTTTTTCCAATGGCTAGTCTATTTCCCCTCCCCTTAATATTTATACTTACTGGTTTCATAGTAATAAAGGACTGGGTCATTAGTTTCGTCAAGAAAACGTCATGGGCCAATTGAATTGTTTCAAAGTCCTTTGTTTTCGCGATTTTGCCAAGTAGGTCAGAAAATTGGCTCTCTAGAACATCGACCTATTGGGAAAAAACAAGGGCAAAACACATTTATCATCAACGCAACAAACAAAGCCAAATCTGTTAACAGCACTTTGGTATTTTCGTGTTCTGAGACAATACGATAAAAGAACAAAGATAAGCTACAACCATTTTTATAGAAATGTAACAGGAAACTTCGTCTTTACGCGCCTGATTATATTTTGAACGTGTGCGTACTATTCAGCATTGAATAACTACCCTTACCAATATTAAAAGTCCATACCAAACCCATTGATATTGGACTCCCCTTAATAAGTAATCTGGACGTCAGTTGATGTACTTGTTAAATATTAGAATATACAAGACAATCAAGGAATCAATCAATGAATCAATCAATGAACCAATTAATCAATCATTAAATTGACCAATCAAGTTCATCAATCAATAAATCAATCAATCAAATGTCGTGAAAAGCCTTTGCGAGACGAGCATGAAGAGCCACTTATCTCTGTAATTGTGTTAATTGTTGTCGTCCCGAAATCAAGCCACTCTGCTAAGCTGTCCCGAGAGTTCTTCCTGGATCTATCTGTACCCCTTTTCTCATTAATTTTCCGTGTGGTAACTAAACGCTCTATTCCATGCCGTCTTCTAATATGGACGAGGAATGAACTTTATCTGCTACTGATGGTGTTATACAGTTTCTTCTCATGACCGACTTATGAGAACACTGATTTGTGGGTTCTTCTGGACGTACAGGATATCCTGCGCATCCTACTCACGCACTACATTTCCATGACATGTATTGTAGCCCTTTGCAACTTTTCACAACATACATGGTCAACTTTTTTTCATTGGACTAAATAACAGTCGAAGACATTGATGGCTTTGAAATAATTTTGTTGTAAATCACTGCGCAACAAATTATATTTTTATGAGTTTTCATCCAGCCTGGTGTTGTTCTTAAATTGTTCTTAATGTTTGACAATCTGAGCATCAATGTTCTTACCAAAAAAAGTGTATGTAACAAAACAAGGCCATTGAACGATGTTTAAGTGAAGACTATCGGGAAGTGTCTTTATCCTGCAAGTTCGATACTATTGAATGCCATTACTAATGTCCATTCACAACAAAATTATGGCTTCGATCCACTAAAAGGAAGGCAATCAAGGACGTTTCTGATAGAAATACCCTGATCTGTAGCCGAGATTTTGAATATATTTCAAAACATGCGTACGAGTAAAGATAAGTAACATGTTTTGGCACAACGAAAACATAACTCTACACAGTTGCTAAGAGATGCGCTAACTAACATGGCCTTTAAGCCTACAATCTTGGACAAACCTGGTGAGGAACATTAGTGGAAATTTGACCAAATCAGTAGAAATGCCATAGAACGATTGCTACATAACATACGTTCCCTGTACTAGAATAACGTCGTACGTTCTCCTTTCTCTGCGTTATAATCGGGCTTTGCTATCCAAAACCACTGTTTTGAAAATCATCAGAGGGGAACTACTGGAGATGCACCATTTTCTCAACAGTCTTTGGCCAAAATTGTAGCTTAACCGAATCCTTATGACGATAGAGTTCAAGAATTGCATCTGATGCGAAAGTAAATTTAACAAGAAAATATAAAATGAGCGAGGTGATTAAAAGCTGAGTTTTATCATTTCTTACCTTTAGCTTCTTTCTCTTTATGCTTTATTGACGAATCTACAAATTTCCACACAGTGGTATCTCCATGCATTACTCCGTTCGTTGTACTTTCACATTTTCTTTTACCGACAGCCAGTTGCCAGTAAGAAAATGACTTTACAGGTATTGTCAGAACCATAAAATAAATCTGAAAAAGTTAAACTAGATTCAAAGATGTATCTTTGGTTTAGCCTTTTTTATGAAGATTTATGGCCAAGGGAGACAAGCTCCTCCCAACACAGACTGGTTGTCGAATAGCCACTTGCTGTAAGGAAAACTATTGGTTTCACAAGACAATGCATGCTTGATGACACGGTGAACGATGACAGTTCAGTGCGCTTTAGTTCAGTGCCTTTTCGTTATACGACTAAGAAAGATTGGTGAAACAAAAGAACTGGGCGCAGGATTGTAGTCCCGGGGTGTCAAGGGAGGTGTAACCCCATTGTTAAAAGTATCGGGTCGTTGAAGTGCGCATCCCCTTGTGAATAGGAAATTGTGATAAATATTTGATAATTTAATATTTATTTGAGGTGTTCTTATCCAAATGACACTTAAAGTGTTATTAGAAGGCCATTCGAGAACTGAGGTATGAATTAGACTTATTCTGAATGAGTCTTACATGAAGGGTGTGGTTGGAACGTCTCGCACAGACCCTCGCAAAACTTAGAATTGATATTAGACTTTAACCTTCTAGACATTTTCAACACTACGCCGCTGATAAGAAGATAAGGTAGCGTTTCGTCAGCACCTTTTTTATTGATAGCATTTTAATTTTTCTATTACAGTTGCCGTCGATCGAAAAAGAGACCGTGGTTCCGGAAGCAGACAAAGAGAAAAGCCCAGTGAAAAACGACGCCATCAAGGATGATTCACAGTCGATCAAATCTTCCCCAATGTCCAGTCAAGAAGAGTGGTCCTATACATTGTACGACTTTGAAGGAAGAGGCACCGTTGGAGACAACGTAAGCACGTAGTAGAATTTATATCTCCAGTGTTTACTTATGGGCGAGGTTGTTACAGAATGCCCTTCCGTCCAATGGTGCCGGACGAGCCCTAGATAGGGTCACAATTGAATGCTCGCTTCAAAGGTGATATTTATGAAGACAAAAAGGATATTGTTAATTGCCTGGAAACTTTTGTATGTCACCTGCAATACTTTTCGTAACCTCTCCCGCTTCTCAAAAGGTATATGCAAGAAGCGACAAGTATGATACACGTATATTTGTTTCAAGTGCTACCTTATCAAACAGCTACATACAATTCTGCCTGACTCATATGGCAAGGAATTATAAATTCCTAATGAATCACATTCTCACGTAAATCAAATGTAGATCGTAGATTTTACTGTAATCTTCTTTTTTGTACCGAACATTTGTATTTTTCGTTAACACATTTTCACATACTACACAAACAAGTGTTAATGATAGGTTGAAGGGCTCAAGAAGTCGAGTAACAACTTCAATACTCATAATGATTGGTCGTTAAGGAATAGTAGTTTTCTTTACACACTGTAAAAGGACAGAACGTCTTTGCTCGCATCTTCTTAGGAATGATATTACATTTTTCTTGCTTTGATTCCGTGTAATCTATCCTATGTCCTAGGCAAAACAGGTCGCCAATAATCACAACTTAATGTACGTGTGAAACTGAAGTACTTATGTAGTTCGTTTCGAGGTCTTCTTTGCTGAGGTGATAAACTTTGGGTTGGAACAGAAGTTTCGCTACTGCTCCAGACTTTGAAGAATCCTGTATATCGAGTATACCAACCTGCTTTATCAACAATCTGATTTTTTAATAGTTTTACGGGGCTGTGGTGTTTGGCAGGACTTCGATTTTTGAGGGCAAATTGTAACCATGCAACTCCGACTAAAATTTAACTAATCTAACCGTAGCCCTCTGAAAGCAAAAGCTAAAAATTTCGTATAAGTGGAATTGTAGTGTTATAACTTGCTAGTTTTTGTTTTCGTTGAATTAACCGCAGAATCCGGCTTTGCCAGGGTTACATTTCCTGAGATGGCATATACCACAAAGAAGGCATCTTGATACCCTTACCCAAACCAGGAAAGAAACCAGGTCCACCAGGACATCTACGGCCAATAATCCTGCTGTCGATGATTAGAAATATTCTTGCCATCTGCTTGCTCGACTTATATATTCACTCTCACAGCGAAAAGTGAATTTATTAACTAATAAACTTTTATGTGTGACAGGTAGTACGTGACAGACAGGTTACATGACAGAATCGCGCAACATGTGCAAGCCTTCATTAGTAGACGCAGTAAGGTTTCCAAAATTTTACCGAATCTCGTAAACAAAGCCAAGTCAACAGATCCCAAAACAGACTCGGCAATAGGACAGTATTTGAATGAAAACCTGTCATGTGCTGACGACTATCAAGAGGATTCGTTTCGGGTATTAGCGAGAGCCAGTTCTCCTTTTCATCTTGCCGCTTTGGAGGCAGCATTTATCAAAACAAGAAAGCCGGTACTCTGTCGACAAAAAGAATTTGTTTACAATTTACGCCTTTTTCAATAACATGAGTGGCAGAAAACGTGTCGCTCTAATGACCGTTATTTTCTAGGATCTTCTCGTTTCCTATAAATTCATTGTAATAGCTTTCTAATTTCACTACATACGATTGCTGTGATCAGTGTAATGCGAAAACGTTTAGCAAAATGAATCCGTTACTCAACGCAATATTCACGTTTTGTACCACAAACCAACTTTTCAAATCTGGAAAGGCTCAAAACCAGAATTCCTTTAACCCAGTCAGCCTATCAGTCAGGCAGAAGTATGATAGAACAAGTATTTGCATTCAAAATCCTAGCGGAAATAGCCATAACATCGGCAGACTATAAGGTGATACTGTTGATGCTTGACATGTCAAAGGCCTTTGACACAGTTAGGAGAAAAGATCTGATAGAGATCCTCAAAGAATTGCTTCCGTCCGATGAATTACATATGATTAAAATCCTCATAGAGGAAATTTTATCCTCCAGTTTATCAGCATTGTGATCATGTTTGCCATATCACTGAAAGTTTAGTAGGAGTATACCTTCATAGATGCTATTACAGATTTTCTGTCATTGACGTCAAGGTAATATTTATGAAATTCACACATTTATGTTATCGTGATGGTGTCAAAGGCGTAGGAACGGGTATAGGGGGAGCGAGTTTACTTGGATACGAAACGCAAGCTCGATTGCTTGAGTAAGAAGAGCATGTAAGGACACTTTGTTTCAGATCAGTGGGGCTTTCTCTCTTGTTTACAGTGAAAGAGAGTAGATGATGATATTAAGCAACCAACACAATTTGGAGATAATGTTTGTATTCCAACCGTCATTTGCATGCATTTCCGCTCCCCGCCCACCTTTTAGTATTTCAGATATTCTTGCAACTTTCTGAAAATATCAGATACTTAGTCTTAAAATCCCACAGATTTCTTTCATGAGTTTGATCTAAACTGAGATCAATGCGGTTTAGGACATTTTCACAAATCATCTTTTTTCCCTATTTTTGTACATCATTGAACCATCTCTCGGTTCTTGATTATATGTTATGAATCATCCGCGCGACTTAGAGTAAGTAAAAAACTGCTGGAAATCTTGATATTTTCCTATCCAATGGTTTTTCACCTAGATCTTTAAAGGTGCACTCATACTCCCTGAAATCATTGCACCGACGACTACAGCATAACACAAACTCCTCTTCCTACAAGTTACTTTTTCATTTCAAGTATCAATGTAATCAAAGAGTTGATATTCCCATTGACCTGCCAAATGTTATTTTGTAACGCTTTCTAATGAAAATGCTGAAATCATATTCAACAAAAATTGTTAAACTAACGCTTCATATTCTTGGAATCAAAGAATACTCCGATCGAAACATACGCATTTATTTAAAGATATATTGTTACCGATTTTACTCCTGATCAAATGACACTTTATGAAGAGCAATTAAAGGGCACAGGTGGAAGTGACTAAAACATTATTGTTTATCAGAGGCCCTCGCTTCATCTGAAGTCAATAATCATCAGCAGGATTGTTATCATAAACAACAGTGGAGCCATCGTAACATACAATACAACAAATATTTAATCCTTATCGCACTATGAATTTAAAAACTTGGCCAATGTTTGTGGAGTTCATATCACAAGTTTGACCTTTCTGTACCGGCTTTTCCTTCACAATAACATCAGTGGTTGTAAGTCAAGCGACAGTCGATGCAACTTGGAAAATAGAGAATTGCAAGAGATTATCGAATTTCTATCTTGGAAACAGAGGATCATGTTTTCTACCGGAGACAAGGGTTATCCCTCATACTAGAAGAACTATTTAGTGAGCTGTTGCAAATAAACTCTGGTCTAAAAAACAGAATATTTTTGTATTGATTTCGACGGGTGCAGCAATGTTGCCATCTCAGAAACATCCGGCAGAATTTTCAGACAAGCTGAGAAAAATAAACTTATCGAAAGAGATCAGATTAGAGCAGGAGATTTCAAACATTAAAAAGAAGCATATATCAGAAATGGGACGAATTCTTGCCATTCAGGATGATGTGAGGAAAAGTTTGGAAACCTCAGAATCGAAGAAAAGGAAAGAAAAATTCTTTGAACGCCAAGTATCTAAGGAACAAGCAAAGCAGATCTCAATCAAAGGGATATTCGAATCGGAACAGAACATATTTCAAGATAAAGGTACAAAAGGGAAACTAAGTCATAGTTTATCGTATGATGGAATTTCTCACCAAATGGATCCAAATCATGAAATGTACGCACTCTACAACTATCGCAACGGAAGAGCTTTTAGTAAAAGTTTTACACACTCAACGTTAATTAGAGATGATAAGATTAGGCCCTCGAGGAGACTGGATTCTTTGTCAGAATCGGTTCACAAGAACATAAACAAACCGTATCCCGCTACCACATAATTATTCTCAATCAATCCGTGTGCTTCTGTAGTCTCAGCAGTTTTGTCTATAGGACCACTGATATTAATAATTTACAACATACGTGGCCAGCATCAGATTCTTCTGATTGTTCCCTCGTGACCTGGTTTTGACGCTTTCGAATGGATTTATGTTTAACGGTAAATATTTAGTTAGTTTAACTGCTTTTTAGTAAAAACAAGGTCTGAAATGTACATCTTTTAGATCTGATAAGGAAGAAAACAAATATCTAAATTGAGAGTTCATTCAACAAAGTTAACCTTGGAGGTATTTTTGGAGTTAGATTACATCATCAAACCACACTGCACAACCGGTATCGTATTTGTAGCAACTCAACTCCTAAGCTTGGATTTTATTGGTTCATGCACCATTACGTCACCTTTTACTGTTGAACCCAAAACGTGTTTCATTTGTTTGCACAAAATAGATTTAATTGACGGTTTTTACAAATATGGACAGCCATTAATAGCTGTTGTAAACCATTGCAACCAGTCACAGTAAGAGAACAGCGTTTCTCAACATGTCATAGTCATCGGACGTCACTGTGACTTTGGTATCTGGAGATTTTCTCAAGTAGTTCTTGCCACGAGGTAACAAACATGTTAATACTGCATGGCCATAATTTGAGTGGAATTTTCGCACCATTTCTTTTCACTTTTAACGGAATGGTCGATTCCCGTAGAATGTCACGTTGAAGTTTTTTTTTATTAGTATCGTATAATTTGTCACTCTGGATACGCTACTAGCGTCTCATCCAATTACTCACCCGAAAACAGGGTGGCAGAAAACCGGGGAACGCGGGTACGCCGCTCCCTCGAAGCGAGCTCAAGTCAAGCGAAGCGCGACCTCAAGCCGTATAGGTCATAAATCAAAGAATTGAGATTGAACTATGGCTGTGAAGATATAAATATTGGTAATAAGTGGGAACGAATGGTAATGATTCTATGAATACCTTTGCCTATAAAATTGAAACGCGGTAAAACTCCATTACCTTCTATTTGTTTACTAAGCATAGTATTAGATAATTTATGTAATATAATTAAGATGAAATTCTAACTGTGCTTAAACTTAGTCCAAGGAACCAGTTTTGAAAATCGTTACCTCTGATATATTTTCATTGTCCAACAAAATATATTCAGAGGGTGATAAAGTAGTGCAATTGCAACACATTCAACCAGACTTCATCTATCACCCACAAATGTGCAGTGTCCCATTGACCATCTGTGACACCATGATATACAACGTTTCCACCACTTTTTTTACCAAACATTAAAGAACGAATTCTTAAAATATTTATGAAATATTTAAAAATCTTGACCAAGTGGACCAAGTGGACCAAGTGGACCTTAAGGTAACACTGACAATGTAAGGCCCCGTGTCTACTGGCCTCCTATTTTCCTTCAACCCAAAGAGGATTTAAACTACGTTAATGGAGCTGGCAAAGCATTTTTTGAAAGCTGAGATATGTAGAATCCATAAGTTTTTTAAAATTCCGTGAATAGAAAAATACGTCTTTATCTACGAGGTCATGTTATAAGCTTCATCCTTCAAATATAGTGATAAACAGCAGTGGTCACTATGTCTATTACGTTCTGTCCAGCTGACCATAAGAAATCTTACCATAGCACAATACATGGAAGCAAATGTTACGAACTTGTTAACGCGTATCTGGTTCATTATCTGGAATCTGATATATTGAAATTACTCTGAAGATTCTGCTATAAACTAACAATTTTAGGGCTATGTAACTATAGATAACAAGAAACTACGAATAATAACAAGATTCGGACAAGCACTCCTTACAAATATACACTCGCGTAAAAGTAAGAGAGATGATAATATGATAAGCAGCTTGGTCGTCTTCATCATTAATGCTGCCAGATGTCGTGTCCTGTGGACCGTCGCGTCTTTTTGTGATCTAATGTCAGGTTTGACGTCATGCTTCCTTTATGTCGGCGTCTGCTATTATATCCAACGGCCAATCCACGTGTACAACTTTTGTTTTTTCAACTAAGTAATTACCACGACCAACTATTCAGCAGAATAGAAGCTTAAACGAAGGCAAGGAAAGCATTGAAACTGAGCCTAGAAAGGCCAAAAGGTCACTTTGTTATTCTATTGATGTACGACTATTGATGTTTTAAATCTCGACCAGAAAAAGTTGTTCCCGCCTCTATTAACTTTGTCCCTGCACTATAATTTGCTAACATTCGTAACATATTGAGGCCTTTCAGTCAGTAAGTGTAAAATTTCTAATATTATCATGGTACATGATCGAGCAAGGGGTAGCCAATTGACACAAAAATGCACGAGAAATCCGTTCAAACAAGAACATTACAACAACCAGCGACGGTTTACACGATTCCTAGCACGTAGTTTACCCGAAGGGTCAAGAGTTGAGGAAATAATAGGGATCGGAAACAGAGCTCCGTCTATCTGCAAACAAAACCTGTACTGTTGATTAAAGTTACCTGTCTGCTGGCCACCTGTTCTTCTTGATGTCTATGAAAGCTCCAGAGTAAACCTTGTTTCTCCATCTCACATTCAAAATGACCAGACCTGTGTGAATGGAAGAGAGAAAAGGGGATGAACTTAGTCCAGCAATCACGAAAATGCTGTTAAATGGGGTACCTGCTTACTTCAAAATCAACATTGGCCGCGTTCTGGAGGTCGAAAACGTTTCAAGCAAAGCCTAAATTTGTAGATAATATTTAATAACGGAATCATCAGTGAAATAGAATTGACCGGTTTCGTTACACCCTCATCAGAACGGCTCGTGCAAAGAACTAGTTGTTCAAACATTCAAGCATCAGCAGCAGCACCAGCAGGGAATTTTCCGGGAGGGAATTATACGGTGGGAGTTTTCCGGGAGGGAGTTTTCCGGGAGGGAATTTTCCTAGAACCGTTATATGGTACTACACCTCTGCCTGATGGTCCAGCCTTTAGAACGTAAAGTCCATAATTATTAGCTGAGGTACACAGTTGCTGTCACTTTTCAAATACAATTACCATTTCGACTGCCGCCTCTATCTCGTGTTCACCAAAAACCTGAATAGAGCCGTTACAAATTGGATGCTTTATGTCCTCTTAACTGCCAAATAAGCGAAGTGGGGTTGCGAAACTGGTGGGCTACACATGAGGTGGCATAATTTGGTAAAAACACTTGATAAATGAATGAAATCTAAGCAAAATACACAAATATGATCTTAGTCCAATAATTGGCTTAACTTCTCTAGTTTAATTGATATAATATAACCCATGGTAAGTCTTCTCGATGTTGCGTAAAGATACTTGATCATTTGCTAACATATCTTTATATATTTAATTGCTCAAAGTGATTTCCTGCAAATTCATAGGCATAGGATATTGGAATAATGGGGAAGGTTGCAAAGATTCTAATAATTAAACATTGTTGCCGACTCATATTCAAGAAGAAGTACTAATGATGTCAATGTTTCAAGGAAGGGACGAGGGCTTTACTTCCTTTTCTGTGTAAGGTATTATCCCACCAATACTGGGATTCTGTTACGCTTAGACACACATACATTTGACACGAAACACCGTACACTGTCTACACTGTCTACACTGTGGTTAAACACACCAGACACACAGACTTCCCAGTTGGGGTTCCATTTATTCTCACCATTTTCCCATTTGTTGAAATAGTAGAATGAAACATCACAATATACTTCATCGACATTTTATAATTTTACAATACTGTATCTTAAAAGCAGTCTCCTTCCTGTCGGTGCATTCATAAAGAACACTCGTAGATATTATGAAAACAGATTTTTAGGCTACTTTCGCTTCCGTACATCCTCTTCCCTTGTTCGTTTATTCATTTTTGACGCCTCCTTGTAACTTCGTGAAAGCGCCAAGGCAATCCTGGAACAAAAATGCCAGAAGTTCGAGTGCTTCTAGATTTAATTGTGCATCCGTGAAAGCAATGCTTTTACTACCATAGGTATTAATCACACTATTGTATTTGTTCTTGGGATTAATCAGCCATATACTTGCAAATGACTCGCACCAATTTTAGAAACACGATTTTATAGCATCTGCAGCGCCAAAATGCGATTAAATTTACAACAATACCTCCAACACACAATACAATTTAAACTAAATTACGTAAGGAATATTTTCACATCACGTTTTCCACTCGATGATACGAAGGGTTCATTCAAGTAACAAAAGTGATTGTGCTACTGTGCATTACACAAAATAGCAGGTTATGGTCCCAGTCTGTAGTTAGCCAGTTGGAAATCTCTTCTTAATCGATCTGCATCCAGTTGACGGAAGTAAACGGAATCTTCATCTCGAATGAGTTGATCTTGTAAGTCTTTGATATCTTGTTCCATTCGCTTTCGCATCTCATTACGCAGCTGGTACATGACCTAGAAGACAGCAATCAGAACAACTTGCGTCATGAGTTGAAAGCTTTGCCCTAACCGATACGTTTTCAGCATCCAGCTGCGACACCTGTTTTAGCTCTTTCGTCACTGAGTACTCTAACCACGGGCGCAATTTCTATGCCTATGTTTGGTAGAATTTGGCAGATAATAGATAGTAGTAGAAGTAGTAGCAGCAGTAGTAGTGGTAGTAGTAGGCAGAGTAGTAGCAGTTTAAGGTAGAGTAGCACTGGTAGTACTACTATTGTTATAGTAGAAGTAGAAGTAGTAGTAGTAGTAGTAGTAGTAGAAGTAGTAGTAGTAATAGTAGTAGTAGTAGTAGTAGTAGTAGTAGTAGCTGGAAAAAAAACTATAACTTAAGATTTGGCTTCTGTAGAACGGAATATGGTTTAATTCCATAAAATTACATGTTTTCTATTTGATTATTGCGCGAAAACAATAAGGTATTTTTTCAATGGAATCTTACTCACACATTGCGCCTAAAGGTGAAAATCCTGCACTCGACTTCGTGGAAAATGTAACATACTACTTTAAAGCATATTTTTGTAGGGGCGTTAAGTTTTACGTGATGTCTCTATTTCGACTATTTCAGGTTAAAGAATACACTATAGTCTAGGTTTGACAATGTTTTAATCCTCGTCTCCTTGTGGTCGACTGTTTGACGTTTTTGGCTCCAGAATGAACCTTGCTGACAACAACGATATCCCAATTACATCATAATTTTAAAGCCGATTTGCATTGCGCACAGTGGTAAGAGCCAAATTTTGTTTAGGGTGGAGGGGTCACAAAGGGTCTCATTGACTAAGCATCAGTTACCGTAGAAAATCAAAAGAGCTTCGTGCGAGGGTTCTCATAAATCAATGTTGTGTTTCCCTTTTCACTCTCTGATTTGGCAGAACTAAACCTTTAGAAGGGTTATCAGTCACCTTCGGGAAGGTCTAGTTTTCCTTCTGCTGATTGATCATAGTTGGTATTCCGATGCATTACTGATACTAGGCCGAGGATTAAATTCGTATGTGTTACAACATCTGCGACACGGTTTAAAGCGGAGGCGGGGCGAGGGAGCCCAGGTGATTTCTTTAAAGATATACAAATGGAAACGCGGGATTTAGAGGCTGCTTATGACCAATGTTTCCTGATTATGGCAAGCAGCCCAAATCACGATTTTGCTTTTGTTGTACTATAGTATTTATTTATGTGTTCACCAAGTTTTCAATATTGTGAGTTATCACAAACCCCCGACTTACTAGCCAAGGCCCCAGCACCTCAGAAACGAACAAAAACCCAGTACTGAGTATGTTACGTAAACAGCTTCTTAAGTTTGCACATGAGTCACATCAAGGCCTAGCCCACTCTAAAGGTCGTTTACGTCCTTATTATTTCTGGCCTAAGGACATGGCGGAGTTTGTTAAAGATTGTGCTGTCTGCCGTCAGTCAGACAAGTCTGCTATTTTACGTGATGTGCCTGTGCAGTCAGTACCATTTTCAGATCGGCCTTGGGAAAAGTTAGGTATTGATATTGTTGGTAGACGCCGCCGATCGCCGTTTTGTTATTACTCTAGTCGGTTATCACTCCAAATGGGTTGAGTGTGTTGCCTTTAATAAGTTTACTAGTAAAGAAGTAATTGCCTTCTTACAGGGTGTTTTTGGTCCTTTTGGACTTTGTAAGTCAATTGTTTCGGATAATTGGGCCTCAATTTCGTTCTCTTGAGGTTCAACAATTCTTATCATCGTGTGGTATTAATCAGATATTTGTAGCGAACTACAATCCAGCCGCCAACGGTTGTGCTGAGCGTATCAACAGGAATCTAAAACCTGTTAATCAAAGAGCTGTTCGCGAGAAGAAGCCTTTAGCCCTTCTCTTTTAATTATAATAACACTACTCATTCCACTACTGGACGTACTCCAGCATTTTTACTTTTTGGACGTGAACTACGTACACGCCTACAGACAGCATTGTTTGAAACTGTACCAAACCCCACTACAACATCAACAACTACTAACACAGTTAAGGTAACCGTACAGCAAAACCAACGACGACAAGTGCAGTAGGCCTACGCCATCTCGCGACGTCGAGTTGATGCTACGAAACAATTTACAGTTGGTTCGTATGTTAAAGTGTTATTACTACATTCTCGTAAGGGTTATTCAAAGTATAGTTCACCTAGACTTTTAACAGCCCGTGTTGGTCTGTATTCTTATCGTTTACATGACGGTAAAGTGTGGAATGCCAGACGTTTAGTGTCTTCATGATCAGTGGTTATAGCAAGTAGTTCTTCCACATTGTTCAGCGTCGATGACGGTTTATTTTACCCGTCTTCTAGAAAACCATCTCTCATTCTTAAACCATGACGTCACATACGTCAAATTGGCCCCTTAAAGGCTTACACAGATTGTGAAATAAACAAAGAAAAAGTCTTAACACTAGATCTACAGTTTTTAACATGCAGGCTATGAGAGAGGTAACTTGGGCGTTTTCCAATTGTCAACAATAAATGTTTCCCCTAGGATATATCACCTATTCATGGTTTTCGCTGTACAAGTGGTAAGTTTAGAAAAGCGATCACCTTCACACCAATACACAACTAACTAAACAGAAAAACAAGCTTAAAAATGTCTACTTAAAAATGCCTGCATATGCCCCCCTTACATACCTTAATTGGCCCAAAGGCCCTCAGACGGGGTTATACATACTTGCTTTATTTTTTGTTTGCATCAAAATTCATTGGCTTCCACCACAGCGATAAAGATCGTCCTGATTTCAACACTTACTTTAGTGTCAGTAGCTGTGGCATACATGATGTAACAAAAGGTGTCACACGGTACAAGGTTGTAGAGCCCTTGCTTTTGGCGGTGTCAACCAACTAGATATCATGCTCACAAAGGCTACTGGTACTGATAGTAGTTAATGATACCCGTTGCGCAGAGTTATGGCCTCATAGTACTTACATACTTACATACATTAATTGGCCCAAAGCACTTTCAGACGGGGTTATACATACTTGGTTTATTTTTTGTTTGCATCAAATTCCATGGACTTCCACCACAGCGATAAAGATCGTCCTGATTTCAACACTTACTTTAGTGTCAGTAGTTGTGGCATACATGATGTAACAAAAGGTGTCACACGTTACAAGGTTGTAGAGCCCTTGCTTTTGGCGGTGTCAACCAACTAGATATCATGCTCACAAAGGCTACTGGTACTGATATAAATCACAATCAAGGAATGATGAGCTGAAAAAACTAGAGAGTAATCATAGCAGAATGATCGGATGGATGTGCAGAGTTGCTTTCCTCAAAAAAGGTCCCTAATACTGATCTAAGAAACATATTGTAATTGATGAACACCAGGGAACGTATCCAGTGCAGAGTTTTGCAATGGTTTAGACATCTTGAGAGAATGGATGAATGGTATTGGCCAAATCAACATAAGAAAACTGCTGTGAATGGAGATATACCCAGAAAAAGTCCAAGGAAACAATAACAAAAGGAACAGCTCAATATAGACTTGCTTGGAAGTCAGTCACAAAAAAATGTCCAATACATGCAACCATGGAAGTAAAACCTTTAACACTGATGATGATAATGGTGATGATAACGATGGGGATGGGGATAATGATGATGATGATGATGATGATGGAGGTGATTGTGATAATGATGATGACAATCAATAACTCACAGGTATTGTTGTTGATAATGACAAGGTTCATCATTACGAAAACTACATCTGATCTTAGTATTAACAACAAATTGTTACTCTAAGTTCCGATTGAGCTACAGTACCACAAATAAAGCTTTACCCATGTTGCTGGATGACTTATATTGGAAGAAAATTTCAATACCTTTAAATGGGTTTGAGGGTTTCTCTTCTGGGTATGAATAAAGCTGGGGAACAAAATTGGATCACGGATGAAAAAGATTGGAGTGTTGTTTCCAACTAAGTCCCAATTTCCATCTTCTGTGTAAAATTTAACAGCAAAGCCACGTGGATCCCTTGCAGTGTCTGCACTCCCTGACTCTCCACCTGCAAAGAAAAAAACATGAAATGCTTATAACCAGGGGTACATAGACACAAGGTGGTTGCATCATCTAATTCGATCATAGAAGTCCCATTTCTCATTTCTTCCGCATTTTTCTCCACTTTTTACCACCCATGTGCCCTGAAATTTTTTTGGCTTGACAATGATGGGTAGGGAAACCAGAGACTATGTGTTAAAAATTTGAGACATTGTAAAGCTTTATTTTTAGCAGTTTGTTTACTTACGATAACTATAACAATATACTTAAAACTGTGACAATACATATAGTCCTTTGTCTCACGATATTATCATTGTCATGCGACGTTTCGTTATGGAAAACTGCTTCGTAAGAGTGCATTAATGTGTTTAGTGGATAAGCTTTTGGTACGAGATTCCTCTGTAGTTATACATAGCCCGAAGGATTTATACCGTTGGAGAACGTTCAAGGTTGGACAAGCATAGCAACAGAAGTGTGAAGAAACGGTTGATGGTGCTGGAGACAGAGGGATGTCTTTTAGCCTTTCTTGACGCAGTCTCGCCGTCAAAAAAGTTTATAACTTTAAGAGGGCCTTCTGGTATCACTTTTACAAGGGGATCAATAAGGTAACAGATAGGTATCAAAGACATGTATGGCATTGCTATAATGTATTGAAATACCGGTCGATACCGTTCGATAACAGAAGTCTCGCTATCTCAATGAGATAGTTTGTTATTATTGCTTATTCAATGAATTTTATAACTCCCCTTAAGAAAAAAATAAGATGTTGCTATTCTCACACTTACCGTTTTGGCAGTATCTTCCGTAATGCCCCTCCGAGCACAAGCATTTTTGTATTCCATGGTTGGTATTGCACCTTGACCCATGTTCGCAAGGCACCTTTGAGCAGTTTGTATCTGCAGTGAATTCAAATAATTACTCAAGTGAACATATATGTAGGAAGGCTTATGGAACACGATTATTGTAATTACAAACAGAAATGATGCATAATGACAATAAATAAATTTATGATTGTTCATTGCTAAGAATTTCAGACGAGATTATGTGATGTCTGGTGAAGTGTGGGGAACAATATTATGCAAAAACACAGGCGATAACCGCAAGCACCCTATTGAGGGACGCGGGGGAGTCCCACTGCCGATTGAGGAGCGCTAGGGAGTTCCACTGCTAATTGAGGGGCGCTTGGACGAATACGCGAACTGCCTCGGTTACGTGGTAACAACAATCTTCTTAATATAGTATTTGCTAAAAGTCGATGCTAACATTTCTACACCATTTGAGTTCCAGCACAAGATCTCAAAAAAAACATTTAGAAGAACTGAAAAGCTGAAAGGATCGAGAGAATCATTTGCGGAAAATAACTCCAAACCAGTGTAAGTTTTAACAGCAGCCTTTTGGGACCCAAGGTATTGTGTTTGTCGTTACCAACATGTAACCAACGCAGTTCTTGCTTCGTACTTATTCCCGTATTTGGTGGACATTGATTCCACAGAAATTCTGTCGAAATGGTCTGTATTTTTACATTTTATCAGTGCAAGTCCACACATAAGGCCCTTTGAAAACTATCAGCACAAGAGGTTATAAATAGGGGATTTGATTCGTGTAGTTTCTAAAAGCGTCAAAGTGTCCTTGGTTACTTAAGGCAGCACAGTGAGGTGGTGGAGGGCAGCAGTCCTCGACTATCGTTAAAAGTCAGGATTTGGTAGATATATCGAACTGAAATTGATTATCAGTAAAGAACTTACGAGTATCAGACAAGTTGCGCTCGCTAATTAGACTGATGATGCGGTCGATAAACGTCTGAGCAGGGATCTTTGACGTAGGTTGAAGTTCTATGGTCTGAGGGGGCATTGTCCAAAACCGTCCAGGAACACCTATTAACGCTTTCGTCTTCGAACGTACAACAAAGAATTTTAAGAATTGGTCTCTTTAAGTACTGTATTACGCATGCTCTGACGTATTGTGATAATTGTTGGAGAATACCCTGAAATGCGTTCTGCGGACGACTGCACGACGCCGTCCGCTCTAAAATTGCCAGCCCCGTAGCATCGTAGCATTGGACAGACATTTTAGTGTTCCAAAGTAGGCTTACTATAGCTGATGACGTCAACAACACTGGCTATCATTTATTGGCGTGAGAACACAGGAATTAAAAGGTGATTTACAGCATGGGTATGAGGAACAAGTACATGATCATACCGATACTAAGAAATATGAAATTAAAGAACAAAAACTTCTATGATTCTGTATTGCTTAATTGAAGTGCCTTCCTTAACAATCCGTTGCCCATCAGACCCATTGAAATATTTCAATGCAGCTTAAGTGAACCTACGGGCATGCCCTTGCTTGCCTTTTATTAGCCTTCCTTCTTTGTTTCGTGATGGAAGTATGTTCTTTGTGTCACTTGTAGTGAGAGGAATATTGATGAGCTAAGAACAAAGACCTTTGGAAGCGGAATAATCTAATGTGAACCATTCTCAACCAGTTGAAACCACTCCATCTGCACTGCTCATTCACAGGTGTGGCACGTTAAAATCTGTCCGCGCCACTGTCCAATTTAAATCGTGTCAGACAAAAGGTTCAGACAAGGAACTTCGGCTCTAGCAAGTTCGAAGTCTGACCTGGGCCCCTCCATCACCAGTCAATTGAGAAGCAGACAAGCACTGAAGTCAGCAGAAAGCAATGTAAATTTAAGGGTTGGATAATCACTGTCATGATTAGAATTTTATGACCCAAAATTAGAAAAGAACTGAATATAGAGTTGTTAATATACAGAACGATAGACGATTAAGGTGAGAAACGATAAAGATATAGCTTTCACGATAACAAAGAGTATTTAAATACTAATGTTAAAACCTCAAAACTTGACTTGGGATAGGAGTGACTCAACCCCTGCCGCTTCACAAGTAGAAGTTAACGAAAGGAGCATGCGTGTTGCCTCCAACTGCGATCGACCATGAAAAATCAAAATGTTAATCTGAAACGTTTTATCAAAATGAATTCTGGAGTTAAAGGCAGATTTTCGTCACCTGGAAACTGTAGTCCTAGTACATTATTCCGTTCATTCTACAGTACTCTCTAACGCTCTTACAAAAAGAAAAAAAGGATAATAAAACTTGATAGAGCATGATGTATAGTGACATCAAAGCTCTAACCCGAGGTGCTTGGTTTGACATTTTAGTTTCTTACCTATGTAACCTGCTGCTTTCCATCACACATCATGCATTGAAAAATAGCATCAGCTTTTATTGGGAAACGCAACTACAAAATGCCAACAGTTTATTAAACTTCAACGGTCACCGTCATGTTACATGGAGTCTGAAAGTCTGTTCAGTTATGTATCAAACCTAATTATCTCGTTGTCTATGTTGCTATATTGCAATTGCCAGGAAAAGGGTGAAATACATGCAAGCAATAGGGAATATACCTCAATCTGTTTTGAAACTATTTTGCCATGTTAGGATCTATCCAGGAAACAACTAATAGGGACTTGCAGCCCACTTTTTTCTGTGTTCCCGTAACAACGTAAAAAGTACACGAACACATTGGAAGTTCTGAAACTTCCTTCTTGATGGGAACATCTCTTTCATAAGCGGTACTATTCATAATTTAAATCTTCTTAACAAGATTACTGTGAAAAACGTCATGATAAGGAAGGAACATAAAAGTATGTAATTCGGAAGTTTATCTTCAATATGAATAAATGCATTTAGCAGATCTTGACAAAATGCTCGTAGCAGATCTCCCTGAAAAGAAGTAAAACCTACATGCAACCTAAAATTGCATTTGATACGGTCGGATACGGAGATCCTGCTTGGTACTTCTTTGTTCTGTAACAGCATACTTATGCATCATCAAGGAAATAACCACCTCGGGTTTCAAAGACCAAAAACACAAGTAAGCAATGTGACTCTGCCATAGAGCAGCACGTGCTTGAGAACCCAGACTGTGCCAAAGTGTACACGGACGATTGCTTCCGTAAGAATAGTTAATAGTAACGTCTGCGATGGACAAGCCAGGCGGAAAACAAATTCTTATTATAAAGATAAGTGCCCAGCACAAGAGGCGTAGGTGAAACGCGTAGGCGCGTTCTCTGCCTCTGACTTCACTTTTCTCACCTCTGCTTCTTCAGAATTCGAGCTTCTTCTCAAAGTAAGCCTTCTTCTGTCTAAACACGCTTATTCACTTAACGTAAACAAAAATGCAATTTCCCTCTCGCTCTTCTAGTATGTCTCTTGTTAGTTGTTAATGCTTTCTATTGTTTATAATACGTTCTTAACCGAACGTGTCTCATATCTTGTAATTGTCAGTGAAATAAACAAGACATGGGGTTCTTTGCCTGTCGTATCCGATGAAAATTCTTTTCCTGCTTCTTGCATCCAGTTTTCTTCATGGTTTGAAAGTGCAAACACGCAGTACCGAAAATGTGTACATGAACAACATTTGATTTCTTCCCGGTGAGTAAATAAAATGGAGTTTGTCCTGTCGTCCATGTATAACATCGGTTTCTGATATACGCAGCTGTCTGATAGCATACGTCTAAAATTCTTTAGGGAATTGCGTACGTCTAAAATTCTTTAGGGAATTGCGACTCAAATAATAGGCATCGCTCCAATGTCAAAGAGGCTTTCCATCCCCTTTCAACGATCGCATTTTAAAAAAGGCGAAAAGGGAGGGGTAAAATTATGTTTAAATTGATTTTGACATGTTCAACATTCTTTGACATATATATTCCTCTTGCACGGAATCCGCGAGAAATGCTTACGTTGTTTCAAGTGCGTCACTTTTCTTCCTCGCGAAAAAAGGCAAATGTAGCACCTGAATAATAGTCTACAAATTACATAGCATAATGGAAACCTTCGTTTTCCATTGGATCAACTAATTCAAGTGGCGCTTTAACTCTCAAACTTGTTACCCTGTTAACCGCTTGAGTTTATTTTTGGATTGAGGAAACCATTCGCTGGATGTTTAAAGACAATGAGAAGAAAACGAAACGGGTAAGCACGAAACGGGTAGGCAGGACAAGGATGGCTGAAATTGCAGAGTTGACGAGACGCATTGAAGAGCTCCAGACAGAGATAAATCGCGAAAGAAGAATAACCGTCGTGGCTCCCCAGAATGATTGAAAGCTAAGAACATTCGATGGTTGTGAACGAATGGAACTCACTGTCGATAAGTGGACAGAAGAAGCAAAACGGGCGATCCATATCCTAGAGATGGAGCAGTAGACTGTCTGATAGACAACCTTGATGGCTTTGCGAGAGATGAATTTACATTCCGTCCCAAACATTCTATTTGTAACCGACGAAATTTGTACGAGATAAGGTAAGCTCAGATGATAATTCGGCCCAAAGCAGAATGAAGACCTGGTACCTTACCCATACAACGCCCTTAAGGACCAATTTGTTGAGAATTCACAGGACCCAGAGGTCAGACTTAACATGAAGAAAGGTAGCCATCAACATCAGGTAGCAACTGTCCTGGAAGTACGAGAGGAAGCAGATCAAGAAATAGAGGAAGAACCAGGCCGACGAGCTCATATATGCTAAATAACTGTTGAGGATACTTGGACAGCAGACACGTTTGAAGTGAAACTTGGTCAGAGCAAACTGATGCAGAAGCTGATCGAAGGGCAAAGACTTTTAGCATATGGACTAAAAACCCCAACAGGAGACCATCACCATGAAAATGGAAAAACGGAGTCGACTTATGGCAAGTCAGCATGAAATGCTGCAGAGGTTGATGGAACCAGTACCAAGGATGCTGAGCAGACTCAAAATATCATCAATGCAATGGATATGGCCATTTCAAAAATGATTGCCCCAGCCAGACACGGAATGACACGCAAAAAAGAGAGCAGAAAAGGACAGAAAATGGGAATTTAAACTCTACACCTCATAGAATCTTTAAATAAACAAATATTCAGCGTGTGCAAAATACGGTGGAAATTTGATTGCGTTTGAGTGACGTCACACCTTACTACTCCATTGCTCTACTGCACAGCACAATGTCGCAGCTTGCGCATATACAATGAAAGGTTGAGGAATAGTGTTTTACAGTCATGTGACTTGAAAATACTCCCTTTTCTCCGCAGTCTGAGCAATTTTGCCAATTGCCAATACATGAGTGCCACGATAATCGCAAGATAATCAGGCATATGTCCGGCAATCCAACATGTTTACTTCACGCCAATGAGCACAAAAGTGCAAATCTCCGTCAACCATCCGATGTAATCCTCCGCAAATAAAATTATTGGTTAGAGAATTTACCGGAATTGTTGGAGTGCCGTAGCACAAATCCGTTTCAGAAACTCTCTAAGTAAGATCAAAACCAGAAAGAATGCACGCCGGCGCCAAAAATGCAGGAGAATCGGGTTGATGCTTCCCAATTTCCCACACTTAAGGACATTGCTTGGTAACTTTTATAACAATGCCCAGCAGCCAAAAGGGGAAGGTATAGGGGCTTCGCCATCCCAAATATACCATCAAATATACCTCTCTTGTCAAGATTAAAACATTTATAGCTTTTAAAATACTTTGTTCGTGGTACAAAACAAGAATATTGCAATAAATAGCCAAACAAACCAAAATAAAGCCATTCCGGCAGTCCAGATTCTGATTGGTTCTTTCAAAAATACAGTTGGGTATACTCTTTCACACACTTCATTTCGGTCATTCTGACGTTAGTACTCTGAGGAGCATCAGACGAAAAAAGCTTTTAAGTACTCAATGTTTTCGCTATTTCGTGCAATACTATACGCTTTCCTAAAGCAATTGCGATTTTAACACCCCCAAATTCAGAATATCCCTCAAGTTTAGAATATCCCATGCAAATTTACAACCCTTGTTACGGGTCAAAAGTTATAAAATAGGGAGGGTGCATGCGGTCAAAAATAATTTAAACGGTTCATACAAATGAAAATAACAAAATAAATAGGTTACTTAACAGCTTTCTGTCCACATAGGAGTATAGGGTCAATATTAACCAGCTAACACCTCACTTTTTTAGTTGAATAGGCCAATGAGTGGGTGGCCAGATTAATAAAATTCTGAAAAGTGCATGAGCCGTAAACCGTTTAACCGCCTGGTTCCGGTGCCTGTTCCAGTTTGGAGGTATTACTAAATGTGTGGCACCATGGTGTAATAGCTAGCACAGTACATAGTAAAAACGGAGAACGGAGTTCGATTCCTCGTTGTCCTACGTTTTCACCCTTGCTTTTCATTCTATGTTATCATTCCACCACGCCAATACCAAACAGACCGACAACTTGTATATGCTTCACAAATCTACTACAGAACAGATTGTTTATTACTGCTGGACAGCAACCTTTACAATGCTAACTAGTATATCCTGTGAGAGAGTAGTGAACCCAGTTAAAGTAGTATGGAAAAATTGTACATTTTAAAAAAAACAATTAATAAGCTCTGTTTTTATTTGTGGCTACCAATTTCATTATTTCATTAAATGAATTAACAATTTTTAACACCATAGAGCTTCATCGACCAGCACTTTGTCAGGAATCAGTGATGGAATTAGATTAGTTTGCAACTGTAAAAGGTGCCTCAATGTGCTGTTTCCCGTACATTATGATATTTAAATTGTTTTTATGGGTGGGGTTTATCAGCACCGTCTTCATGGTAACTATCCTTTGCTGATATGTTGCTTTTGTCAATGTACAGTAAACAACACTAAAGAGGTCACTATTTCTAGTCATCTTTGTCAAAAATGATTCAGATTGTATCTGAAAAAAAGGTTCTCAAGTTTAAAACAATATCTCAAAGAATAGTTGCCCGACGTAGCTGGCAAAATTGGCAGCAACCGATTTCTCGTTATTCTACTACTAGCACTAAACAGAAACTGCATCTTTGATCAACCTACTTCTACAATCCCTCCGAAACACGAGATGTCTTTGGACAATTACTGTCGAACCTTGACGAAATCAAAGCATTTCAAGTACTAGAGATGTACCTAATTGGACGTACCTTTTTCTCACTGTCTGAAAATAGATCACTCTGTCTAGCAATTTCATCAGCTTTCCTGTATGCCATCTTTATCGATAGTCTTTAACGCCTAAGCTCTGGTGTTAACACACTTTACAACCTGGAAGCAACAAATTTACCTTCTGGACCGATCTTCTGTTGCATGGAGGCTAACGCCACGTCAAATACTTTGAAGGTGCGAGCACAGGGCAAAACTAAAATAGCCAATCAGCGACATTTCCCCTTTCGGAGCTCCAATAGGTCGTTTGCATCTCTGAGCGTTTTGGAAATTAATTTCATTTCCGCTTTCCAGATCGAGGGCGAACAAACCGATTTCAATGAAAAACGCAACGCACAATTTTGGGGGGACGTTTGTGACAGACCCGCCAAATTATTATGTAAAGATATCAATCATCTGTCTCCTCAAATTTTCTTATGATAAGATGTAAGGGAATGTTCTAGGGAAATCCTGTGTTTTAGATGATATGTAATATCTCTATGAGGACTTGCTAAGAGGGGCAAATATCCATGTACCGGGCACCGAATGTGGGCCGTAATGGACCCCTTAATTGGCTCCATCATTATATTCGCTGGAAATAAAGCTGTAGCAGGGCGAGGGAGGATAAAAAAGAGATTTGGAAAGTGATATAATGCCTTAAATAGTGTAGAAAATGCTACCACTGAGGAATTAAAAGGGTGGCCTGTGGCGTATAATCCCTATGGTCCTCATAACAATAATGCCAAGAATAATTACTGCCCCCAAAACGCTACAATTTTTTTAGAAATAGTTTTACAAGGTTTCCACTTTGCTCAATCTTTAAAATCATTCTTCTCGTATAAAAGTCACGATAATCCTTGGGTAAGTCTCCAAGTTGTTTCAAAATTTTATCCAGTGACTGGAAAGCTCGGAGAACGGGTACAGGGTCCTTGTTGCCATAAATGTCCTTCTTATCATACATGTGATCGTCAATATGCTTCCAAAACACATTAACAGCAATGCTGAAGTCTAAAGCAATCACATTATGAAACCAAAGCGCAGGAATAAACAGAACGTCACCTGGTTCTAAGATACATTCATATCTTCTAACTATATTCTTAAATTTTGGAAAGACTTCCAAATCTGGATTGTCAATGTCAACCACTCGAGACTTGTCTCCTTCTAAGTACATATTAAGTGCTTCGCTTGGACTAAAAAGAACCACTCTTTTTCTTCCCACCACCTGAATTAGAAAGTTATCCATTACCTAAAATGGAAAGGAGTTATTCAAAATCACAAGGAGTGGTTAGCACTGGAAATAATGTAAACGTTCTGCAAAAGAACGTTTTAAGGCACCAGAAAAGTACGACAAACGGTTCTAGTTCACGAGACATGTTCGCGCTTTATCATATGCATCACCCGTCATGATAAGAGAAGAAGGCTATCGCTTGCTGATGGTAAGCTTTACATACACCAAGAGAGTAATAACAGTGTACATAAACAACTGATGGTCTACATGGTGAATGAAGGGATAAGGTGGGATAAGGTGGGATAATTTCCTATTCGGGATGATAAACTTGAGACAACAATTTGGCAAGCTTATTTTGGGGCATCATAGGTTTTTTGAAAACGATGCTGATCCAAATCTTGAAGAAGACACACGGGCTAGTGATGAGTAATGGCAGAAACTAAGCCCCGCAGATGAATCGAACACACACAAACACACAGAGCCGACACACACAAACACACACCGGCCGACACATACACACACACATGTAATTCTTTAAATAAAGTATTTGTAAACAATTGTTTTGAATCCTTGTTACTTCCAAGATGATAACAAAATGGAAAGAAAATGGCAGAGTAAGCTGTTACAACTCTTATTTACAAATGAATTTCAAAGCATCATATGTGCGCTACCTAACTGATGAATGCAATCAAATTTAAATCCTTATGCATTGCAGTGACAAGTATAAGCAAGTGTGTCTGTAATGGGAAAATGAAAGTGTGTCTCGTATTGGTGGCTTATGATATCTTTGAAAACAGTGTTTTATGAACGTGAGCAAATATGAAATAAGTTTTAACTTTCATTAAGACCTAAAGCCAGATTCAAACACATTAAGTTCTTACGTGAGAAGAGGATGAAGGTAGGCCTGATCCCTATTAGAAGATAAAGCTAGATCCCCGTATCTGATACTTTTACATCAAGTAATGGATGTGACTCTTATGAAAGATAAGTTGGATTCAGATCAAAAGTGTTGTACGTTAGTGCAACACATATGGAATTAGATGGAATTGAATAATCCTTGAAATGGAATGGGAGAGAAGAGCAGACACCAACAAAGTATCAATCGCATAACTGAAACAAAATAGAGCTGAATTCTTGGAAAATAATTATGTTCTAAAGTTAACAAAGGTCGCCTTAATGAAATGCTGCTGAATTTGTATAACCTTTCTAGTATATTTCAACAGAATGCTGTAAATAACATAACATTAATAAAAGACATGACATTAGTATGTAACATCTTTAAAACTACATTGACATCCATCAAGTTTAAACTACAGTGCATGTAGACAAAATGCCATACTTGGGGCTCTAAAGCACATGTTGCTATCTTTCCTTCATGTAAAAGAAGCCCAACGTAAAAAGGTACAATTCACGAGCAGTTAAGCGAATATGAGTTGCTTTTCATCTTTCCAAAAAGGGTAGTAGTAGTAGTAGTAGTAGTAGCGAGAGATTGCTCTATGCACGGTTTAAGTCGGTACATGGTAATCTGAGTATAGTGGTTGGATATGCTCCCACAAATGGTGCTGATGATGATATGAAAGATGAATTTTATGAAATGCTACAGGATGTGGTGAATAGGGTGGCTAAGCACGACTTGTTGGTCTGCATTGGAGATTTCAATGCGATAGTTGGTAAGAACAGTGACGGTTTTGAAAGTCGTATGGGAAAGTAAGGAATTTGGCAGATGAATGAAAATGGAGTTCAGCTTGGAAGTTTTTGTTTGGCAAATGATTTCTTCATTGGTGGTACACTCTTTGAACATCCA
>JAAAKM020073195.1:167256222-167335634 GCA_010016025.2 Alatinidae sp. Z8VKAUB7J3 | reverse complement strand
GGTGATGAAGAACAGCCCGAGCAGCACGTCGTGGAAGGGCCGGATGTCGGTCTCGACCTGGTGCTTGTATTCGGTCGCGGCCACCAGCATGCCGGCGACGAAGGCGCCGAGCGCGCGCCCTACCGCCGCCACGAACAACGAGGACCTGCCCGGGCAACATCTCTCGCGGGGGTCGCCATGCGAGGCCCGACCTTAGTCGCGCCCACCAGCACACCCGCGGAGGCAACTACCCGTTGCCGATCACGATGTCGATGGCGTTCGACATCTGCACTGCGGTTGCCGTTGCCGAGACGGCTTGCGTGCAGAGTGCTCCCCCGAGGAGCCTGGCGCGCCTCGGAATGGGGCCTTGGAACGGCTGTCCGGGCGTGCCGGCTACCGTGACGAGGACCGGCAGTACTACCTACTAACTGAAAGTAAGGAGTGAACTACTACCATACATACTATAGACTACTATAGACTACTTCCATACATACCTTTATAACGAGACTCCGACTTCTAACAAGACTGCTCCTAATACAATTTCTTGTGGGTATAATTAATCTCATATTTTTTTACATTTATTTTTAATACTTTTTTTACATTTACTTTTCATAAATTTTTCATACTTTTTTTTCATTTATTTTTCATACTTCCTTAAATTTATTTTTCATTGTTCCTCCTACTTTTTTTACATTTATTTTTTATACTAAGCATTAGACATTGAACTTTAATCCCTGAAAAAATGTCCACTTTTCTTATTCTGTACAAATTCAACACCTTATTCTTTGCCAGATATTCTTTGTCTAGTTTCTACGGAAAAAAGGAGCAATAGTAAGGAATTTCGATCCTTGACTTAACTTCAGTCCCAATTGTCCTCGAATGTCGTTTTGGATTCTTCTCTTTCACCAGTCTATTTATGTGAACTTCTATTTTTAGCTAGGCAGGGGGAGGGGTCCTAGGGCGAAAACCATGCACTCAACCTTCAAAGGCTGTCTTTGGGAGACGATGTACAATCTTTGAATAATCTTTTTATATCCATTAGAAGGTGTAATACAAATATTAAATTATACGCTAGACAACAACAGATCTGTTAAATGGTCCATTCGTTTTGCAAACTGGTAAATCTCGTTAAACAAAAGCGAGAAAATGACAAATAAAATCAATAGCCAGGTTTAGAATATGTCTTTAACCAATGATACACTGGAAAACATACGCAGCTTGTTTTTTATGGGGACAGACACCTTCGAATCACTAATCTGAAATGATAGAGCGCAAAGTGTGAATCTGGCCATTTCCCGAAAAATATTACCACTATTAAACAGTCAATATTTTTGTCAGTTTAGGGTTCAAATTCTTATCACAGAGAAATTCTGTTAATATCAAGTGCCATAAAAACTAGTTAAAATTGCTTGTATCTAGAATAACTAAATAAAAAACGGGCTTTTTTCAACTGATAATAAGAAACAACACTGAAACTTAAAACAAACATAAATTTTTCCACATATTAAGAGGATACCTCCTACTCAATCCTTCAAATGTTATATATAAGTTTTTTAGTGACTTAAAAATCATCTTTTTACAATTCATCAGTACTTGTGTTTCAGTAGTCGTTTTTAAAAAGGTGGGACAAAAAGCAAAACCAGCGTAAAGAGCAAGGGATGGGGGGGGGGGGGGTAACTCCCTCCCCCACCATATACGGAATGTTTGCTGTTCGTTCTCAATTTCAATGATGCTCCTTACTTTCAGTGAAAAAAACTTGTTTTTTTCATATTTAATTTCTAATTTTTTAGTATTTAATCTCTAATTTTTTATATATTTAATTTCTTTAAATCAAGCCCTGACCTAACCAAGATATGATGAAGGCTACTGGCCCCAAAAACTCTACTCCTGGTTTCTTGCCGTTAAATTGTGTGTATCAATAATTGTAAATTAATTGGTAGTGTTCCATCTTTCTGTTTTTCTGCTTAAGAATTAAAGTTCACTACTGAAATTTGGATGAATGGAAAGGGATTTTACTGTTTATATGGATGGAAATTCTGCATGGTTTTCGATCTTCTATGTAGCTTAAGCAGTCAAAACCTTTACATTAGGATTCTCTGATATTTAACTACATTGTATTTGTATGTTTTAGCACATTGAAACATTGTATATAAATAGGAAAAGAGCAACATTAATTTTTAAAATCGCTGAAATAACGCTCCTGTTAAAACGTGCTCCCCATGCGATAAATTTTATGGCAATGCTCATGATACTCCACCGTGCCTGTCCAACCCCTTTGCTGGCAGGCGTGTAAATGTAATGATTTATGCTACATAGGAAAAGCTTCTTTATACTATCAAAATATTATCAAGTTTTAACAAAATCTTGTATAGTATTATCAAAATCTTGTCTGTTTTTATCGAAAATTTCACACTAAATTATCAAGATATCATCTCATATAATGAGAATCTTCTATTACATTATCGGAACCTTAGGTTGCATTATCAAAATCATAGAACCTATTAACAAAACCTTGTAAAAATTATAAGCTATAAATGGCCCCACAACTGATTTTTACTTTGGTTACATTTTATTAACTGATTTTGAGTTAGGTTCGTTTGGGCTTAGTAAGTGTGTGCGCGCACGCTTAATAAGCCCAAATATTTTTGTTAATATCAGGAATGACGCATAGACGAATAATAGATAGACTTATCTATTAACAAATGAACTAGCAAAATATTTATACAATCCTAATAAGGGGGTTAATATCAGATATGCCTCTCACTCAATAGAACTATCTTCATAAAATCTCACTCAACTGAATTATCTAAGCGATAAGCGGGGGGCAAGAAAGCGGAATTGGATATCACTTTACTTAAAAAACGTTCTAAAAAATTTCTTAAGACTGATGACGGACGACAGAGTGTGCCAGAGGGCCAGTCAAAGCGTGGCATAGTGGCTTGAACTGAGATAGTGCATCATGTTGATGGTGGCTTGCAAAAACACGAATCAATGGAATTAAACCATGATTTTTAAGAAGAAAATATCTGGAAAATGTCTTAAGAATGATGAGGGGCGTCATATAATGCCAGAGGGTCAATAATAATGTGTTACGGTAGCGTGAATCAACGTGGTGTATCACGGAGGGTCATGGTGGTGTCAGTTGACATGGTGTACCACGTTGAAGGTGGCTTCCGAAAATGCGAACCAATGGATTTAAAGCATATTTTTAACAATAAAATATCTGAAAGTGTCTTAGGAATGATGAAGGGTGCCAGAGGGTGTCGTGTGCCATCCACAGTTTACCACAGGGTCCTACTATTTCAATTATAAAAGCACGTTCAGCATCGTACTATTAGCGCTTGTTGATGCTAACTACAAATTTATTTATGTGGATGTTGGAACCAATGGAAGAACAAGTTATGGGGCAGTTTTCCCTAATTTGTCTCTTGCCAATGCGCTGCAGGACGATTTTCTTGGATTGCCTGCCCCTCCGTTAATGAATTATAATGAATCATTGCTGCCTTATGTCATTGTTGCTGATGATGCCTTCCCTTTGAAAGTAAATATGCTATAACCGTACCCCTTTCATGGAAAAATGTATTTTCAATTATCGTCTATGTAAGGCGCATATTGGAAAATGCGTTTGGTATACTGGCGAATCGTTTTTGCGTGCTTCTATCACTGATATGGCTCTCATCTGACAATGTAGAGAAGGTAACATTGGCAAGTCACCTGGAACATTCTCACCTCCTGGCTGTTTTGATACAGAATGCCCAGAAGATGGAACTGTGAATGACGGAGATTGGAGACAAGAGGGGAATGAATGTAGTATGCGATCTCTCGGGATTTTAGGGGGTAGAAATTATAGTTGTGATGCGAAAGAGATAAGAGATAGCTTTTGTAGATATTTTAATACTGTTGGAAGTGTACCATGGCAAGAAAAATTTATTTGAACATTTGTAGCTACTGTTAATTTGATAATTGTGCTTACCAACGAAGATGTTGTCTTTCTTGGTTTAATTGTATCACGAAGGAAAGATAAAGATCCAAAGAAGGGCCACTTTGAAACATAGATTTCATTTGAGCCAGCACCACTTTTGTTGCTTTGTCTGGTTTTGACAAGCTCCTTCGAATAGTAGGTACGGAGCGTGTTTATTTTTGACTTGGCTTCGTTTTCTGGAAAAATTAAGACATCAGAATTGAATTCCCTTTGTCAAAACACAAAAGAAAAATCCAGAAATCATAGGCCAACAAGTTGAAGTAATTTGTTTAAATATTGATAAAATAGAACATTTTAAACAATACGACTTGCTTTTAAAATTTAATTACTTTTGGGTCGTATTGTTTTAATTAGTGAAATGGAACTTAGCTGCACAGCTGTAGCACCAAAGGGAACTTCCAAAGCTGCCAAATTGCTCAAATAATATTTTCTTTGAGTCGACCTTTAGCGTTTTCCTAGCAGGTGCGATGGAAAATTTCCAGAGGCTGCCCTTTATAGAACTTTAAAAACAAAATTCTGCTCGTTTAATAATAAAAAAACAAAACAATAAACATTTTCTAAATATGCAAGCTTGGTTAAAACTGAATATCTCTTTCTTCGGCACAAAATGAGAGAAATTTAATGGTCTTTCTAAGATTCCTAGGGAATTAGGTGTCCGTGCTTAGTATTCTGTCGTTTATTTGGATCTCTTATCCAAGCTCTTCAAGCTAAGCAGTTTTTCCCCTTGGTTTACTGTCTTACGAGTTGGCCTATTTTTTTCGAGGTTCCTGGTCTCGTCTGGCCTCCATCTGACCACAAAGAAATGTGGTGTTTCTTGAGGTCCCATCTTTCTCTTTGTTTTGTTTTCCTATGTATTGGTCCAGTACTTCTTCGAGGTTCTTGGTAACATTTAGTTTCATTTGCCCCCCCCTCCAGCAGACAAATCTGATATCAAAATTTAAAATTAAGGGTAGGATTAGGTATTAGAACTCCCTAGGGGAAATTAGAGATAAATAGCCGAAGAAATAAAATAAAATGTAATTTCATATTACGTTAAAATGAGGGATTGGGGAAAATTTCATCTGAAACTTTAGATTGGAAAAATTTCCTTAAAATTTCCTTAAGGTGAAATTTTCACCTGAGAGATTGAGGGAGTGGAAAAAATTAGCTAAATACCTGAAATGGTACCTGAAAGACATTTCTCTAGGATGTATTGAGGTTATTACATGCTTCATATTTACTCACCGCCAATTCGTCAAAGATAACTAAATTTTGACACTTTTGATCTCGGTTACCTACATCCATAATATCACTTTTATCATTACTCGCATTAAAAAGACCCATGCATTTTGTTCTTCCAAAAAATTCAGGTTAATGATAGCATACAGATAAATTTTTGACAGTATTAGTAATCATAAATCAATTTCAAGAGTAAATTGGTTTTACCACATCCAGAGTCACCACAAATCAACGACCCATTTGGCCATTGAGGTGGTAGCAGATATTTATTTTGAAAACGATCTTATTTTTTTTTTCCGCATTCATATACTTTAAATGGTTAATCTTCAATATTTCAACTGTGAAGCTTGCTTTGAAACTTATAGCTTTGAAGCTTATAGCTTTGAAGCTTATAGCTATGAAGCTTACAGCTTTGAAGCGTATAGCTTAACTTTAATGAAGAAGCTTAACTTTAATACCTAACTAGCTTAACTACGATGCCTTAGTTAGTTTAATAATATTTTAACTAGCATATAGCTTCCAGGGATTAAATCTCCAGGGTACCGTGTTTACATTGTTTTTCAAAACCTTTCTTTTAGTGTAATTAGGGTCTATTACTTTTTTATTTTGTTTTCTAAGAACATTCTAAGTTTTTTACTCTGTGAGATTGCTATAGAAAGGCAATATCTTCCAACCAAACGAAACGAATATATCTACGAGCTAAAAATCACCATAACTGATCAATTAGGTAGATTTTTAAATCTGAATGGAGAAAATATTGAATATGTTTCGGATTTGAAAAAAGTTTAATGAAATTATTTAATTAAATTTATCTCTAATAACTGTTAACCAATAAAAAATATTTATTTTATACAAGACAGTACGGTAGCGAGATTGGTAGTTTCTTTTAAAATATTAAATAAAAAAAACAAGTTTTTTTAACTGAAAGTAAGGAGTGACATTAAAACTTAAAACGCACAGAAATTACTCTCATGTTGGAGGCTTCTATGAACATGTTCATTATCTTCCTTGACTTTCTGATTTCATTTAAAGGACATATCGCCGTGTGTCGCCATACATTAAGGCCCCGTTTACACGAGTACGGTTCCACAAAAGTACGGTTCCACAAAAGTTCAGTTTGAGTACACCTTTCGCGTTCACACGAGACCGGTTCCAAATTAGTTCACTTAGGTGTTCCGTTTACACGAGACCCATTTTGATGCTGACTGTCGAAGTGCATGCGTGATAACACTGTGGCTGCGAGGTATCGCGTAGGTGCTAGCGAGCGAAGACAAAGGGAAGCGCGCCAATGTTATTCATGCGTTTTCAGGGTTCTTTGTAAATAGTTTGAGTTTGTGTTAGGTTCTGTTGTTTAGCTTTTCACTCATTGTTTACACAGCATAAACAAAAACTCTTGGTTTCCATGTTCTTTCTGCCTCTTTTTTTACACTCGACGATTCCTAGATAATCTAAAGCCTGATGTCTATCGACTATAAAAACAAGAAAATCATTTATCTTGTTTCCATTATCCAGAATCTCCTAAAAAAGCAATAGATAAAGAAAGCATTTTTTAAATTAGAAAATAAAAAGTTGAATGTCTCATTAATCAGCTTTCTGTGGGTAGGTAGTGGGGTGGGTAGTATGCTAGCCGATCACACTCCTAGATTAGAAGTCAATCGCCATGATCCTGAGAAAAAGGAGCTTTCATTTAATTCGTACCCATTTTCTTCTGCAATCGCATAGAAGAATAGAAGTCAAATAGAACAGAAAATAAAATACATAAAAGCTTTCCTTAAAAACTATAATAATTTTATAGATTTAACTATCCAAAAACCATACAATGAGCTATTCAAACAAAAAAAGAGCAAAACACCTTTACCCTAAATAATCTTGGCTCTTTCTTTTAAGTTATTTCTATTATGTAACTTTAATATTGCACAACATTACCCCACCCAAGTGGCCACAGATCCTTCGGCAGATCGATACCATCCGCCAGCAACTCAATTTTGACAACACCCCCATTCTGCGAATTGACCTGGAAATGGATGCGGCCCAACCCGATGAGTCCCGGGCCACCTTAACCCTGGAATGCCCGCGGGCGGATTCGCCTTGGGGCGTGCTAGAACAACTCTCACTAACGGTATCCACCGACGAGACCGGTCCGGGGAACGACACCGAGTTCGGATCCCAATGGACGCTCTCCGTCGGCACACTCCAACAAGGCGAAACGCTCGTCAACCACCTGCAACTCAGCGCCAACGTCGATCACGACCGCCTCACGGGCCGCGTGACCCGCGTGAACTGGACCCTCAATACCGGTCCCGCCGTCCACGCCATCGTCGGAGCCGACGCCCTGCAAGTGCTCGGCAACACCCAACACGCAGCTGAGCGGCCGGACTGGTTCGACAGCTCCCTGGAAGTCGTGATGAACGACGTCACCGGGCCAGCGCTGGCTCTCGACCGCGCTCGACTTTCCACCGCGGTCCAGCATCGGTCGAATTGGCGAGAGGCCAATGGGAACTGGGAAGGCGAACTCACCGAACTCACCACGGAATGGGCTACGGCCGCTACGGCTGCCTTTTCCGGAACCTTCCTCCCCGCACCCGAAGCCGCGGACCAGTCACCACCCGCTTGGGGCCCTTGGACGAGTCTGGCCGGCCTTCAGCTCGCCTTCGAGTTAGACACCGCCGAGGTCGATGGTTCCCAACTACAGGCCGATCATCTGGGTTTGCAAGCGACGTGGACGCCGCCACAGCTCGAACTCCAATCCGTCCGAGGAACGCTCTATGACGGTGGCTTTGACTTTGCCGGCAAGCTCGATGTCGAAACCCGAAACGTTGATCTCAAAGGTCAGTTTGACTTTGACGTGCATCGCATTCGCCATCTCCTCACGGAAAAAGGTCAACATCTAAGCCTTTTTTTGAAGATTAGAAGGAGAAATAGTAAATGCACTTACTAAGGAGAGAAAGGCAAGACTATTTTACTCTACTTTCAAATTCCCCATTTCTTATTATAACATATTTGACGAATCATTGGGTTTTACATGGCAAGCCCCCCCCCCCCCCGGTTTTCTATATTTGAGTTATTTTAAGCTTCTTTTATTTCATTGAGCATTTATCTCCGGAGTTTAGAGTCTCGTCTGACACCTGTTCATTTTATGGATTGTTTTTTTTGTGTTCATTCTTTTCGGGGATAACATTTCATGAATTTAGAAGCTTAATTTAAGCAAATAGAAAAAAGCTTTGAAAACAATGGAACCGTCAATAGTCCACCGTTGATGACAGAATAATCAGGTGGGTTTATATGAGGGCAATATCCCATATTTTGGATGAAAGCTTGAAAAAAAATAAAATAAAAATCGTCATACAATTTTCAAACCGTTGTTTTTAAGGGTAGAATTTCTAATTAATATTTATACAAAATAAAAGGATTGTGAAAAGTTTATCCAAGCCTGATATTGTAGTTCATTGACATACTAATTGTTACACAGACATTGATATATTTCATTGCTTATGCTTCTTCATTGTTTAACAATTCACTGACATCAAAACCAAACCAAGTTTAGTAATATATAGTGTTATATTTTCAAATCCGTTCTAACTTTAATAAACTCCTTAAAAACTAAAAGAACAGATTGTGCTTTTCTTGTTTCAAAATTATCCTTCAAAAAATACATAAACAGAAAGAGATTTATAACAAACTAGCGATCAAAATACTGCATGCAATTAGAGCAAGACCGAATTCAGGGGATGGGTAGGGGGTTTAGCCCTCCTCCTAAAAAATTGCCTGTCGAACTCATAAAAAAGTAATAAGAAAATATAAAAACACATTTTTGGTGCATTTTCAAAAAAATTAGCATCCCCCCCACTAACATTAATAATTCTGGTAGACAAATTTATATGACTTGAAAAATTATCCTGGTATTTTGGGATTGAAATAGCTAGATAAGTTGTTGTATGTAAAATTTTATGTTGTGTGGTTGTCAATCATAAAATCAACTGTCAACTGTTCAACTTAGTCACATCAACTGTTTGGTTTATGGCTTCAGAATGAGCTTCTACGGTTCTCTCTTTTTAGGTAAGTGAGGTCTTATCAGACAAGGTAAGACTGTCTGTTAGTGGATGGTTTCATGGATCGTCGCTTCCCAGGCCGCCATTACGTTTAGAAAAACCGTCTCAACCGGAGAAACCTGAAAGTCTTGAACAGGTATTACCTTAAACAAACCTACACTAATGCTATTTTAGATCCATGAATTGAAACCATTGAAGAATGTGATGATTTTAGGTATTTTGCTGCGTTTTACTCAACTTGCTTTCTATATCTGTCTGTTGGTGGCCAAAATTTGAGATGCTTATTTCGACCCCTTCCTCTCATCCGATTTGGCTCAAAATTCGTATACAGCTTTACATTATCTAACATTTTAATATTCTGATATATTTGAATCTCAAGAATAGTTAATTATTATCCTACAATTTAGTCTGAAAAAAAACCTCAATTTTTTCTTGCCATTACCAATTTTCTTGCGGGTGAATACATTTTGGAATATACCCGGGGCAGGGGTGTCGTCAAGGAGACAATTTTTCAAAATAGATTAACGGAGGCAGTACTGGAGGAGGGGGATGGATATAGGTGTATATAACGTTTTAGAATGATTTTTAAGTAATGAACTTGACCATGAGAATGACACAATTCGGTAAAAACGACGACGATATTGTTGATCACAGTGAAGATGACGATGATAAGACTTGGTCCCGGGTTCCCGTTTTAGAAAAGGTGACTTGGTATCCATAAAGTCAGGACTGTGCAGTGGAAAAAAAGGGCAACTTTTAATTAAAGTATTAATTAGTTAATATTTGATGTTGACCTGTATATTCCCTTTGCTATTTTTTTTTCTGTTACATGCAACCGTCATAAACTGATCAATAAGGGTATATTATTAAGTAATAGGTAAAGTAATGCAGCACTGAACTTTTATAGTCCTTACAGACGGTGCTGATCTCCGTAAAATGGCCCTTCATCCACGAAGTGCAATGGGGGGGGGAAGGGCAGCCATATTGTTCTTTCGCACACCCTTCCTGTTTACTTTCCCAAGATTTCTCCAGGTTTAGAGCTGCATTGACTCTAGCCGAGCTTACAGAGTCACGACACTGACCCCCGTCTCTACTGAACAATTGGGTAAACTGGGATTCGAACCCGCGTCCTCTCGGACTAAAGATCCTGAATCCAGGGCACCAATCCACTCGGCCAAGACGACTTTTAAACACTCATTCAGAATCCAGTTCCAGTTCCAAAATTTGTATAAGGGTATATGGACTACCAAATTAGTCCTTTCACTCCACAAGAGTATCTTCGGGTGGAAATAAAAATATCCTCCCATCAGATAACAACGGGTTCTCCCTATTACTTAATTCTAATGATGTGTTGTGAGAAGTGCGGGTACTTCAGCTGCCTGTCCCAGTAGTTTAAGCCCTATATGCCGATTGGTGCCTTTACGACTCTTCCCACTCACTCCCGCTCTCTTCTGCACATTCCATAATTATTATATAATAAACTACTTATCCGTTGTCTTCTTCATGCTTTAGTACATAGGTCAAACACTATAAGATTTCACAACTAGCGACGCTAGGCACTTGATAGAAGGCAAGTCAGTGGAAAATCAATAACGTACCGTCGTGAAATATAACTATTACGATTCAAAATGGGGATACTAAGAAAATACTTGCAGAACCTAAAGAAAAGCGATCGGATTTGCCTTTTGTCAGATGCAGAGAATAATTTCCAAAATTTGATTCAATATTTTCCCATAGCCTTTCCTGTGTTCCTCCAAATGTCTGTCAAAATGATACAAATAAATGGGGCTAGAACACAGCGCTGCTTAACTCCTGAGTTAAGATCAAACCAGCCACTAACCTCACTCTTTATCTCAATGGCAGCAATATTGTCCGTGTGCATAGCATAAACAATCCATTTAATCTACAATATAGCATTTAATTCTAATCCATTATGTTCAAACCCTAAAGTAAAAGAGAATCAGACTCAAACAGGAATTATGGGAAGATTTATTGTTTACCACGATTACTACAGGTGTAGATTAGTCTTTATGCAATTTCCTAAGGCTAAGAGTTGACTACAAAAGGAGTAGAGATAAGACCTGAAAAACGGCTTCCAATGAGATATTTTAGGCTCTGATTTCATTCCTGGAAGTTTCATTTATCTTTCCTTGATCAACAGAATTCTGAGACATTAAAAGCCCATAAAGTGGGGTTTTGCCAAGATCTTCACATTCCTAAGCACCCATACTCAATACTCACCCTGCCTGTATCGATATCATGTTTTTAATTTTACATTAGCAGCATAAAATACAAGGCCATATTCTGGGGGGGGGACTTAGGAGGTTTATCCCCCCTCCCCGAATTTTTGTCTGGCTCGTAAAAACGTAACAAAATACATATAAACAAATTTTTTATGCGTTTTCAAGTTTGTTTGTTTTTTTGTGAAAAAAATCGTTGTGTAAAACACCCTCTGAAAAGAAAATCCTGGATACAGCTCTGGTAAAGAAAAACACCTCATGAATAACAGGACAATTCCCTCCTCGAACTGAAATCCCTCATCAGACATTCGAAAAAAATTACATAGCAGCAAAAGAAAAAACTAAATTTAAACTTACAAATCAGCTGTCAAATTAACCCTCTTTAGAAACTCAAATTCAACTGAATAAAATAAATACATTCAAATAAAATTCAAATTAGGAAGGGGAAAACTGACTATACCGAAGGCCACCACCTGCACACCCCACCCCTCCTCCTAGGTGGGGGTAATAGCGTGAACATTAAAAAATTAAAAGACACTATCACAATACGAGATGAAATATCTGGAATAATTGTGCCAATAGAAGTGTACTGGCTGAAAAGAGTAAAGAATATTGAAGGTTGTCTAAAATATAATGACTGTTATGTTGACAAAGAAAATGCTGTTATTCTTACAGAATTCAAAGAAAATTCTGTCGATTTGGAACAATGTATCATTTTGTTAATCCAACTGGAAGAATGGAAGAAAAAAAGTGGAAAAAACCAAGAATTGTTAAATGAGTAAGACGCGCTTAACATACTTGAACAGAGTTCCCGCAGGTGTGAGGTTAGAGGGGTCTGGAATTGCTCGTAAGGATCTAGAGGCAAGTAGTATCATCCAGAAACACGAAAGAGGAAATTACAAAGCCGGTACTTTATTTTGCTCTTCACTGTTATCCTCCCGAACTAAACAAGCATCACCAAAGAATGGCCGAAAACAATAAGACTGATTCTTATGTATTTCTTTCAGATAGTGATAACTGAACCAAGGAAGAAATGCGTAGATTCTATGGAATATGTCCAGTCACAACCATGGTCTTTAGGATTAATCTTGGTATGAAGTAGTCTTTCTTTAGTCAACTGTATAGAAGGCTTTTTTATGCAGTCTTGGTCAGTTTTACAGGCATTTGAGAGCACAGAGACAGTTTTACAAGCTTGAGAAACTGGAAAGCCTGCAGTCTCAATGTCAACCGTCACCAAAAATTTAATATCTATGTGTCTGAAGCAAGATCCAAATAAACGGTGAAAAACTCAGGAAATTTTGAAATATTTAAATTTTAATCTACCAGTTCTTGTAAATAATAAAACAGAAATTCCAAAAAAATGGAGAGCAAAAGATTTTCATGGGAGAAAAGGTTTCGGTTAGCTCTGTTAATGACTTAGAAAAATCTTTTCTGGGTGTCACTTTGTTACACATAGAGGGAAGAAAGTATAAGAGAATGGCTCCACGTACACGAGCAACTTTTTTATTTGAATGTATTTCTGGTAATAGCCTATATATTTTTCTTCTAACTTTTTTCTTTTTTTAAGGTTTAGGGTTTCAAGTTTCAGTTTAAATAAGAAAGGAGAATTGCAAATTCAAAGAGACTTCGCTGGGAGAGAAAGATGCGGCGGGACACCAAATGAAAGAGTGGTGTCGAGTCGTTTTGGGAGATCTGTGCTCTTTCTTCCGGTCTATCTGCAATACATCCCTTGTCTGCCATAAAGATTCCTACGCTTTACTGCAGTACGTCATAACTGCTGAACATATGAAGAACGTTACCATAAAGCTAACACCGAATCAGCTTCGTCTCTCGGCAGACTCTTCCATGGAGAGCGGCGAACAGCAAAACTGTCCATGTACCTAGGTGCTTATCTAGCGCGGGATGGAATAACAGATGCAGAAACTACATTGGCTCTGAAGATAATCTGGAGATGATTGACTATTCTGGGAAATACGCAGACGGAATAATAGATGAAAGTAAGAAAGCGCTTCAAAGGAGGATCCGATGCTGGTCCTGAAAGACGAAACAATTAATAGAAAGACATCCGAAAACTGTATTAATTGGTCATGCCACAGCTGAAGACTTGAAGGCATAAACAGTGAGAACGGTTGACGAGAGTAGATCCATTTATCTCTAAACCACTAGCATTAATTTGTGATGGTCCGAAAGTGAACAAAAAACTTTTCCGACTGATGGACTGCGAAAAACGTGAATTCACAAGTAGCGAAGGTGTCCGTGATATTGGTACCTGCAAGACCCATTGGGTACACAACGTTTTTTGAAAGGGTTTGTAGGAAATCGGCGAGAATTGTTCCGATGTGATCATCAAATTCAGGCCATCTGCATGAAAACTATTTACACATTCAAAATTCGGCTTTATTTCTCACTGACGGTATGCCTGGATTCAATGACCACGGCCCATTACATTTAACACATTTTTCGAGAAGGACCACCCTCTGAGCTTCCTTTAAGAATGATATAACATCGAAACATGATTTTTTTAAAGAAACTTTACCGTTGGCATATCCTTTTCAAAATGAAGTAGCTAATTTTTTTTTTTTTTTTTTATCATGGATAAAAAAGGCGTAAGAGTAGGAATTTAGAGACTATAGTGATGACAGTGGTCAGGTACGGTTCTGAAGCATAGGCACTTAGAAATACAGAGGAAGATTTGCTAAATGTTTCCCAGATAAATTGCCTACTGATTGTTTGGGGTACCCAAATACCCAATTGACTGACCGTATTTCAAACAGTAGGCCTAGGTTGTACGAAAAGTGTTTTTCTATCCCATTTTCTAAGGCTATAATGAGAGAAAGGTTGACATGGCTAGGGTATGTTCTGCGTAGAGTGGTCAAGTATGGTACTGAAGCATTGGCGCTTCGAATTACAGAGGAAGATTTGCTAGATGTTTTCCAGAGAAATTGCCTACTGATTGTTTTGGATACCCGAATACCGACGGACTGACCGTATGTCAAACAGGTGGCTGTACGAAAAGTGTGGTTCAATCCCGTTTTCTAGGGCTATAACAAGAGAAAGGTTGGCATGGCTAGGGCACGTTCTACGGATGAAATATGATAGATTACCAAAGATTGTCCTTTCCAGCCAACCGTCTAGGGCTAAACGAAAAGCAGGTCGTCGTCGGTTAGAGTGGGAGAATGTTGCAAGGAAGCTTTTAAGGGAAATGGGAACTTCCTGGGAGGGTGTAAAGAAGGAGGCTTTATACATGTTGGGATGGAAGAAGAGCGGGCGTAGCTGTGTCGGCCTCCGGCAGCCTGGTACGGTTGTGAGCTTTTTCCCCAAAATCGTCCGATCAAAATTTTGAGATAGCCATTTCGTTCAGTATAGTTGAAAGATTCTAAAATTACGCCTTTAGTGATAAAATGGCCCCCACAGTCCCTGGGGGAAGGTCCTTAAGTTATAAAGGGTGCTCATTATTTGCGTATAGTATTTTTTATTTGGAAGTATGAACACACTGTTCGGGTTGGGAAGGGTGGTGAACTATCTGCTGGGGGGATTTTCTGTGGGCAAGGAAGTTTCCGCGGGCTGAACTTTAAGTGTAAAGGCAGTTGTTCCGGGTGAATTTCATAGGGATTATATTGTATAGAGGATCTTATTGTGGGGAGAGGGGATTTTACCATGCTAAATTTCCACGGTAAATTTCCCAAGGTGTCAGTACGCGGCTCCGACACATTGGAACTTCCCCCTTCCCCACCTTCCGACAACCACCTCCACCCTCAGCTGTACCACTGACTGAATATCATGGCTTTAAACAGTTGAATTTTTCACCCATGCAAGTGAACATAAAAGAAATGCATGGTTTATTGTTTCCTGTTCAGTTGTTTGGTAGAAACTGTTCAGTTTTGAAGTCACCACATATTTCGAACATTGGTGCCTCGGGTGAATTTTGACAAGTATTGAAAACAAATGTACTTTGATTTCATTTGACCCCCCCCCCTCTGCTGCTCTGCACCATGGTCAGGCTTAGCTGAGCGATATGCCCCCAATAACTGGACAAAAAATTTACTTAAAGAAATTTGGCATCATCTTCTGGATGAGCCACGCATAAAAAAAAAACAAAAAAAAAAACAAACAAACAGGCAAGAAAATTGTTCAGATGTTCAGAACTCTTTAATTCAAAAAAGCCAGTACGTCATTTTGTTTGACATTTATCTTACTTTGCAGTGACAATTTAGCCCCAGATCCCCCCCCAAAAAAAAAACGTAAAAAAGATTTGAAAATAATTACATAGAAGGAATTAAAGTATGAATTAAGAGTGTAGAAATTTTATGAATTTATGAATTAAAAGTATTTAAGTATGAATTGAAAATGAGGTATTGGATAAAACTTCATTGGAGGGACATAAAGTAAAGCTTGGAAATGATCGGTGTGAGCAAGGAGCGGGCGTATCTATGTTGGCCTCAGACAGTTTAGGGCTGCACTGAGCTGTCAGTAGCAGTAATTTGTGATTAGTATTATTTTGGGGGGCTTTAACGTTCCAGAAATTTTGAATTTGTCATGTGATTAAAAAAAAAATACTTGTAGAATATTCTTGGTACTGTGCCTGCACCTTGAATGTATTTCTTGAGCATTTGGTATTGTTTGACCAATACATCTCTTTATTGGTTGTGACTTCAAACTCGGCATCAACTAAAAGCCAATAGTTTTAAACCTGGAAAAAAAATGAACCCGGAAGATAGTGTGTACAGACAGTGCGTATAAGTAATTCCTAACCTAGCTGCAAAAGATAGTAACTTCTAAACCCAAGCTTGGAATTTATCTTACAGATTCGAAAAAATACTTATCACCTTGTTATTTCAAGAATTGTAACTGTGCCCTGTTACCCATTTGACCAAGTACATGAGAATGACGTTATTTAAAAACAGTCGAAACTATTTCTCTTACCATCCAGTCTCCTAGCAATCAAGGTTGTCTGGGCTTGATTAGAGCTGGTATTCCTGAGTAGAGTTCCTTCTTAAGTAGAGTATGCCCCTTGGTCATCTTTAGAGAACAAGAAGAGTAATATTTTAAAAAGGAAAACGGTGTCCCAACATCCTTGACAATCGTTCAAAAGAAACTTGACATTAATGCTAATCTGTCACTCAGAAGAAACGTTTTCTTATTAGTTAAACTTGTCCTCCATTCAACCTATTCTTTTTCAGAGCTGTATCTACCCCCAACGCCATCTGTATCAAAAAGTGACTGGTATCATGCCGACCTTCCGGTCGACCTCGATGCCGCGCTCCTCGAAGATCTCGGTTGCGCGCGGGCTCAGATCATCTGAAATCAATACCTTGGGCATTTCGCCCTCCATGTCTCATGGGATTCGTGGCGGGAAGGACCCGCGATTCAATGGCTTGGAGTAGGGTTCAGGCCGCTTGCGACACGCCGGACTTGACCGAGGCGAAGGCCCAGTCGAGCCAAGGCAGCAGCGCCTCGATATCCGCGGTCTCCACCGTCGCGCCGCCCCAGATCCGAAGACCCGGAGGCGCGTCGCGATAGCCGTTCACGTCGAAACCCGCGCCCTCGGCTTCAAGTAGCGCGGCCATCTTCTTTGGCACGCCGGCTTTCTCGCTTTCGGGCAGGTTGATGAACCAGGGATCCGCTATCGACACACAGATCGAGGTGTTCGACCGGGTCGCCGGATCCGCCGCCAGGAAATCGGCCCAATCGCTGGTTTCGATCCAGCGCGAGACGGCGGCGAGATTGGCGTCGGCCCGGGCTTGGAGCGCCGGCAGTCCGCCTATTTCCTCGGCCCATCGCAGCGCATCGAGCACGTCCTCGACACAGAGCATCGACGGCGTGTTCAGGGTTTCGCCACGGAACACACCCTCGATCAGTTTGCCGCCCTTGGTAAGGCGGAAGATCTTCGGCAATGGCCAGGGCGGCGTATAGCTTTCCAGGCGTTGGACCGCGCGCGGACCGAGCACGAGCATCCCATGCGCCGCCTCGCCACCGAGAACCTTCTGCCAGGAGAAGGTGGTGACGTCGAGCTTGTCCCAGGGCAGATCCTGCGCGAAGGCGGCAAGATCGCCTGCAAGCAGCTGGGCTGCACCAAGGCCAGCGTCATCCTTCAGGGGGACGACGGTCGCTTGCGCCTCGAGAGCGTGCAGGGCATGACCAAGGAGGTGTGGAACAAGATCCGCGGCAGCGAGATCGGTGACCGCTGTGGCCAAGGTACGTTCGTTGCATACGGTTCAGAAGGCCAGTAACTAATGGGTGACCGGATCGCCGGCGAATCCCTATGTTCGTGACCTTATCCTGCCATGATATGTTCAATATTCTTCTAAGACTCAATTTTTCAAAGGCTAGGACGCGTTCCTCCAGTTGGACCTTTAGTTCGTAGCATTCACTTGCATCGATGAGAATGGACATCACGTAATCTCGTTGCTATTCAGGACGTGGAGTTTCGAGTGCATAAAGTATTTCCTACTGAGTCATATTGGTTGAAACTTATTGAAAGCCGATGTAGCTTGTTCAATCCAACTCCCGAGGTTATTTATCTGTTCAATTACTTTATCTTTTCATTTCAATGTCAGCAGATAGTCAGAGATAAGCCATGCTCTTCGTCTTACTGACATTCACTGTAACCCCACTTTTGCGGCCTTTTCATCTATGATGTCGAGTGGCAGCTGCAGTCACTGTTTCACTTCTTCAAGAGAACAACGTCCTCAGCAAAGTCCAGGTTCCAACTTATTGAAAGCTGATGTAGCTTGTTCAATCCTCCTCTTGATTTCGTTGGTTATTCAACTATTATGATCAATCCAACTCCCGAGGTTATTGTGTTTCATTGCTTTTCTTTGCATTTGAATGTCAGCAGAGAGTCAGAGATAATCCATGCTCTTAGTCTTACTCACATTCACTATAACCCCACTTTTGCGGCTTTTTCATCTGTGGTGTCGAGTGGCAACTGTAGTCACTGTTTCACTTCTTCTAGAAGGACAATGTCCTCAGCGAAGTCCAGGCTGGAAGTCCAGGTTTCAACTTGTTGAAATGTAGCTTGTCCAATCCTCTTCTTGATTCCGCTGGTTATTTGACCTATATACTCACCCCACCCGACGCGCTCACGATCCCAGTTTCATGGCTTTTCTTTGCATTTGAATGTCGGCAGAGAGTCAGAGATAAGCCACGCGGGCCAATGTCGCAGCGCTAGCGCCAAGTTCTGCCGCATCGATGTTGACTTGCAGCCGGTCCAACGGATTTCCGGTCGGGTCGGCGACGATCTGCGGATTGACGCCATCAATGCCGGAAAGAGCGGCGACCCACAAATCCAGCGCGGCCCGTTCCTGTGCGCGGATTGCAGTATGGTCGCGGCTTTGCCACTGCCTGAGTGCGGCAATGGCCCCGGCAATGCTCTCCTTGCCGACCTTCATGCCTCGCCCAATGCCAATGTTTTGAAGATAGGCGGCTCGGACCAGATCCCGCTTGCCGGCGAGGATGCCAGAGGTAGGGCCGCCTAAAAACTTATGGCCGGAGTAGATCGCCAAATCGGCACCGTTGGCGATGAAGCCGGTGAGATCATATTCCGATGCGGCATCGACAATAACGGGCACGTTCCGCTTTTTGCAGATCTCAGCAAAGGTAGGAAAGGGGATTTGGCCGTAGTGGACCACATGATGGGAAACGACATAAAGGGCAGCGGCCGTCTTGTCCGTGAGAGCGCTTTCCAGCTGATAGTCCATCACATGGGTCGATTGACCGATCGGGTGAACCGTAGCGCCTGCGAGCTCGATGGCTTGGGAAACCGGGGCGCCATAACCGCATAAATGGCCCAGTTGGACCACGACCTCGTTTTTCTCACCCGGCATCTTCGGCAACGCTTCGGCGCGCCCAGGATCCACACCTGTAAGGCAACCGGCGACGGATAGAGTTATGCCGGCGCTGGCCGATGCCGTCACGCAGCCCGCCTCCGCCCCCGTCAGATCTGCAATCGCTGCGCTGGCAAGTGCCTGCAGCTGATGCATGTTGACGAACTCGCCCATGATCGCCGCTGTAGCTTCCTGCACGGCCTTCGATGTGATCGACCCGCCAAGGCTGGTCATCGTTCCCGAAACGTTGATCAACCGCTTCAGCCCCTGGGCGTCGTCAAGATAAATTTAAACCAGATTAAGAGTTATTTCTGATAGGTTTTAATGGAAATGCTACTTTTCTTTGAGCCATGGCTATGTATATTCACGCCAAAGTAACAATTAGTGGCTGACACATCCCTTAGTGAGAAATTCCAGAAGGGCCCCCCTTACATCCATTCCTGTCGGGGGCCTTCTAGTACCGATTCCAGAGTGGAGGTTTGCTACTAAAGATAAATTTAAACCGAATTAAGAGTTATTTATGTGAGGTTTTAATGGAAAGGGTATGTTTGTTTAGCCATGGCTATGCATATTCACGCCACTGTGACAATATGTGGTTAGCCCACCCTAACAAGAAATTCCAGAGTGGGAGGGTTGTTATTAGATAAGTTTAATTTAAACCATATTAAGAGCTATTTCTGAGAGGCCTTAATAAAAATACCTTATTTCTTTGACTGGATATTAGGTTTCAGTCCCCCAATCGCTGAAAAATTCTTTTACCAACTCTCACCTTAACTTTAAGCTGTAGGACATGTCAGTCCAAGCTATTCACCTCACCGTGTCAAAATATAAATGGCACATGGCACCTTCCACAACCTATCAACGAGGTGTCATCCTTGGCAATTCACTTCACCGTAAAAGTATGTCACTTTCCCCCGTGAAAACCCTATGATATGGATTATCATTCTTGGGATATTTTCCTTACAAAATCATGCTTAATGTCCATTGATCCGTGTTTTTGCCAGCTACCCCTCAATGTGATGCCCTCCATAGCGATTCACGCCAATATCCAAATACGTGACTGGCTTGTGGGATCCCTATGATACATATTATCATCTTAAGACATTTTACAAATATTTTCTCGTTAAAAAATCATGCATTCAATCCATTTGTTTGTGTGTTTTGCAGGCCAACTCTTTGTGATATACCATGTCATTTCACACCGTCGGGTAACATTATGACTGACCCTCTGGCACCCTTGACTAAATAAGTGTGTAACTGCACAGTCAGCAACATTTCTTTTGCAATTGGAAGAAGGAGAAGATTGTACCCACTTTACTAAAAATTCTGCTGACATTAAGGCAGTATTAAGGAGAAAAGTTTTTCAAGTTAAGACTTGGAATGAACCCTGTTTGTTGAATCCTCTTAGCCAGGAAACTTTTTGTCACCCGGAAGTAATTGTTGTTTTAGTATAAATATCTTTTGTTTTAATTGTAATACTTTAGTTTATCCGCTGATGACGGTCACTGTATGTATGATCAAAATATCCAGAACTTTTTGTATCTGTTTCACTGTCTAATAAAAGGACTTATCCCTTTTTGAGCTTTTATTTGTTTGTTACTGTTTCTTCAGTCAGATTCTATTTCCTCTTACCCTGGTAATTAACAAAAGTTGTCCTGTTCCCATGTCACTTTTATTTCAGCAGAAATCTCAAGTTTTTCCGATATATTGTTTCATCGTGCCAGAAATTTAGATATTGTTCCATTGGAATTGTCTTTATTTCCTTTGGTTTTGGCGCAGCATTTTCAATAGTTCCAGCCGTCTCCGCTATTCAATGTCCCGGACACTTCCTATCTATTCAGAACCTTAGTTACCTGATATGAATGTGAATGCCACTCATTGTTTAAAAACATTTCCTGAAATGCCACCTTAACTGATTCTTCATCAAACGGTGATGCTATTCTTCCCCAGAATCTAACCATATCCCCTGGTCTTTTATTTCTTATAGGAAGCCTTATTTCATAAATGAATGCAAAAAACTTAATGAAAATTTCATGGGGGTTATGGGCTTGCCTCCTTCAAAAAAGCCAAGATATACTAAATCTTTCAAGTCAAAGCAACTCAAGGAGAATATAAGAAAAACAATTTTTTATCGTAAAACCAGTTTAATCTCATTTTATTTTACTCGCTGCGTGCTAAAAACCTAATGGAAATTTCTAACAAGTTAGAATTAGCAACTAGTACAATCATCGTACCTTATCGCTTTGTGGTAAACAGATCGCGATTTTGCCTTCGAGCTATTTTTACATCCAAGGCTTAACCTTAACTTTCGGTGAAAATTTTGGTTAAATCAGCGATAACTTGACCTTGAAAATAAAAACACAACCACTGTATAAACGAGTCGTGAGCAATTGCAATTCTTAGACACTGCGCTAGGTGGCAACATCTGTAACAACTGTTAGCGACTTTAAAGACGTTGGCAATGGATACAGTAAAGTTGGTGATAGTTTGCCTTCAACCCCCACCCACATAACCCTCCAACAGTCAAAATTATACATAATGTCTAATTTGCACTTGATTTTGAGGTTTATAGGTTAAAATTGCAATATGAGTGTACTAAACCGAAAGCCAATATTAAGCCGATATGTTTAACAGATTTTCAATTTCCACCATAGTTCGCACCAAAGGATCTCTGAGTTCGATCAGTACAAGACTAATATTGTAACACGAAAATTCAAAATCCATACATGGATACAGTGCATATTTCACAAGAGCCGCTTGATTTCAACAAAAATCAGTATTTAAGAGGTTCTCAAACGCTAATACTTGGTGGTAAAACTAAAATTAGCATGGTACAGCAACGACGGCACAAATGTATCCTTCGAGAACAACTCATTGCTTGCTCCCAGCAGCCTATTGTTTTTGGTATTGTGGTTTCAAAACCTTATGCAAATGTAACGAAAGTTAAGTAAAAGAATGATATCGTCAGAGTAACTACAATGAATACGAGAAAGTGTAACTTGACTGGCATAACTTGAGTAAAAAATGAAGAAAGAGAAAGAGAAGAGATAGAGGGAGAGAGGAAAGGGATAGAGAGAAAGAAAGGGAGAAGAGAGAGAAATGTGAGAACTTACCCGTGTACCAGTGAGCTTTTTCTTGTCGATGAAAACAATGAAATTTGGATCAATTTTTGGACTCTGGACATGAATGGCATCCCCCCCCTGGAAATTCCTACAATTTGCTTATATATATTACCAGTAAATCAAACAGTTCGTGGTAACAAACTGTAGTAAGGAGCGACCTGGTTCAATAGTGACCAAAACTCTAAAAACAAAATTTTGATAGCAATAGCTACATAAAAAGAATTGCCAAATTTCCAAATAGTATTCAAAGTGTTGATGAAACTCACAGTTATAAAAATATTTTTAAGAAAATATGTTATGTCATATCGCGACACAACATTTTTTTACACCCCAGATCATATCGTCTTCCCACTTTTGGGCGCTTATAAGTGAATTTACATGTTTGATTTTTCTTTAATCATGTCATCTTGTGAGTATAGTTCATGTATTTGCTAGAGTTAAAAGGATTCCAACACTTATGTAACTCTCAGTGTGGGTTTTTCGCGCAAATTATTTTCCGTTTCTTTCGGATTCTATTATAAAGGATATTGTTTAGTATTTTATCCACGAAGGCTCCCTAGAACTTAATGTCTGACTATTTTTACGAGGTTTTGTTTCCCTAATAAACTAGTCCTTCTCTTATATTAAATTATTAGAGCATAAAATAGAATCATGAAAAGCAAATTAAATAAGAATAAAACAAATTGAATACAATTCTACTTGTTTAAGTTAGGGAGGTCATTTGTTCCGCTATCACTTATAACCATCATTAAGCGTAAAAACACTATGGGTGTGGTTCTTAATGATCAGAAGACCATTATGTCCTGAACGGAATATATAAAGAGCCTGTGTGAGCTCATTTTCGGCTTCCTATTTTCGGCTTCAGATTAAGGCGTTTTCAATTAAACTCAAAGTCCGTTTAATCAATCAAAGTGGGGAAACATGGGTATGAATTCCATTCGTTCAGTTACAGATTCGTAGAGTTAATGTTTGTGTATATTATGAGCTCTATGGTTGTTATACCTACAAAATTGCAAAAGCCTATAGCCATTACTGTTTTCTTTTCCTACACCAAAATTACCTAGGCTAGTGTAAAATATTTCTGATTGACTGTTCAGAGTAAAGCTTTAAGGATAAACCTTTGAGATTAGAAGAGATGGCCGCTTGAAATAGCTATTTTCTCCTCTCTGTGATAAATCTGGCAAAAGACACAAAGATAGAATGTTAATTGGCAATCGTGAGAGCAATTTAAAGTTGGTATAGGTCTTTCAAAACCATTTTTTGACATTTCAATTTTCTCCAATGCAAATGTGGCGTTACAATCAACAAAAAACCTATATAATTTGTAAATATTTGCTTTAAAAAATGGGCTTCTTCAGCAACAACTGCAACAATAGGAATAACACAGCCTAAGTTTATAAAGTTCAGCTCGAGCGGGTTTTAATTTTTTTTTTTTTGCACTAAACTTGTTACAGTGTAAACACCAATGCGCGTAATGTTTTTAGCAAAATATTCGCATGCTTATCTTTGAGCTCCTTTAAAAATAAAAAACCCAAAAAATCGCTGAAACTGAGCTAAATTTACATCGCAAAAAGTAGAATCTGCATATTTGTTTAAATAAAAAAAATGCTCTCGCAAGTTGGTTGAAATACCAAACAATCATCAAATTCTTTTTATTAGTCTTTTAGTTGATCTATTTGTGGACAAATCATTCACTGCTTCCAGTACACTATTTACATCCATTGCAGATAAAAGATTATCATATTTAACTATTCCCTTCTGCTTAAACTTTGACGTATTCTAAATTTGAGATGAACGTTTGGGGGCCATGAAATGAGTGGAAATACTGAAACTTAGTTAAGAAATATAGATCCATTTGGTTTACAATATTTAACTATTTTCCATTTAATTATTTTAATGCAACTGAAATTTACTGAAACCGCTGGAATTTTTGCCACGACGATTTTCAAAAACCACATAGCACCCCACAGACTACTACACATTACTACATAGCACCCGACAGATTACTAAACATAACTACAGATTACTACATAGCACCCGACAGATTACTACACATTACTAAAGATTATAACATTGCACCCGACAGATTACTACACATTACTAGATAGCACCCGACAGATTGCTACACATTACTACATAGCACCCGATAGATTACTACATAGCACCGGACAATTTACTACACATTACTACGGATTACTACGTAACACCCGACAGAATACTACACATTACTACAGATTATTACATAGCACCCGGCTGATTGCTACATATTACTACATGGCACCGTAATGATTACTACACATTACTACATAGCATCCGACAGATTAGTACACATTACTACATAGCATCCGACAGAATAGTACACATAACTACAGATTATTACATAGCACCCAACAGATTACTATACATTACTACGGGTTACTACATAGCACCCGACAGATTACTACACATCACATAGCACCCGACAGATTACTACAAAGCACTCGACAGATTATTACACATTACTAAATAGTACCCGACAGATTACTACACATTACTACAGATTACTACATAGCACCCGACAGATTACTGCACATTAATACAGATTATTACATAGCACCCGACAGATTACTACGGATTACTACATAGCACCCGACAGATTACTTCACTTTACTATATGGCACCTGATAGATTACTACAGATTATTACTTTAGCACCCAACTGATTAATACACATTACTACAAATTATTACATAGCACCCGACAAATTACTACATAGCACATGACAGATTACTGCACATTGCTACAGATTATTAGATAGCACCCGATAGATTACTACACATTACTACAGATTATAACATTGCACCCGACAGGTTACTACACATTACTGCTGTTTACTACATAGCGCCCGACAGATTACTACACATTACTACGGCTTTGGTGATTCTTCAAGATCCTTTTGAATACGACTGTGGAATAATCTTTATTTATTTTAGTATCGCATTAACAGCATTTGATGGCTATACGGTTGGGTCTGGTTACAGAGACATTACGCTTCTTACTTGAGAATTTCACTTGGAAATTTCAAAGAAAATGTCAGAACAACTACCATCCAAGCTAATTTCACAAAACCACGAGTACGTTACTCAGAACATACGTAACTATGCACAAAATACTACTTCGCCTCTCTTTTCAAACTCGTTTCGAACTGGCCAAATGACTGACAAAAATAGAGTCTAATAATTTTTTTTTTTTTTACTATTTTCCGAAGGTGCTGTACACCTAACTTGGGTAAGATGAAGGAATGGTAACTCCAATTCGTAAGAGACGTCTAAAGTGGAGTGGAAAAACTTACAGAACAGATTAAATAGCAAGGCCTATAAGCCTAGAAGGTATTTTATCTAGCCAAATCTTTCGGAGGTTCTCAGCAACATTTGAGAGTCCTCACTAAACATAGTTTGCGAACAGGCTATGCCAACTTCTGGATACATCTGTGCATGCTCTGTGTTAGCATAGATGAGTTAATGGATGGAACACGTTATTCTTTTTCTCGACTATTTATGAAACAATTTTCTCTATTGGATCTCTTTTGCTGGATATTCACCGGTTCGATAATCGATATCGATATTTGGGCGCGATATATTAATAAATCGAAATCGATATTCAATATCACCCAACACTATCTGGCAGTGATTTCTTAGCAGCCCAGAAGAGATTGGCCTCTCAACCACACAAGACCCTTCCTCGGGAATCATAATCCAGGTAATAGGAAGAACATAACAAGTAGAAAAATCAGAACTCGTTGATATCATCGTGGTCTTTTAATTTGGCTCTGATTTTTAACACTCTAGCTATGATACTGGATATTCAGATTTCAGAAGGAAGATTCATGATGTTGTAATAGTAACAGTAGCAAGTGTGATTTAAACAGTAATATTTTTAGTAGAAGCGTGCACAGGGCCGGATTTAAAGCTTTGACGCTTCTAGACCCAAGCGTTTTTGCCGCTCCATTTTTGCCAGATTTTTGGGATTATTCCCAAAAATTTGGGAATAGTGGAAGAAATGAGCAGAAAACAACTGATGGGCGAAAAGTGATGAAAGAGAGGGGTGATACCAAACTCTCAGCTATTATTCTTGGGAGAGATCTGACAGTTTATAATTCACCATTTAATTCTTGTTTTGTTTCGAAATGGCTTTTCTTTGAATAGGCAGCGTGGTGGCTGAGGGCACCTTGCACATTGACGAAAAATCACATAAATTCAGTTTTTGTCAAGATAAAATTACACATTGATAATTTATTGCATCCACTGGCATTATGTGCCCGGTCCTGGCTTAGGGGACCTAGTGGTAAAACCAGACTTTGTCCCCAGAACGTGCACCAGCCATCTCAAACTTTCTCTCATTATAGATCTTCCCTTTTAAGCGTTCTCTGAAAGTTCCACTTTAATACCCTAATCCCTTTTTGAGATACCCCATTTTGACAATCTGCATGCACATACTGTCTTTTGATTCAGTTCAAATTGCCCCATAAAATTTCCTCAAATTTTTGCCTGCATACACTTAGCCATAATAGTACTAGGTATCATAGTAGTAGTGGTAGTGGTAGGAGAAGTAGTATCAGTAATAATGCTGTATTAGTAGCAGTAGTAACAATAGTAGCAGCAGTATTAATAACAGTAGTAGCATGTACATGCTGCTTTTTGGTCCGTTGAGCATCCCCCACATGACAACCCGGAAGTTTCATCTTGATGTGGTAAGCCGTCCAAAATATATTGCTGATGCGTCCTTTCGATCCTTTTGACTGCCTTTTAGTCTTAATACTCTTAGCTTTAAAATTACTTGCGATTGAAGAATCTGGTATGAACTTTACCTTTTAGACTCTTTCAAGAAGTTCTTGCATCCTTTAAGTAATAGACCAAAACCTCTTCCCGCCTCATTTAAGGATGTCTTTTGACTAAAGATTAAGATATTAGCAACCTTCCATTCTTTATCTGCAACGTAATCTATCTGTATTAGCTTCCTTTAATGGCAGCGCTGAACTTTGCTCTTTAGTCTCTTTGAAGAAATTTTTTGGAACAGCATTTGGAAATTTGGAACACCAGTCAAAGTAGCAATGGAGAGGGGAGGTTTAGCACATTGGTTAATTTAAAAATAGATTTAAAAAGTGTTTTTGATGATGAGTAAGTTCTACTGCTACTGCTAACAACTCACCGTAGGAACAAGTGGCCGAAGACCAACACGGCTACAAACGCTCCTTCTCCATCCCAATCTATTCAAAACCACCCTCTCAGGAAGTTCCCATTTCCCTTAAAGCTTTCCCACCCAAACCAAAGTCGACCTGCTTTCCATTTAGTCCTAGACAGTAGATGGAAAAGGACACTCTTTGGGAATCTGTCATCCGTCAACCACAGAACGTGCTCTAGCCATCTTAACCTTTCCCTCATTATAGCACTAGAAAGCGATATTGAACAAAACTTTTCCTATTGTCTACTCTTTGAAATACAGTCAGTCAGTTGGGTACCCAAAACCATTCGTAGGCAATTTATTTGGAAAATAACTGGCAAATATTCCTCCGTTTTTCGAAGCGCCCATGCTTCAGAACCATATTTGACTACTGTTATCACTCTAGCTTCCAATATTCTAATCTTGGTTCGCAGAGTTATGTTTCTATTCTTCCAAGCTTTATCTATGTGAAAGAACGCCCTGACTCTTCTACTCGGCTTTTCTACTTTTTCACATCTTCACTGAACCCAGCGTCTTCACTAATAATACTACCAAGGTAGGTGAAGTTGTCCACTCGATCGAACTTTTCATTAGGGAAATGGATTGTTAGATTTCTTTGGCCGATAATTTTGACGACAATTATTTTTGTCGCGTGGGCTGGAATCGGATTGCGATTTCTGAAATTTACGACAGACTACCGAGTTTTTTTTAGTCCCGATAATCCTCATTTAAAAGCGTTTGAAGCTCTTCAAAACAAGTATTCTAAATCGGATAATATTTTTTTAGGGATTGAGTCTAAGGATGGAAATGTTTTTTCGCAAAAAGCGTTAAGTGCTTTAGTCGACTGAACGGAATGGTCCTGGCAGACGCCTTTTTCGTTGCGCGTCGATTCTTTAACTAATTATCAGCACACCCATGCTGAAGAAGACGAATTGATCGTCGAATCTTTAGCTCTGCATCCAGAAAAACTAAAAGCTGCCAATCTAAAAGACATTCGAAAAATAGCTTTGTCCGAGCCAACGTTGGTCAATCGTTTGGTTTCATCCAATGGCGAAATGGTAGGGATTAACATTACCTTAAATATTCCCGATGACAAATTAGATCAAGTCCCTCATATAGCGAAATATGTTCGTGAAATAGCGGAGCGAACCCGATCAAAATATCCCGAAGTGAATGTATACGTTTCTGGAGTAGTAATGATGAACAACACGTTTGTCAACGCTGTCAAAGGAGACATGAAAACTCTTATCCCGCTAATGTATCTGACGGTGATTGTCTTTCTCGTTTTAACTTTATTTTCATCTTCCGTTGTAGTTCCTGCTTTTTCTGATTGATATTTTCGAGAAGCTAATTTTACTTTTGTAAGTTTCAAATTGACTTGTTATTTTAAATGGAAAGATTTTCTTTTCAGTTCAATATTTGTACAAGAAGTCCTTGATTCAATTTCGCCATATTTCAATTCCAATGGCTCAGAATCACACGGCTATAACGTTGAAACTCTGCAAAACTATCTAAAACCCGCAAAGACTCTTTAATTCTGCGGTTGCTCTTTCTATCAATAATGTTTCTACTCTTGGGAAGTTCCAACTAGCAGCTTCAAACAAAATACTTTTTCCAAATTTAATATCACCAGAATAGACAAAATTGTGATCTCCATTACCAATATGGAAATGACATAAAGCTGAACCTAAAATATGACCTGCATTTGCAAGTACAAGTTTAATGTCAGGTGAAATATCAGTTACTGTTCCATAAGGTAAAGTAATTGTTTGTCTCATGAGTTGTTTTACATCTCGTTCAGAATAGATTGGAGTTCTACCTTGTGCAGAAGCTACTTTGATGGCATCTAATTGAATCAAATTCATCATAGGAAGGGTTGGTTCAGTACAATAGATTGGACCTTTGTATCCATATTTGCACAGTGCAGGTAAAAAGCCAGTATGATCTAAATGTGCATGACCAATTACAATTGCATCAAGTTCATCAAGTGTGATATTCAAAGAATCTAATCTTGGAAAGGCATCCATTGGAGAGCGTGCACCAGGATTTATTCCACAATCAATCAGGATTTTACTTTCAGGAGTAGATAACAATAATGAAGAACGTCCTACTTGACCAAATCCGCCAAGTGTGTAAAGGGATACTTCAGTTCTTTGGGAAAGTCTAGGTCTAAAGATCTCATCACCTACTTGTTTTAGTTGCTTACTTCTGTCAGCAGAAGCTTGTTTTAGAGTTGCATTAATTGTTTGAATGGTTCGTGAAGGAATAGTAGTAGCCTTTCTAATTCTTAATCTCCAACCTATTTTTTCAGTTACTTCAGCATGATTGAATTCTTTTGCATTTCGTTGTAATAGCCAAGGTCTCTTTGCCTCAACTGATACTTCACCTGTTGCTGTATCAAAAATAGTTCCTTGTAGATTTGCTTCTTTTGGAACACAATCTGCTAAGATTTTTCTAGCTTCATCTTCAGGTTTTCTAATTGATTCATCAGTTCTAACAACAATTCTATTTTGAGTTTTCAGTAGTTTGTTGTTTCATTGTGTTCCTAATAACGAAGTATTTTAACTGTTTCTGTTTGTTTTCTCTAGTTATATCCACTATTTATGTTCCAGCAGCTGTGTTATTTTAAACAGAGAGAAGATAATTTTGAGTACTTAAGAAAGGTCTTCGTCTGAAAGTTTACTTTGGAATAAGTTATGAAAAACTTTCAGGCTAATATTAAGGGCTTTTTTTCCATATTTCACGTCCCTTTTTGCTTGTTAGCAGGCTAACTTCTGTATATCAGCTTCGAATGGCATTTTGTTTTCTCGCTAGACCCTTTTTAAAAGTTCTTGTTAATTTTGGCTACTATGGGCCTTAGTTCGTTCTTTACTTGTACAATTACCCAAATTATCAAATAATTATTCAAATGGCCCTTATTCAAATGCGTGGACTCTGGGGTGACTCTGTGTAGGAAATGTATACTTTTTCCTTCTGGGTATTATTTTTCTTTTTTCTTTGACAATTTTTCCGTTTTACTGCTGCTAATACCTTCCTCAAATATTTTGCAGAACTCAACTACCAATAATGACCTATAAATAAACCTTTCAGAAATGATATAAATGGAAATCCTATAGAAAACCTTCACGCTTAATGGAAGGTGCCTATTTTTGCTTTTTGAGACTTCATATATTTTGGATATTCTGTTCGGTTTTTTTTCTGTAGGTATAGGTATAAACTTGTGCACCTGGGTTATGCCTTGATATTGGAAAAATTAATTTATGGCTTGATGAAAAATTAACAAGTTTTCTTACGGAAATAAAGAGCCAAGTTGAAACACAAAACTTAAGAAAAACATGCTTCACAGATTGCGCAATATATATCTGCAAAATTAGCTCAGTTAAACTGACTCGTGGTATTTTCCAGTGCCTATAGAATTCTCAAAACTAGTGTTTATTAAAATCTGAGCTTACTTGAGTTTCTTAGAGAAAACAAAACATGTCAAAAAAAAAAAAAAAAAAAAAAAAAAACCAAAGGAAACTATTTAAAAAGGGATTATTTCCTAAAAGCAACGATTTAAAGTTTATTATTTACCACGTTTTACGGAAAGGAGTCGAATACCAAAAAAAATTGGTCGTTTACAAGATCCACAAACTATTTAGACACTAACTTATACAAACACATACCAAAAAACAACTTTTTTACCAAAGATACTTTTTAACTTCTTGGTTTCTCTCTCTCTAAGATAGGCAAAGATCTTTTATGCAAAGTCTGTTGCGCATATTCTCGTAACGTAAAAACAATTCAAACTACTTTGAAAAATACCACATTTCTGGCGGAAGTAAAGAGAGAGTTGAAACTTGAAAACGGAACGGAAATACGACAAAACAAATTCAGACAAAATTGATTCAGACAAAACTTATCAAATTCTGATTCAGACAAAAACTGACACAAATTCAGACAAAACTGATTCAGACAATTTATACGACAAAACTGATTCAGATAGAAACAATAAGGGGGGCCACCATGCTCCGCAATCACTACAGAAAATTGAAAACAAAAACATGCTATTGAGGACTCACAACATAGAGACGAAAAATTAAAATTCTATTTTTTAAAGAATATGTGCTTTAAATCTTGGGAATGTTCCTACTAAACCGAATTTATTTAGGAGATCATTTTATTATCTGGTATCAAACAGTTCGTGGTAACGAACTGTAGTAAGGAGCGACCCAGCTCAATAGTAACCGAAACTCCAAAAAATGGAATTTTGATACAAATAGTTACATCAAAAGAATCGCATTTTAATACTGATTTTCAATATATAAGTTTCATTAAGTTTAGTCTTATCCATCAAAAGTTACGAGCCTGAGAAAATTTGCCTTATTTTAGAAAATAGGGGGGGGGGAAACCCTAAAAGTCATGCAGTCTTTAACGAAAATCATCGGCCCATACTATAGCAAATTCCAGATTTAATCACCATAAAACGTGATCCAATCTGATATTTTTGGTAAAAGTGTTAGCCAAGGCTAGAGATTCTAAAAAAGTCTTTGAAATTAAACTAAAAATTAATGCTAAAAAAGGCAGAGTAAGACAAAAAAAAAGTATAAAGTATCCGTCAGGAATTGAACCCATGACCGTTGGAGCAGAATGCTCGTACTATATCCACTGTACTATGCAGGCTTTCAAGGAGACATTTTAAAAAATACTTTTTCTAATTTTTCCGAGTTAACCGTCCCTCCACTCCCCCAGATGGTCGAATCAGGGGAGCGACTATTTCTAATTTAATCTGGGCCGGTCCCTGATATGCCTGCAAACTTTCATCGTCCTAGCTTATCTGGAGGTGCCCGAACTAGCAAAACCAGGACCGACGGACAGAAATTGCCATCAGTATATGTCACTTGGCCGACGGACAAGTGCCATAAAAACCAATGATGAATATCCTTTATTGGTCAAAGATCCGATCGGACAACAGGCATACAGAAAAAAGCCCCGCAGCGTGCTCTCTTCGTGAAGAGTGGAGAGAAAATATCCTTTCCCCCAAAAAAATTTATAACTTCCCTCCAGCCTCACCCAAAATAAACTCACTTCAAGTTTGAACGTGATGTACCAAATGTGAAACAATGCATATAATCAGGAATACATACCAAACTGCTTATAAAATTCGAATGATGTTTGCAGACTGCATGCAAACTCTTATATAAAATGCACGATTGCCTTAACTCTTCCGTCAAATAGCGGAAAAAAAAAGATTCTATATGCTATCTTAATCATATCAGTTATAGTCAGAACCTCTGGAAAGTTTGTAAATTGTTAGCATAATTTACATCACATTCTACTCTCGTATCGCTGGTTAACGCTACATTGACGAAGTGAATGTGGAGGTAATCTAACTGCCTATAAGCATAGTGTCATCTACATTCGTCATTCTATGGCAATTGGGGCTCCTAAAAAGGCCACCAGATGGCAATGTTTTGGTTTTGCCAGAAACCACCTACAGACGCACATGCAGAGGCAAAAGGAATAAGTGGCATTTTATCTCAGTGCACCTTCCAGATCAGTCGACCAGATTAAAGACCGAACAGAAAGTTAGACTACGGTCGCTTGTCAAAATAAACTGTCATACGCACTATGAAATCCTACCGACTCTTACGCCATGGTATGTTGATGTGACTGTTTCTTCTGATATAAACAATAGCTTCCATGCATGAGCCAATCCAGATGATTTTATAAAAAGAAATATTTTTATTTAATCCATCCTACATTCTCTATCTCTTTCAGTTCACCTATTTCTCCCTTCGTCTTTATTGTAGCTTTCTTGCTCTCATATTCAGTTTCTACTTTTAGGGACCTCTTTTTGGAAGCTGATCAAGTAACTGACGGGAATATACTAGAAGACATACTCAAGAACGCAGCCTTAACAGAAGAAGATTATTTTGTCGCACCGCCGGGAAATATTCCTCTTGAACCCAAAGCTAACTATAATCAAAGCAACCATCGAACAGAAGAAAAAGATTAAATAATGGAGAAAGTCTTAGAATATGCTTTACGCTTTTCTTACCTTAGAAAGAGTGATAATTATACACTAGGTGCTCTTGGACTCATTTTACTTGAAAATATCCGTCGCGAGTGGATATGCAGCGTTTCCACAACCCAGCTTGAACCCTTTTTCCGTACCATGAATGTTAATCCAGTCATTTACTATGAACTGTATAAAGTAAATGATAAAAGGCTACCATTGGGATTAATCACTTTACAAAACAGTGATTTTAATATGATGTATGATCAACGAAAGTTTAGTAAGGATATGAACTTCGTGTATTTTTGTCACCCCACAACTAAAATGAAGTGGTATGACTACTGGTCATTTCCTAGCTTAGTCGCATGTAATGTTTTGCTATTGAAAAGACTACACTATTAGTTACCATGCACCACAACAGTATTAACTTTACTCGACTATGGTAACCTGGGTGACAAAAAGATTTTAAGATGTATAGAACCAAAGAATATAAGCATGGAAAGTTGGAACAATAGGTGTACATAGGTATAAATGTATAAAATATATTTATTCACAATAATAGGTGGAACTAATATGAGCATGTCATTATTGAAAAGTGCTGCTTCAAGGTCAAGCTATTTAAATGATTCATAAATAGAATTAACGTATACCAAGAGACAGGGCACACGGTTCATGATTATTACGGTGACCATGAATTATACAAGATTACATCAGTTACATGTGTAAATGAACATAAAATACTTTTATAAAGAAATAGAATGCTTTAAGATAAGATACATTATTAATCGAATTAGCAAACGCTAGCATAGATACATCATCTACACAGTAAAGTGAATAACACCAAAATTAAAAATCAGCAACTATGACACTTGCAGGCAAATTGATAAAATGAATCACAGCAAACATTAAGAACTGCATGAAACAATATCGTTAAAATGCAGAGTAAAATATGGTGCAAATCATTTGTGATATCTCCCAGTACTAGAGGCTGGGTAAGTCATAAACAATGGGCAAATATTTTTGATTTGTCAGAGTCCTAGTGTTTGATCTTTTAGTAGGAGGACTCTCAGGGTCAGGTAAAACCATGGTGAGTAGGAAAGTCTTAACAAACTAGTACACATCGATATTTCAACTCACGTCTGCAACTATCTAGTGAATTCAGGTTGGGTTGTTTTGGTGCATCATCACGCATTGAGTAGAAATGTTCAACTATAATTTTTATAGCTCTTTAAAGCAGATATGAGCCACTTTGGCTTTTTTTACTTTCAAATATCTTTGTCTTCTGCGTGAAAGTATGGTTTCCGAAATCAAATTCTTTTGATATATGTATAATATCAAAATTCCATTTTTTAGAGTTTTGGTCACTATTGAGCCGGGTCGCTCCTTACTTACAGTTCGTCACCTTGAACTGTTTGAAAAAAAAAAACATAAAAGCATTAGAGGTTGTGAAGGCGGATATGACCGAGGCGTCGAATCCCATTAAAAAACCGCCGAGGGCGACGATAAGGGAGACGCGAATGATGTAAAGCAGGTTTTCGTTCATAAGTATTTTATTGGAAAATATTCTTTACAAGCAAATGTAGTAAAACGCTTTAGGCCGCTATAATTTTTAAGTACGCTACCATTACGTCAATGTAATAAACGACTACATCATGACCACATCATTTGGGTAAACGCCGGCATTTAAATAGGATAAAGTTGTCTAAATTATACGAAGAGTTAAGAAGCAGTTTGAGTTTGGCTTTTGAAGTCTATCATGCGTTGGCCTACAATCCGCGTTCTATTTTCTTTTATGCCCACCCCTCAAATATAAGAATGGAGATTTTTTAGTCGACTATTTGCCGAACTAATAATTTGAAAACAGATTTAGTAAACCGTACATACTCCTTCATTTGACGATCAAATCCAATCCATTTATAAACGTTCCCATATGGACAGGAAGGGGCGCCTTTGCTGGAACCGGGGCGAAGTTCATAACGATCTGGCTCCGACAAATAAGCTTGCATATTTATCTTACGCATTAGCTGGGGCGATAAGTCAATTTACAATTTTGGCAAACTAGCCTATCGTCTTTCTGTTGTAATTGAATGCCTGATAAATGTTTGTCGGCATAATCTTGTATCCAACCCACATTGGGATTTGGGCTATTGACGTCGGCATGGTTGTTTTTTATCGCTTCGAAAAATTGGCCGCCATACTCATGTCTACCCCAGCAATTGGGGCAGTAACCTTCCGGGGCGTCTTCTTTTGCCTGATTTTGCCCGAAATAGCATGAGGAAAATAGTCTTGGTATTTGGGGTAAAAGGGAAAAGGGTCCTAAGCCTTCCCCCCTAAAATTCATGCCTTGTAATATCACTTTTACATTGCTGAAATTGTTTTGCTAAGACCAGCTTTATACATTTTGAACAGAAAATTAACTAACGAACGTGCACTTGCAAACTAGTTGATATCCAAGAGGAAAAAAAATGTATACTCTTATAGCGATTGCTGTAGCAAAACTGCTCCCAAATTTAGAACTAATGTCATGATCAGTATGCTAATTACAGACATTTTCAATTCCAAAGGGATTCTCCTAGTGATATTAAAGTTTCAGGGTAACAGGATAATTTTAGTTTTTGGCACACTTGGGGCCCCATTTTAAGAAACCCAAAGCCTAAAAATTTGTTTCTACTCTTTGGTTCCCTTTGCCCACGAACTTTAGAATATTATTTATATCTAAGTAACAGCTACCTTTCAGAATTCCCAAATCCAACATCTGAAAAGAGGCAACACTAAAAAGACAAGAGGAAATAGAAGAGACAATCTACAAAAAAAATCAAAATACTACACAAATATAGTACAAATTTTGATAACTAAAATAGCAAAATGATGTAATACGTGAATAAAAATTGTGGAGCGTATTTGCCACCTTGAAAAACGAAAATTTCTAGCAAAGTAGGCTTGAGAACAAAGTAAAGAAACTAGAGGGACATACATTTTGAATTTTTGTGATTCTTCTGCATGTCATTACCTCTGAAAATGAGCAACCATAGTGTATGTACTAACCTGAGCAAGGAAGAGTTGAACCACTTCTATATGATCAAACATTGCTGCACAATGCAGTGGGGTCATTTTTTGACTATCTTTGGAGCTAAGGGCTTCTGACACTGACTCTGGTTGCATCTTGAACATCATTTCCAGTATGGGAGTTGCTCCCTGTGCTGCGGCAAGGTGTACAGGAGTAGGGGGTTGCCCCCTCCTCAGTATCATGAGTCTTCTTTTTGCTAAAGCTTGACTTTTTGTTCTAATTATTGAATAATGACTCATGATACACAAGGACCGTTGAAGTAGAATTATAAGCTTTTTACAAATTAAAAAAATACACTTTAGTGTAAAGTGCGAGGTATGGAGGAGTGGGCAACCCCCTCACATACGTAATAATTTCTGTTCGTTTTAAGTTTTAATGTTGCTCCTCGCTTTCAGTTGAAAAAAAACTTTTTTTTCTTTACTTAATTTATGATGGTTTTTTAATTGATTCTGGGAAATCCAGCTCCCTCCCCCATGGAAAATTCACTTCCCCCACGAACACTCCTCAATGGAAAGATTCTTCAACGTAAGCAACCCCACCAGAAAATACCTCCCTCCTCGAAAATATCTTTATACTTCCCAATAGCCAATGCTATATGTGAACAATGGACAAAGTTCATAATTTGCAGCCGTTCCCCTGGAGGTTGTGAGGGGTCACGTCATCCTCAAAGACATAGTTATTAGATATTTCGATCATGCTGAAGAAAATGGCTGTCTCGCAATTTTGGTCGGACAATTGTGGTTAAAAAGGGGGGGGGGGTGAGAGGAGGTAGCTGCTTTCCAATATGTTTTGTCACTTAAAAAGGGCACTAGAACTTTTGATTTCCGATCAAATGAGCCCTCTCCCGATCTTCTGCGATTACTGGTTCGATACGATCACCCCTGAAAAAAAAACGCATCGGTGATCTTTCTACCGGGCAAAAAAAAGACAAAAAAAAAACATGCAAAATTACAAATTTTTTGTACATAGGAATTTGAAACCTTTACACTTTACACTAGAGTTCTCTGGTATGCTAAATCTGACAGTGTTATTTTCATTAAGATCACTTAATGTTATGGAGGAGTTTCCCCCCTTTTCAAAAATTGGGGTGAGGGAATTGTATCCCCTGGAAAGGCAACTCGAGGAAGAAGCAAAAAACGGACAAATCAGTTTGGATTCAGCTAAAAATATTTACTCTCGTCTTGAGAGCTGGTATGGACAAAAGTATTTTACTGTTTGGATAAATGCTCTCCGAAAACCAAGTGATCAAATAAAAGTCAACAACCTTAGGATCAGCACGCCAACATTGAACCGTGGTCTCGAATATGTGAAAAGGATAAACACCATTGCTGTTGCTGGTTTATCTGTTGAGACTTCTCTAAATGTTTGGGATGATGATGATCATTCAGTAAAGAAAAGTTTTCAAGAACTGAGTGAAACTGGGCTTTTTACGTTAACAATTAATGAACAAAAAAGTTCTGGAACAATTTCACTTCCACTTTTAACAATCCATGCATTTTCCAAGAACAACGAAGCAGTTGGAGAATCAGTTTCTCCTTTGGAATATGGTTGGGATAAAATGGAGATTGTTGCCATGAATGCATTAAGATGCCAATGGAATGCTCGATATTATATTCACGGAAATAGAGAGTTTCCAATAACCGTATTACGACCAGGAGCATATAAGAATCCCAATTGGAATGCCCCAAAAGTTTTAATTAACAAAGAAATCGGTCCTGTCGTGTTGCTGGCAGAAAAATGTGAAGGAGATATTGAAAAAACAGAATTTAAAACTGGAAGTGATGGGAAAGGAAGAAGAACTACAATTCAAGACGGAACCATATATTTGATGGCACCAAATCAAGAAGGGAATGATGGACTTGCATGTTTTTTCCCATGCATAATATTTAATCAAACCAAATCCAGAGATTTGGTGAACAAAAAAGGTAACATATCAACAACGAAGGTAACACAAAATGAAGTGGCCAAGTTAGTTGGAAAACAACAAATAGCAGCAAAAATTTATTAAGAGCTTAAAAATTGTCTTGAAACTGAAGTCTTATATTCAGTACAATAATGGAGTAAAACATAGCCTTCTGCATTGGTGCAGTGATGCGTCTCTTTTTTTTCCAGAGATGCTCGTGTCGATTTGTTGGTCGTAGGATGTTGAGAGGGGGCAGAGAAACACATTTTTCAGAGAGAGCACAATCAAACAGAAAAAAAGTAATTGCCTTACATAAATTGCGAAATAGAAAACCCAGTTTTGTTCAGTATTAAAAAAAATATATTATTGAGCATGTAGCGTTTTCTGGATCCTCAATAACGATAGAATTGTGTGTAATAGAACGCCCTATTCATGACAATGATAACATGCAATGATAACAAAGAATTTGGGTATGATGGAGACAGGAGGCTGGGGAACAAAAAATATAGAGCAAAATCGTATGCTTTCACGCCTTAAAGTAGATTTTTTAAGCTAAAAATGAGTCAAATCTATTAAAAGCTATTGTCAGATTTGTGCTCCACATATTATTTATTCATTTTTCACTCAGTATCATTATCAGAAGGAATATGTTATCGTAGAACAATAGGAGACTAAGAAACTTAAAGAAACGAGAATAAGAAAAGAGAAAAGAATTGAAAGAAAAGAGAAATTAAAAAAAATTAAAGAAAAGAGAAGAGCCACATTAAAACTTAAGGCGATCAAAAATTATATCCTGTGAAAATTCAAATTTAAAATATCTAGAAATTCCATAAAAGAATAAATGAAACCCCCCAAAAAAGAAATTAAAACAGTTATTACAAATACGAGTTCGGCTACTTCCCCCCTCCATCTTCTGACTCTATTCAACAAACTTATTGCATCAATTTCATTCAATTTTGGGTTTGGGGCGGTTCTTAAGCTAAGCTTTTGACACAGGATTAAACTTTAGACAATATACTCAAAATATGTCATTTTGACAGCCTGGATGCAGAAAATTACAGCCTGGAGAAAATCACCTGAACATTCCCTGAATTTTTGACTTAAAGATCTTACCTATCTGAGAGCAAATGGTCCTGATGGCCATCTCGAGCAACCGCGGCCTGTGCGGCGGCTTCAACACGCACGAGACGAAGGCGGCCGTCGCCGCCCACAAGGCGCTCGTCGCGCAGGGCCTCGAGGTCGAGGTCATCGCCTGCGGCAAGCGCATCGGCAGCATGCTCAAGTTCAAGGGCGTGACGCCGGACGTGGTCCACACGCACATCGAGGACAAGCCGACGTTCGCCGAGGTCGACGAGATCGCGGCGGCGCTGCTCGAGCGCTACGAGAGCGGCGACGTGGACGAGGTCCACGTGGCCTACACGAAGTTCCTCTCCGCCGCCCGCCAGGAGGCGACGGCCGAGCAGGTGCTGCCCCTCGAGCCGCCGGCCGGCGACGACGCCGAGGGCCCGCAGCATCAGTTCATCTTCCACCCGAGCGCCGAGGAGATCCTGTCGGACCTCCTGCCCCGCTCGGTCCGACTGCACCTGTTCCAGGCCTTCCTGGACAGTGCGGTCAGCGAGCAGACCGCTCGCATGGTGGCCATGAAGGCCGCCACGGACAACGCCAACGAGATGATCCGCGACCTGACCCAGCTCTACAACCGGAGCCGTCAGACGCTGATCACCACCGAGCTCAGCGAGATCATCGGCGGAGCGGCCGCCCTCGAGTAGCCCTCGAGAGCACCCCTTCGCCCCAAGGACACCAAGAGGAGAGATCATGGCCTCCGTCGGCAAGATCACCCAGGTCATCGGCTCCACGTTCGATGCCGAGTTCCCCGAGAGCGACCTCCCGCAGATCTACAACGCGGTCGAGTGCATCATCAAGCGCGAGGGCGCCGAGGATCAGCGTCTGGTCGGTGAGGTGCAGCAGCACCTCGGCGGCGGCGAGGTCCGCTGCGTTGCGCTCGGTTCGTCGGACGGCATGGTCCGCGGCCAGGAGGCTCGCGACACGGGCGCGCCCGTGAGCGTGCCGGTGGGCGACGAGACCCTCCTTCGGGGCTTGTCATAGACAAATAACTTATCTAAATTAAAGTTGTGAAAATACTTAGATTTTAAATCAAACGTACTTCCAGATAGGTAGATGAAGAAAGGGAAATTTTCTTTGGGAACGGCCCAAAACCTCCTAAAAATTTAAATCGCTATCTAAAAATAACTTTCTAGCATTCCTTGATCCCCTTTCCTCAATAATGAACCCTCAGATTCATCTTAAGATTCTGGGCCGTCTGCCCCATTCTTTAAAAGGGTAAGCTTCTTCCCCAGGAGATGTTGAAGATTTGCGTGGCACACACATACTTACAGAGCCTACTTCCAATTAGCAGTACTCCGGTTATGGAGAGAAAGTACCGAAGATTTTTGCTTGATGGTTTTACATAAGGTTCTTCTTCGCCTGTTATCGGACTGATTCGAGTACCATTTGCTGATTTTTCATATTCAGGTCTAACTTCTTCATCTTCCAGCTGTTGGGGATAAAGTAGGTCCCATTCCCACCTGATTTTTGCTTGTCTGCGCTTCCAAAGTTCAAGTAAAATAGTTGCTAATAAATATAAAACAAATATAAATTAATTATAAATAAGAAAAAATTATGCTGTTATCAAACAGCTCGTGGTAACGAACCGTAAGTAAGGAGTGACTCGGCTCAATAGTAACCGAAACTTTAAAAAATGAAACTTCCCTATCAACAGATACATCAAAAGAATCAACTTATTATGCCGATTAAATAAAAAAAAAACCTTTTTTTTTAAATGAAAGTAAGGAGCGACATTAAAACTTAAAACGAGCAGAAATTATTACTTATATGAAAGAAACTGTCTCCTCCTCAACGCCCCGCTCTTTACGCTAAAGCTTTTATTGTTCTAAAAAGTAGAGTTGTGAGAGAGAGTCAAACTTTAGCGTAAAGAGTTGGGCGTTGAGGAGGAGACAGTCCCTTTCATATAGGTCATAATTTCTGCTGTGGGGGCAAGTGCCCTAGGTGACAAACAAGCTTAAATTGTAATATTTAAGGGCAAAAATTGCAGTAAGTACAGTAATTATGGTGCAATAAAGTAGCCTAGATAAATTTGGCCCCCCATCCTGTCAAGAAAAAAAACTTCAGCTCTACCCTAGCCTAGTGATATATTGGGTGCCCATTAGAAGGGGAGAGGGAGAGCGGGGATATTATTTACATAGCTACTATTGGCGTGCTAGTTATAGTACTGAATGTAAAACTGATGGTGCATCTGATTCCTGTGCTAGCTAGGCAACTTTTACTGCTTAACCTAAACCAGTTGGTACATAGGCCAAGATATTGACTCTCAAAGCCTAAAATATTAAGACTCCATTACATCTTTTTTTCTTTGACATTCTGATGACGTTAGAAGTAAACAGACTCCAAATATTAAATGAACAGTTTTCATATTTTTGCCGGACTGTCAAACCGCTTTTTTCTTCTTCTGCCTCTAACAAACCACAGTTAACAGTTAAGACATAAGAGTTTTTGTTACTCCCACATACGTTTTTTTCTTACGCCGAACTGGCTCATTTTTGGATCGCGTAAAAACGGTCGCAGCTGGGCTAGCAGCCTAAAAATCGACAATTTCTATTTTGATCTTGCATTGTTTTGGGGAAACCTGATTTTCATTGTGTCAGTTGAATTCAAAATTTTCGATCAAAACATCGACAAAGTTTTCACATTTGAGATTAATAGTTTTGAACTTTTTGATTCATTTGACCCGTTTAGTCCCCAGTTTTACCAAATTTGATCTTTAACGAATAGACCCCGATGCCTCACTGGTTTTCTTTTCCATAGCGAATAGCTGATGTTAAGGAGTAATGGCAGCCGATTTTTCTGATGGCGAGTCACCAGCTGAGGTTGAATGGCTGTCGCGCCGGCAACAGGGGAAGGGGAGCAATTTAAAATTTGAGATTTGGTGATTACGAAATTCATTAAAAACTGCATAAACTTAAAAATTACCGACTCTTTGTTCATGAAATATTTTAAACCCTATATTTCTACGAAGTCTCATTTATTACACATGAAGGAAGGGTCAGTTGACAGGGCCGACAAGGAGGACAAAGTGACAATTTGATTTGGTATCCTTTTAAGAGTAAATTTGATTGCAGGGCAACTAGACCCCTCCCCACCATAGGTATAAAATACCTGCTCCAGAACACATGTTTCTGGATCATGCCTGCTGTATCATGTCTCGTCACCAGTAGTGATTTATGACAGAAACTCTGAATCAATTTCAAGGTTCTGTTTCAGGTCGACATTCGTCTTTATCATCATCAGAGCACAAGGAACGAATTTGGTGGCAACCAGTGGTGGATCCAGGGTGACCGGGGAGAACCTTCCCCCCAAGATATTTTCAGGTGTCCTCCTTTCTTTTGTTTGGTTTTCCCTCTTTCTTAAAATAAATTTGTCAATTCGTTCAATTATTGGTACCCTTATCACATTGCCCCCCGCCCAAGATTTTGCTTATGTGTGCCCTTGTCACATTGGGCCCCCACCCCCAAGATTTTTCTCTAGATCCACCCCTGGTGGCAATCCTCTTCCTGCTCAAATCTTTGGTTAAAATTTGCTGAACCGAGCTCCAAGCTATCCCAATAATTTGTGACGATATAACGACAATGAACGAATATACATGAAATTAAACAAACCCTAATGAAAAACTAAGTTTCAGATATTTAATAAGTCGATTGAAAATACTACTCCGCTTTTTCTTTGACTGTTTCTGCTGCTAATTATGATAATCGACCGTCTAGTAGAAAACATAGAATATTCTCACTTTAGCTGGCTAAGATTATAACATTCATAAATTCCAAATCAGTAATAATGTAAAAAAATGCAAAGGAAACAATGAAAGAAAAATTTAAAAAGGCAAGAAAATGAGGATTTTCCACGATATTCAGAGGAACAGAAATTTAATCATAGGATTAATATTTGGAACATGATCTAAGTGCTTACTAGCTTGTACCAATGGTATGACATAAGCTCCATCAGCTTCCAAATATTATATACGGTGAGAGAACTCACCATATATGCCTTGCTAACCACGCAATATATCATTCCAGTAACAATAACTAAACCTGGGTGCATGCGGGGTTGTGCAATTTTTATTCTTTTAACCATTTTGTGCTTACTTTATCGCACCTGTAACAGGATACGAGCTCCATCACCTCTTTCTTAGAGAACTCACCTTTATGCCTTTCCAACCACCCGATATCACATTCTAGTAACAAAAGGTAAACTTGAGTGTCTGATAATAGGGGTTGCGCAACTCTTTTTCTTTTAACTATGCTGTACTTACTTACTCGCTCCTGTAGCAGGACACAATCTCCATCAGCGCTTTCTTAGAGAACTCAACTTGTATGCCTTGCTAACCACCCGATATCCGACTCTAGTAACGACAGCTAAACTTGGATGTCTGAAAATAGGGGTTGTGCAACTCTTATTCTTTTAACTATGCTGTACTTACTTACTCTTGTAGCTGGACACAATCTCCATCACCTGTTTCTTAGAGAACTCGCCTTTTATGCCTTGCTTATCACCCGATATCTCATTTCAATAACAATAGCTAAACTTGGGTGTCTGATAATAGGGGATGTATAACTCTTATTCTCTTAACTATGCTGTACTCACTTGCTCGTACAAGCAGGAAACAAGCTCCACTGGTTCTTTCTGGTGCTTAGAAGCTAATGGGTTTTTTACTTGCGCCGTGGTTCTGTTTTCGATCAAAGGTTTGACAATCCGTAGTAATGACAAGTCCAGCTATCTTAAATATCAGTGAAACCCAATCAATGGCTTCAGATCTATCTTGATTGTGACAATTTAGGTTTTGCGTTAATCACGTTTTATCTACACCGGAGTCTCCCCCCCGGGGGGGGGGCTAGTTGCACTCCGATATCTTTTGATTCTTAAAAAGGGAACAAGAACTTTATCTTTCCAAACAAATTAGCCCTTTCTCTGCAGTTTATACGAGCGTCGCTTCTATAAAAACCATATATGCCCCAGGACATAACTTCCAACCCCTTCCTCCGGTCCCAGGGTTTTTGTTGACAGGAAATTTTGTTATCTGACCCTTGAACTATTTTGAACAAAATGGCCATTAAATTTTTTTAATCTGATGCATTTGGGGGGAAAGTGGTGTGGGGGAGGCTAGTTGTCCTCCGATCACTTTTGACTCTTTAATAGTGAATTAGAAATTTTCAATGTCCAATCAAATGAGCCCTTTCTGAAGTTTATATGAGCCTCCCATCCATAAGAACATTATTTGCCCCAAGGGCATAGCTCTCACTGCCTGCCCCCAGGCCTTGGGGGGTTTTGCCGATACAGGAAATTTTTTATCCGACTTTTGAGCTATTTTTAACAAAATGGCTCGCTCAAAATTGTGTCTGATGCATTTGGAGAAAAAAGGGCGTGGGGGGAGTTGCCCTGATCTGTTTTGACTCTTAAAAAGTGACCCAGAACTTTTAATTTCTAATCAAATGAGCCCTCTCTGAAGTTTATATCGATGGTCCCTTCTATATGAAACATATTTGCCCCAGGGCATTACTTACAGCGCCTTCTCCCGGGCCTGGGGGTTGTTTCGACCCCGAAGTGTTCGTTATAGGATCTTTGAACTATTTTTATGGCACTTGGTATCTACCAAGTGACATAGCCATCGCAAATTCTGTCGGTCTTTTTGTCGTTCTGTTCCGGTTTTGCTAGTTTAGCGAAGCGGAAATCTTAAAAAAACGCTTAAAGCGGAGAGATCAGGATTAAACTTGGTGGGAAGAATAAGCACAAGTCCAAGATACGTGACTGAAATTAGCCTGTGCAGTCTATTTTCATACGGCAAATGTTTCAAATAAGGTACAAGCTTAGTTGCTCTTTGCTGTATTTTTTTAAGCCTTGCTTTGTATTCGAGTATAGGTCGAACTGTTGATTTATAAATGGCAATGGATGAACGGAGATTGAACTTAAGGAAACAGTAAAACTGTAAAAACTTTAGCGCAAAGAGCGGGGCGCTGAGGAGAAAAAGTCCCTTTCATATACGGAGTAATTTCAGTTCGTTTTCAGTTTTAATGTCGCTCCTTACTTTCAGTTTAAAAAAATTGTTTTTTAATTTAATTTTCTGAACGTTTTGAATTAATGCATGTTTTGATTTTGGCTCTCCACACATGAAGGATTAAAACAAAATTTGAATATTAATTAATTTTTTGGGCTAAATGGCTTTCTCATAGTTTTGATCGGACGATTTGGAGAAAAAAAGGAGCGCAGGAGTAGGCCTAGTTACCTTCCATTTTTTTGGCTATTTAAAAAGGAAACCAGATCTTTTTATTTTATACATACGTTTTTATTAGTAAAAAATACGTAGCTTACGAATTAAATTACATAACGAACTATTATATTCGTATGTTTTATTACGTATATGAGGGGGCTCACCCCCTTTTCAATACTTCGGTCTTTACACTAAAGCTTAAATTTTGTCCCAATTCCTTAAGAATGACCCTTGAATCCCAAAGGCCGTAGAATAAATAGTTGAAATTAATAAAATTACTTTAGCGTAAATTACTTTTTCATATTTATCTTTTCAATGTTTTTTTTTTTAAATACTAAAAAATCCTGCACCCCCTTCATGGAAATTTTCTTCCACCATGAAAATCCTCCATGGAAATTTCCCCAAGCATAAGCCCCTCCCCCCGACCAAAAAAATCCCCCTGAAAGTGCCTGTACACTTCCCAATAACTATTACAATATGTAAACACTGGTCAAAGTTTGTAACAAAGGACACACCCCTCTTCGCCGTCAACCTCACCTCCACCGCGGAGAGCCGAATCGAGAGCAGCCCCGAACTTCCCATTACTTCGGAGAAAGCCTTACCGGAGATCCGGTCCGGCTTTCGACTCGGTTACGAACCCTGGTTCTTCGTGGCCTTGGTCGCGGTGATTTTGTCCCTGACGGAATGGATTCTTTACCACCGGCGCCTGATTGAGTGATGCCCTTTGAATTTGAAAACCCGCTTTTCCTCTGGCTGGCACTTTTCATCCCCGCCGCCGTCGCCGTGTTGCGCTATTCGCTCACGGATGGCTCGTGGGGACAGAAAACGGCCGCGCTCCTCTTGCGTGCCGTCATACTAGGACTCTTGGTCTTGGCCCTGGCCGGCACGCTTTGGACGTCCAAATCTCAAAAGGTGGCTCTCTGGGTTCTGGGGGATCTTTCGGATAGCGTCCCCGAGAGCGCGCTGACGCAACTCACCAATCACTGGACCCAACTCACCGCCAACAAACCGGAAGACGCAGAACTGTCGCTAAGTGTCTTCGCCCAACAAAGCGCGCACCTGGAGAACGCTCCATCGGATTCCGGCCCTGCGATTGCCCTTCCCGAAACCATTGTTAAATCGGATTCCGATATCGAACTCGCCCTCCAACAAGCCGCTCAGTCGCTACCTCACAATACCATCAAGCGCGTGCTCCTACTCTCCGACGGAAACGAAACCCGCGGAGACGCCTTAGCCATCGCCAAACGCCTGAGCAACCAAGGCATCACGGTCTACACCCAGCCCTACGAAACCGAAGAACGCGACGAAGTCTTGCTCGAAGATCTCATTGTGCCGACAGAAATCAAAAAGGGACAATCCTTTGCCGTCACCGCGATCGCCAACAGCCGCAAAGAAACAGAAGGCACCTTCGTCCTCTATCGCGATGGATTTAAAATCGGGGAACAAACCCTCACCCTGAAACCCGGTGCACCAACCAGTGCCAAGGGTAAAAGCATAGTTAACGACCTCTACCACTCTCTGATCCAGTTATGGTGAACAGTCCCAAAGCTTTATCTACTCAAACAAGGAGGTTATTATAAAGTCCACCTTTGAAGCCTTGAGACATACCGCGAAAGAGCTGTAGGAAGATTTGGATGGGGTGACAGGTGCGAGCATAGAAGGAGACTCGTTGTTGTAAGACAAAACTTCCCAAAGGATTTCCCAGTGCTCTCAAGATAGCCCAATTTTAGCCCAATTTTAGGTGGATTACTTTATAATATCCTCCCGATGGCAAAGTTCTGTACAGAACTGTAAAGCCTAACGTGGAACCAACAAAGGAGCGAAAAATGACTGTGATCATTTGCTGCTAAAAGCTTCCCTGACCATAAAGCTCGCCTACAGGAACAGAACGCAACCTCCTCCGAGATACGATATAGCACGCCTTCACGATAAAGCAGTTGCAGAAGTACTCTGCTTGGAATTATCTAGCCCTTTTGACATCCTGTCCCTGGAAGGCAATAACGAACCAGTCACCGTCAAAATAGAAGACGAGTGGAGGAAGATCAAAGACATCTTGACAGACACCTTTAAAAAACAATTCTTATTAGGCTAAATCAGAAGCAAAGAAGTGGATCTCAGAAGACAGCATCAAGGTATTATACCAGAAACAACAGATCGGAAATATCCAGTCACCAGTATACAAAACACCAAGATAAGAATGCAGTAAATTCACCCGCCACGACAAACAACGCTACTAGGACCACGTGACAGTAGATATGCAGAAGGCAGCTAGTCATTCAGATGCCAGAAAACCTTACCATTTGCTAAAGGTAGCAACTGGGGAAAGTAAAAAGGTCTCAATTTGAGTTAGAGGTGAAGAAGAGTTAGAGAGTCAAATGGAGTTAGAGGCTTTTCTCAGAAAATAACATAATTGCAATATGGCACAAAAGACACGGCAAAAATGCCCAGTTCCAGGCCGACCCTTGTGGTGATCGTTGCCAGCCATTGCGGTGTGCGCATCAGCTTTTGCACCAGCATCATGTTGAAGGTGCGTATCGGGATCGCGGTAAGATCGACGAGGCGCATGATGATGGCATAGATGCCCGCAAGTTGCGGTCCGCCGATTGCCAGCACCAGCAGCTTGTCGAGTTCCATCTGAAGATAGAACAACACCTCGGCACCGGACACCGACAACGCGTCCGGCATGCGCCGCCAATAGACCGGCAGCGCCACCCGCAGCCGGTGCCTCGGATAAAAGAAACAAGCCCCGAGCACCAGTGCAAGACTATTGGCAATGAGATAGTGAAAAGACCAGGCCGCGAGATCGGGCGTCGCCGAAAATGCCAGCATGGCGGCGGCAAGCGCGCGCAACATCGAACCGCCAGTCACAAGCGCGGCACCGCGCCCGAACCTGCCCATCCCGTTGTTGACGATGACGACAACCTCGAAGGAACGCCAGACGATCGCTTCGGTGAAGACGATCACCGCGAAGACGGACGGAGCAATCTCACCGGCAAAGAAGATCCAGTAGACCAACAGCGAAGCGGCAACGAGGGCCGGAAGCGAGAGCAGCCCAAGCAGCATGTAGCCGACCGTATAAACCCCGATCAGCAACGGTTTGACGGTGGCGATGCGATAGAGCGGCGAAATGAAGCCCAGGGCGACGATGCGCGCCAGCATGACCCCTGCCGCCGATGCGGTCGCAAAAATTCCGAACTCGGCAATGGTCAGCGTATTGGCCAGTGCGATGAAATAGATCAGCGAAAAAACCAGGCGGCCGCCGGATCCGCTGACGGCGGAGAGATAGTCGCGAATGACTTCGCCGTTGTTTCTGATGAGGTGACTGATCAAGCCCGTTGCGCCGCTGCATCCGGGCTGTGGATCCGGCAAGATTCACATCGCGACAAGAGAAACGTTACAGAAGTTTAATGAAGTGGCTGGATAAAATTGCATTCAATTGGATTTGCGTGTCATTTGGTGAAATTGCAATTAAATACATATGATTGTAAAAGTGTTGCCAACACTTTCCTACTGTAGGCTCTGCCAATAGTTAGCACACATGCTAATCTTTGAAGAGTAACAACTAGACAATATGAATCCCATGTACTATAGCGCCATATATTAACAGCGCAGGGTCGCAAAAAACAGACGGGACATTCTTGGATGATTTTAGTTTTAGTGTCAATCATCAGCTGGAAAAAGTTTTGAGGGGGTTTGCTCATGCGCGTACCAAGGATACTAGAAACGAGCCTGACTATTTAAATTGGTTAACTGGAAATTTACACAAATTACACCCAAAAAATTGAGTGCGAAACTTGCACACACAAAATTAGGAAAATCCGGAAACATAATTTTTAGTACAAAATACGTTCGATGCAGGTATGCAGTTTTAAAACTTAGTGTGCGTCAAGTTTGAAAACAAAACGTGTTGGATAAATCAGCAAAATATGAGCGAAAAAATATATCATCATGGTGCTCTGGAAAGTGTTGCTTTTCTGGTTGATTTAGCAAGAGACTAACAAAACAGTGAAAACAGCATAAAGAAATGTTGGTTTGGATCGAGCATCTGTCAAATCTGCTCCTGATAGCTATAGTCAATTTTTGATATTAGTCTTTATTATTCGGGGTAATCCTCTACTTTTGTCAGGATAATTTAAATATTCCCCCGGATTGTAAAATTTTAACTGTTATGGCTACATAGAGGACTGAAAGCTGGAATAAAATTGAATTCGATATATTCTATTGAATATTTGGAACATTAACTTTAACTTTCATTTTAATCAAAATGAATTTTTGGCGAAAAACAAATTTATTTATGACAAAACATAAACTTATGGACTTTGAACTGAAGAGATGCTAAATAAAGTTGACGCCAGGTCCCTGATAAAGTACCGAAAGGCTGTTAGGGTAGAGTATGTCTACACATCAAGGGGGATCTTTTTGCTGCACGTCATCTGGGAGTGTCCCGATTCTACCTATCTTTCCCACTTTTTCACATAATTTTTCTGTATTGTGTAATTTCGTCAGTGGCGTAATTTCGTGGCGTAAGCAGCGGCGTAATCTCGTCAAAATCCTGAGGGGGGCGAAATTGGAGCAAATTACCAAAATCAAGAAAAATGACGGTGAAAACAAAGAAACAAGCCATTTGTTCCTATAAAGGCACTACTTAGTACTATGGAAGTACTGTAAAGATACATGATAATACTACAAAGGTAAATATGCACTAAAAAGAACTGATCTGTTTCTGTTGATGCTTGAATTATGCAGGTTTATCTTAGTTTTGACAAGATTTTGGAAGAAACTAAATTTCAGCTGGGGGGGGGGGGGGCAAACCGAGGTTTGGGAGGGGCAGTTGCCCCCCTAGCCCCATGGAAAATTACTTCCCTGCTATCCCCACATAAAGGTAGCTACTTTACCTTCCATGACATAAACAATGGATCCAACATCTCCTTCTTTGATTATAGTTGACCCTTTTGGATAACTAACAGGATACATACAATCTACTAATTCTCGGATTTGAGCTGGTTCCAAATTCTTCATAAAATCGTTATCCAAAATGGCTGCTTTTATTAATTCTCTTGATCTGGAATGAATATTTTAATTCATACTTGTTATATTTAGGGTAGCCTATAACGAGATACAAACTACAGGGGATAAAAATACCTGAAATCCTACACAGTTATTATCATCCTTTACACCTTGGCTTTCTGTATGTCTGTCTGTCTCTGTCGGTCTCTCTCTCTCTCTCTCTTTCTCTCTTTCTCTCTCTCTCTTTCTCTCTCTTCCTCTCTCTTTCTTTTTCTCTTCTCTTTTTCTCTCTTCCGCCATTTTAAAGTCGTATTGATATGTCTACGCAGAGCATATACTGTTCCAAAAACTTTTCTTACACATCGAAAGCGAACCTTTGCCATTTGTAGTTTCTAAGCCAGGTTTAAATGCTAGATAAAGAGAATATTGGATACGTCTTATGTAATTAGTTTAAAAATTAACATAGCTGACTTGAGTGCCTTTTCTGGCTACCCATACAAGTTAAAATAAAAAAAAAGCCAATTTTTCTTCGAAAATTATAACTTATTTAACACGCTAGTTGTGATGTAACAATTTAACGTCATGGAATTTCCTGTAGCAACTTGATCCTATAGCCTAGTATTAGTATATTGTTTTCCCGCAATATGCTCGACTGAGTTAGGACAAAACCTCAGGAAAAAGATAGAATCCCATAAATCTGTCCAACATATTTTTTTGAAAAAATTTAGAAAAAAGATTAGGTCAAAAGAGATCATTACCTAAGGCATTCTCGAGGTGTATCCAGGACTGTAACAAAAAATCACCGGTACCGCCATAATCACCATGGTTTGTAAAAGGCATGTGCGTAAGGACTTATTTTCGGGTTACCCAGTAAGATAAGATTTATAATCTGAGTCTGATATACTTTGATTTTGATAACTTTTATATGAAAATGCACCTTCATCTAAAACCAAAGGACGAATAGCAACAATGTTGAATTAAAAAAAAGGTAATAAAAAAAAACTCAAAATAATTATAGTATTTTTTACAATATAAGCATAAATTGCGTGGTTTCTATATCAAAACAAGAATGTTCGATAAAATTATGTTATTCAACAAACTTCACTGGCAAAACAAAATAGACATAGCTCCTTTAAGATAAAAATGCGCAACAAAATAAAATGTAAATAGTGCAGCCTAATATACAACCATGGATTAACTAAATTCGTAATAATTTTTTGGCTCGACAAAGCCAAAAGTCTTGGAGCTGCTACCGCACCGTGACGGTGACGTTCGGGGTTTCCAAGCCCTTTCCTTATGGTCCGTTCGTCGGAGCCCAGGCGCCGGTCATCCAGGCCGCTCAGTTCGCCGATTGCCTCGGCGCAAAGGCGCCCGAATGCACGGATGCCAATTTCGGACCGATCGGCACGGGTCCGTTCAAGTTCGATTCGTGGGCCAAGGGTTCAGCCATCAAGATCGCGAAGAACCCGGATTACTGGGGTGATCCGGTCGCGCTCGACAAGGCGGAATTCCGTATTGTCCCGGATGCCGCAGCAGCGGTTCCCGCACTTCTTTCCGGCGACGTCCATGCCTTCGCCAACATGCCTGCCGGCGACGCACTGGCGCAGATTCAGGCCGACCCGCGGTTTGAGGTGGTCATCGGTGCGACCGAGGGCGAAACGATCCTTTCGACCAACAACAAGAAGCCGCCATTCGACAACATCAAGGTCCGTCAGGCGATCGCCCACGCGCTCAACCGCGATGCGATCATCCAGGGCAACGGCTCCGGGTACGGCACGCCCATCGGCACGCACTTTTCACCGGCCAATGAAGCCTATGTCGACCTGATCGGAACCTACCCCTACGATGTCGCCAAGGCCAAGGCACTGCTTGCCGAGGCCGGCTTTGCCGATGGCATCAAGGCGACGATCAAGCTGCCGCCGCCGGGTTATGCCAGGGATGGCGGCCAGGTCGTCGAATATCGCGAGCGTAAGCAGAAACACTTTAAGCGCCGTGGGTACACGCGCGCCAAAGGAGCCAAGGAGTGCAAGCGCAAATGCAATGTCCGTCGCCACCGGAATGGCCCAACCATCTAAGGCTGTGGCGTTGCCCCAATTCAACCAGACATATATACCTGCTGGCACAACCATGCCGCCGATCGCGCCCATGCCTGGTAGTACGATCTGGGATAGCGAAGACAGCTCGCCTTCAACGACTTCGCGTTTGATTTCCAGTAAAGTTTTTTGTACCCTTTTAAAAACAACCCCCTAAACAAAAGTCCTGGTTACGGTTTTGGGGATGATTCATCAGTTTCTACTTCCAACCTCCCCTTGCCTCTTCCTTAGATCTAATTCTGAATTTAAACCTAATTTTGAAGGCTTAATGAGAGATAAGATGTTTCGCTTTTAAAATATACCCTTTGAGGTATCTCCCTCCCTCCCTCTTTACAAAACAATCACAGAGCCACATAGTAGAAGTTTAAGTGCCTTTTCAAGATTTATAATTTTGTCATTGCTTACAGATAATAAAAAACGACCCATAAATAAAAAATGAACAGAAATTACAGTAAATAAGTAGTCAAAATCGAAATGAGTAAAAATTAACATAACTACGGCTAACAACCCCCATGACCTCTCAAAACCAGAACATGATTTACAATTTCCTAACAACAAAACAAATTTTAAATTTTTTCACTTCTTTAATTTAATGGATAAAGAATCATTAAGACTTGAAGGAATAAATAAACATCAGTATATGTACATCTAACTGACATTCTACGATAATTTGTTTTTGTTTTATTTTAGTAATGTGAAAACTATGTTCTGGTCTTGATAAGGCATGGGGATTATCAGCCCTACTCATGTAAACTTTGTTCGTTTTGAGTTTGACTAAGTTATTTGTTGTAATTTCTGTTCGCTAAGAGCTCCATCTATTTATTAAGGTGAATTGTGATAGTTTTACGCTTTTCCGTAAAAACTTACACAGTAAGAATCTGCTATCCCCAAAACCAATTATGCTTTCATAGGAATTCTAAGCCGTTTTAAGCTTTTTGGTGCCATATTTTTTAGCTTAATTTTATGTTTTTCACCCACATTTCTTTTTCCTAGCTCTTTTTCTTCTTCTTTTATCTAATTTGGGCCCCGCTACTGCCAAAATAACAGAATCTTATGTGAAGTTTTTTCTACAAAAATTGCCATTCTATGACGAACAGAAAAATTTCCAAATGGGGACAAATCTATTTCTTTAGACAGTGAAAAAACCGGTACAGAAGTCCAGATGTTTCAATCACATATACAGTGATCGTCATCAATAGATTTAGTAAAATAATATAACTGAAGCTTGCATATTTATACACAAAACAAGTAACATTTCGGGTCCTTCAGAAAATAATGAACCGCCGGATTATTCACTAGATTATTTACAGAGAGAGTTAACTGATAGAGAGAGTTCATTCAAAGCCTTGATGTACATTTCTTTCTTTAGTCTTGCCCAAAAGTAAAACAAATTTCCAATGAAGGGGATAAAGGCTTCCGTGTCTTTTACTTGCTAACGATATGTTGAGTTTATAGTTGTTCACTTGTTTGGTCTCATTTCGACATATATACGACGTATTTCCGACGTAACACCTTAAGCTAGGTATTTTTTTTCTTAGACTACACTGCCGTTCTATTACAAACAAGTAAATTTTCGAATAGGGATAAATCCCTTTATATAATAAATAAAAAACAATAAAAACAAATTGCAGCATGGATTGTTACACAGAAATATCATATTTTTCTTTTGCTTAGTCCTTTTGATATGAGTTCCGAAAATTTGAAATACTTTTGGCTTTTTTTTTAATGATATGCTAAGATGGGAAACAAACAGTACGTTTTATTAAGCAAAAATGACCTATAGGTATCATTCTACGATAAGAATCTAGGTTATTGTGTGTAGTTGCCTGTGAAAGTGTTCTATGTCTCCTATAATATTTCCCTGCAAAAGCTCCCCTGAATATCTGAAAAAGAATACCAGCAATAGTTTGAACCAATCCATAAACAAGAAACATTTTTTTGCATAAAAAACAATTTTTCTGACAGGAAAAACTATATATTTTAATAAATTTATATTAAAATAGAAGAATTTAATCTGAAAATTTTTTTTCAGATTTTCAAGGTCGGACAAACCCAAGGCATTAGAAGCGGAACTAATTTCAGCATAATTGACAATAGAGGCTTCCTGAAACTCGTCGTCAATCCGGAAAGTAATGGACAAAACCGCAGAAGTTCCGGCCGGCAGACTGGAAATTGGATTATTTAAAATAGCGACGCCCGGGCCGCTTTCGCTCCAATTGGGATCGTCCAAAATCAAATCGTCGGGAATATAATCGACAATTTGCACGTCCGTAGCGTCCAAACTACCTTGATTCAATATTTCTATCGTAAAAGTCGCCAGATCGCCGGGCGCAAAAGGTCCGGCGGCAACATTTCGATCTAAGCTTTTTCTCAAAGCAAGATCAAAAGTCTGTTCAACGTCGATAATGGCCGGATCGTGATCGTCTTCATCCGTATTAGCCGCGCCGCCTCCGACGCCGCCGGTTCCATTACCATTGATGTAATCGTCGGCTTGGCTGTCGGGCGCGCCGCCCGCGTCGTTATCGTTAAAATTATCCGGATTTGAGTCTTCATCCGCCAGCCCTAAAGCATTCTCTGCGCCGCTAATCTCCGAAAAGTTAACAATCGTACTTCCCTGGAAAACAGGATCTATCGTGAAATTAATTTCTAACAAAATGGAAGTTCCCGCAGCCAGATTAGCGACCGGATTATTCAAAGTAGCAATTCCCGGGCTACTTTCGCTCCAATTAGCGTCGCTTAAAATCAAGCCGTTGGGAATATAATCGCTAATTTGAATATTCGTAGCGTCCAAACTGCCTTGGTTAAAAACTTCAATAGTAAAAACGGCTGAACTGCCGGGAATAAACGAGCCGCTCTGCGCCGGCTTTTTTACGAGCGCCAAGTCAAAAGTCTGTCCTAGGAGAATTCGAGCCGGATCGTGATCGTCTTCATCCGTCTCTGCCGACGCATCGCCGGGCGAACCGCCGCCGTCGCCGTTTAAAGCATTATCAGATGGCAAGGCCAAAACCGGTCTCGAACAGTCCGCCGTGCCTTACGTTCCCGGCAATTTGCAGGGTGATGGTGCCGCGCGATTTGCCGATGCCGAAGCCCGCGTGATGCTCGGCGCCTTTCTCGAAGATCACCGGCACAGTGGCGAGACTGATTACGTTGTTGACCACGGTGGGTTTGCCCAGAAAGCCCTCCAGCGCCGGCAGAGGTGGCTTGGCCCGCACCACGCCGCGCTTGCCCTCCAGGCTGTTCAAGAGCGAGGTTTCCTCCCCGCAGACATAGGCGCCGGCACCAGCGCGGATTTCCATGTCAAAGGCGCGGCCTGACCCCAGCACATCGTCCCCCAGGACGCCGTTTGCCCGGGCGGTGCGCACCGCCTCCTTCATCACCCGGATCGCATCCGGGTATTCCGAGCGCAGGTAGACATAGCCCTTGGTGGCCCCCACGCCGAGCCCGGCGATGATCATGCCTTCGATCAGGCAGAAAGGGTCTCCTTCCATGATCATGCGGTCGGCAAAGGTGCCGCTTTCGCCCTCGTCGGCATTGCAGACGATATACTTCTGATCCGCGTCCGCCTGCAGCACCGTGTTCCACTTTACACCAGTCGGGAAGCCCGCACCGCCGCGTCCACGCAGGCCAGAGCGGGTGACTTCATCGACAATTTCCGCGCCGCTCATGCCCGCCGCCCGGCGCAGGCCGGTAAGCCCGCCGTGGGCCTCGTAGCTTTCAAGGTTCAGTGGGTCTGTCACGCCGCAGCGGGCAAAGGTCAGCCGGGTCTGCCTGGCAAAGAATGGGATCTCCTCAACCTGGCCTAGGCACGCCAGTGTACCGTCCAGCAGCGCGGGCACATCAGCGGCTGAGACCGGGCCGTAACCCTCGCGGCCGTTGCCACGATCGATTTCCACCAGCGGCTCCAGCCAGATCATGCCGCGGGTGCCGTTGCGGATCACTTCGACGGTGATCGAACCGGCGAGTTAATATTTGACGTTGCACGAGCGATGAAAAATTTGCAAGATTAATACTCGAGCCAAATCAATAAAAATAGAGAGAATAAGAATTATCTTCATTGGTTAATATTGATAATAATAACATATTCAATTATAATAAACAAGAGATAAATGTATTATTAGATTCTAGAGGATTATATCAAAATAAGATGATAAAATAGAGATCTTAATAGAGATTACTGTAAATATCCATCACTAAAGACGTCTGTTTCTGTGTTTTTGACACGCGGAAAACAGCCTTTACAATACAATTGTTTGGGGAAATAATTAAGTGAGAAACATGGACTATTCCTGTCATCGCCTCGGCTTTGGTGGCTACATCTGTTTTCGCTAGTTTGTCTCTGACCCATAACAAAGACAAAAGACTAAATGTATGTTTTTCTCGGGTGAGCACACTTCTCACCAGCTCCAAAAGAAAACAGAAGAAATGCAGGATCTTTCAAAAGGCATGTACGCAGGAATTTATGCAAAAAGGTAATATTTCACGAAAAAGGGGAAACTTAAAAAAAAAAAAAAACAAATCAAAGACCAGAAAATATTGTGAAAGAGGGGACATGGGCAAGACATATCGTAAGCAAATTGTGATTTCATGCTGGGCCAAAACCAACTTCACCTCTCGCACGCTTTAAAAATTAAGCGCACTGTGGAAAAACCCTAAGAACAACTATATTTTGGGTGGCAACAAACCCCCTTGCCCCCCTTAGGGCTTGAAATTACCCTTCTAAGCTTAAAGTTTACGGAGGATCGTTTTTACCAATCCTAAGAAATTCATTTCCTCCCCCCTTTTACCCTTGGCGAAGGTATTTCTTCTGCTCCTAATATCAACCCCTCTCTAAAACGAAAGTATAACAGTTCAATATAGGGATAAAACCTTTTAATCGACAATGAATAGATATAAAATTTTCAACTGGATATTTCGGATTGGGTGTGACATAAAAATGGTCACAGGAACTAAAAATTTTAGAAGACATCTATGTCGTACCGGTAGGACTGAATCTCCAATTTGCCAGATGTGTAAAATGGCCATCGTCAAAACGTCAAAACATCATCGTCAAAGGGCAATCTGATAGAAGAATCGGATAGATATGTTCTATTTTATCTATGTCAAGCCGAGGAATATAGTATGGGAATAACAGCTGGCAAAAATAATCAGGTTGGGAGACCGAATTCATCAATGGCCTTCTCAACTGCAAATTAAGTCTAATATTTTTTGCGGTATGTTGGCGATTGGCATTTTGTGGTCTAATCCTCCATTCAAATTGTCGATCTCCTAATCCATGATCGAATGCTTTCAGGGTATTTTGGTAACTTTAGTATGACTTGAAATAACTTTGGATCATCCCATCATGCTCATCATAGAAATTCTCAAACGAACTTGTATATTTCGGGACAGGCTATACAAAAATTAACTGAATTGATTCTTTGTAAGAAACGGAGATAGGTTTTTCCCTTTCAGTGACAATTTCAAATATTTTTTGCTTTTGAATTCTTCAATATAAATTACAATAAGATAATGGCAAAGTAAAAAAAAGCACAAGCCTTGGACAGAAATTATGAGAAAGTACTATACTTCTCCTTAGAATGAAGGGGGCCAACTTTTAAATTTTAGATTAGTAAGAAAAAATCACTTAAGGGATGAAAATATGAACTCGTAGATCATTTTTTGGAATTACATCAATCCTATCCAAAAAACATTAAAATAATTAAAATACTCTACAAAATTCCTATAGAAATATACTGCTACTACTACTAATAATTCACTGCAGCACCAAGCCACCTTGTTGGCCAAAAAGGACAATCTTTGGCATTGCACAAATCGTTCAAAAGAGGCTAATAAGGCATATTTGACATAGTTTGCATACACTAGATGCGTAAATTCAACAAATCATTTATTCGAAAAAGAATTTATAACGGAATAGATAGAAACTTTCCAGGCTGTTCTTTAATTATCACATATTTTAGGCACTTTATCAATGCTGGTTAAGATGGTTAGGTCACAAAGGTGCCCACATTTAGGTTTTTGGCAATCCGAACTAAAACAAACAAAAAGCGTGACGTGCATGAATGGCGAGGGAAGAGGCAACTAGAAAACACCTAATAAAAGTGAGAAATATATGAAAGTAAGAAAGAACCGATCTTTTTAAATGGTAAAGCTTACGAGGAGGAAGCACCAGTGGAAATGTCTCAGATGGCTACCTCTTTCTCGAGCACTCCGATACACTAAATTCATCTAAACTTTGTTTTCATTTCTATTCCGTCCTTTCTGAGGCGTCCGTCCCTGTCTTTTTAAAAACAACAATCGATGTTTTATTCTTCAGGCTCCTGGTGCTTAGCTCTAAACTTTGAAAACTGTTAAATATTTTAAACTAGCATAAAAATTTAATTATTTTATCAGGTAGTATTTTTAAAGGAACGTGAAAAGAGTAAGATATTATTAAAAAAATTAGCGATATTGTCAAAAAGAAAATATCAACCGTCATCTTGCGTTTAATTTCATTTGATTTTAAGTTTCTTTTTGACTTAGCAGTTGTGATTATTAATTTTTTTTTCAGAAACTGAGATCAGACACTTAATGCTGCACTAGTTTTGCCAGTTACTCTAATTAAATTCATATTCCTGTATTATTACACAAATAGAATACCAAGCAACATCAAATGCTAGATTTTTTTCCTTGTCGTCATTAGTACGAATTCCTGCCAATTCCTGCCGACACTTTTCGTTACCGTATCGTCAAGTTTTTATTACGACGGACAAGTGACTGGCTGAAAATTGCAGAGGAAACTGCTGCTGACCGATTGAAGTGGTCGTCGGAAGCAATTTCAAGATCCATTGTATCTAAAATAAATCGAAATAATAATTATCATTTCTGAATTAGCAATAAATATTAATTTTTCCCTACTAGACAATTTTTTAACCACATTTTCAAGCTTTCGGTTACTATAGGCCGTGATTCACCCTTTACATGGTTGTAGCTATCACTGCAACTATGGTAATTTCTTACGGGTCCTAGATAGTGTTGCAACTGGTAAAACGGGTCACGCAAAATTGGGTATTTTACCGTAATTTACGTACCCCGTAAAAATTGATATTTAGCAATTTTACTTAATTTAAGCATTTTATGTAATTTACGCATTTTACCTATTTTACCGTTATTCTACCGGTATTTTACATGTTTTACTTACACATTTTACGAGAGATTGCAATTTTCACAGGAAAAAAGCGCGAAGAGGTTGACAGTAGCAGGCATGGATACGATTTTGTTTTGTGCATACCTGTATTACCCAGCTTAAAAGGTCGTCTGTTTGACTTCAGTCTCTTGTTATAAAAACAATACAGTAAATTATAGTACAGGTAATTATTTGAAAGTTCTTAAGCCGAACTGGCCAGCCATGACAATAAACAACAAAGAGAGATAAAACTCAATGAAAAGACGCCAAACGAGACTGCGGCCATTAGAGAGAAAAGATGAAAAACTAAAACAACACGTAACATTGCGTTACGCGTTGTTTAAACATCGCTTTGTCTTCGTTTTTCATTTTTTTCTCTCCACTGGCTGTAGTTTCGTTTGATGTCATTTCATTGAATTTTATCTCTCTTTGTTGTTTATTGTCAGAAGAGAACTAACTTAGAAGGTTGGGAATACCTTCCCATAGTATGTTTTTGGCCCTGGATTCATTTCTGAAAGTTTCATTTTCTTAATCTAACCCCTTTCCAAGATATCAAAAGTAGCTTAACTAGAATTTTACCCAATATATTCTCTATTCGGTGCTTTTTCGAAAATAATAACTTCTGTTGCAAAGAGGGGAACAAATATTTCGGCTGTGGAACTTCAAAAAGCTTTAGGTAACAATTGTGTAGCACAGATTTACAGCACATAACCTCTAACTAAGAACGCTCTATCGGTTGGCTCAGTCCACTTTTTCCTCTCATATTAGTTACCAAAATATTTAGAAAGCAATAAAAAAAAGAAGATATATCTCCTTTTGTCTCAGTCAGGAAATAGTTAGGGAAAAGATCTTGATATGAAAAAAATAATAAAAAATCGGTGTCTTTAAATGATTAACACAACCTATCTTACCCAAACAACGGACCAAGTGGCGTCAATTTGGGGAGGAGGCTTCATTTGCCATCCCCCCAGATTTCGAAAAATAGATATTTGGGTTATTTTAATCAGAAATGCTTTTTCGTTGTTGAAATGCACAAAAAAACGACAAACTTGAACCCCTCTGGATTTTGAACAATGCATTTCGTCCCTCCTCTAAAGTCTCGGGAATTGGCCCAGAAAAACTGTGAAACGATAGTCTTAGTTAAGATATTTTAGCGTGTCTGCTCTCCTATAAATTTTGTCTTGTGTAATAAAAGCTCTTTTACGTCGACATAGCTGACTGGCCTGTTCAATGCCCTTTCCATTTCACCTCCTGACAGAACAGTGACTTACTGTCTTTCTTGTCGACAGTTCATATTCTTATGACAGTGTCATAGTGGCAGCTACATATTCTTGTCGACAGTAGGCTACAGAGTTTGATCCACTCTTTTTCGAAATGCCGTCTTCTGACAAAATAAAAATTGCACACTCTCTGCTTGTCGTCATCTTTTCTCTATCGACAGAAACGATGAAATAAGCACCTTATTAGGAAAATGTCGACAGATAATGCTGGAGTCATAAAGCTCAACTACCTCAAAACACAGGAATGACATGGAGACAGCATTGCCAAGTTTAAAGAATGCGAACGCAATTGGAATTCAAAACTTCCAATGCGCCTGATCGTGATCCACGACCACCACCGCGCACCGGACCGCATCCCGGACGCGAAGGGCATGCAGAAGCCGCACCTGTTCGCGCGCATCGTCTCGGTGGCCGACGCTTTCGACAAGCTGCAGAACGGGACCCCCTGGGAGCGCCCCCAGAACCCAGCCCGCGCGCTGAGGACCCTGTTGCGGCGAACCGACCGCTACGATGGCCCGCTGATCGAGTTGCTCATCGACGTGCTCGGGAAGACGCCACGGGGCACGGTGCTGCGGCTGAAGAACGGCGAGGTGCACGTCGTGATCGAGGGCGGGCCGGAACGCGAGCAAGCCTGGGAAGCGCTCGCCCGGCTCCTGGACCGAGCCTGGCGGCATGAGCGAGGTGCGCACCTGAAGATCGCCAAGCTCGCGATCGACACCGGATACGAGGCGCCAGCGGTCTACGCATGGGCGCGCCGCCAGGGCTACGCGCACGTCGCGCCGATCAAGGGTGTCGAGGGGTTCAACCGGGCGAGTCCGGTGTCGGGGCCGACCTATGTGGACGCGACCGATGCCGGCAAGCGTCTGCGCCGCGGCGCACGGCTCTGGACGGTCGCGGTTTCGACTTTCAAGGCCGAGACCTACCGCTTTCTCAGGCTCGAACGTCCAACCGACGAGGATCTGGAAAACGGTGCGCGCTTTCCGGCCGGGACGGTGCATCTGCCCGGCTGGGTCGATGCCGAATGGCTCAAGCAGCTCGTCGCCGAGCAGCTGGTCACGGTGCGCACCAAGCGCGGCTTCGCCCGACTGGAATGGCAAAAGCTCCGGGAACGGAACGAGGCGCTCGATTGCCGGGTCTATGCGCGCGCCGCCGCCTGGATCGCCGGCGCCGACCGTTGGCCGGATGCCAAATGGCAGGACCTGGAGGAACAGCTGGGCGTGCCTTCCGATGATGAGGGGACGGCCGGCGTCGTGAACCGCGTGTCGCCAGAAGAGTTAAGAGAAAGAGTCAAACTTTAGCGTAAAGAGCGAGGCGTTGAGGAGGAAAAGCCCCTTTCACATACGGAGTAATTTCTGTTCGTTTTAAGTTGCTCCTTACTTTCATTTTTAAAAAGCTTTTTTTTTATTCAATTACAGATGAGATTGGTCAAATCCAGCGTACTCTTACGTCAATCGAAAGAAGAGGCTTTTGGCTACACGAATATTATCTTTGTTAAAAAAAAAAAGTAGTACACTTTTTACTGCAGTTATAAAAAAATTTCAGATTTTGTCGACAAATTTCTAACAGAAAAGCTAAAATATCAAAATTTTTCAAGATAAAGTAATTTTCTTTTTGTTTAAAAAAGCAAGCCCGTTTAATACCGAATACATTATTGTGTCTGAATTATTGTGTCTGAGGGGTCAGTAAGTTTCTAAGTGAGTGTACCCGATAATAGGATGTTTAGCAACCTGCTACCTAGCGGGAAGTTTTTTTTTTCATCACGTGACAGCAGGTAGAATTAATCATTCCTGGACAGATAGAAAGTCATTGACCCTGAAGTGATGATGTAATACTATCAAAGTAAAGATAAACACCAATTAATTATTGTTATTTAGGAAGATAAACAGTTATTTTATGGGACATGATCGGTTTGTTAGAACTATGGCTCAAAACATCGACTTGTAGTTTTCGGGTTCTTGGTTGTCAATACCGGATAGCAAGTGATCTTGGTATCACGACGATTCAGAAAGTTTGCCCACGTTACTCTACGCCTCATTTTGGTCACGTCATTTAGGACAGGTATTTCAAGGGAAAGGCAATGCCTACTGCACACTGTACGAGGTCTTGCTAGCCCTCTACTGGGAGTCCTTGGAAGAGTATTACTCTGAAGCACAAGAAGACTTATCCTGTCTGGACCAGCTGGGTAGTGCCATTGAGTTATTCAGGACTTCATTGGCAAACGGTGCTCTAATATTATCTAACCCCTGAAAAAATACCCGCGCAGGAACCTTATATTCCCTCTTCTGTGACTAAGGAAATTGCACAATGAAGCTTTTGGTCACGATCATTTTATGATTGGGTAATTATCCTCGGTAATAGGCAAATAGTATCCTTGGCAAAAAATTACCTTTGTTAAAAAAATGAAACTAAAAAAAGCACAACACACTCATGTATACCTGATGGGCTGACCTTAAAGCTTTGTCCAAATCATCAAACACTGGTATACTCCGTCGTTCGGCCAAATCTTGTAATACCATTCGACTTGTTCTTAAGTCATCAAGCTCTCTAAAATTGATATAATTACTTAAAACAAACAGAATTAATATTGATCAACACAGTTAACCACAATGGACAAAATAAGATTGATCTAATTAATCTCATTAATAAAAAAAAAGTTGATTAGCTTTTCATATAAACTTAGACAAAATATTTGCACAGTACTTGTTACTGTAATCAACATTAGGTAAAAACTTTCTGATTCAGTAGAATAAAATAATACAATCAAAATTATCTTTTCCTTTTACCTTTACATTACCAGTAAGTACTAAATTTTGAGTCCATTTGAGCTGACATGAAACAACCCTGTGAAACGATCACGATAGGCAAGACTGGGTAGTACTTGAACTTTGGTACAATAAGTACTCTAGAGATACGAAAAAAGAATTCGAGAAAAATGAAGAAGATCAAGGGAACTTTAGCCATTCAATATGGAACAAATAAAATAGTATCTCAGCAGATAACATAGTGGTACTCAGGAGAGGTGAAAAAACAAGAAATTTTGATACACTATCGCCTGAGGCCGTATTGGAGTCTTCACAACAACTCCACTGAGAGTCAACTACTATATACTACAAACTCATTACCTAAGTTCGAGCCACTTGTAACAACTCCTCCTCGATCCAGGCATTTTAAAACCTTATTTAACTCCTTAATAAAGGTTCCTAGAAAGAGACCAATCACAGAATTTTGAGATTTAGTTATGTTTCACTAATGCTATAGATTGGCTGACTCAGCCTTATAACTAAAAAAGGGAGATAAGAGGAAAATATAAACCCTACAACCAAATTAAAGTAATATCTAAGAAGGACTTCGAATTATTAAAAAAATGACACTTTTCCTACGATCAGGATAGAGGAATTAAAAAAGGAATTAGAGTCCCGACAAAATTAGAGTAAATCCAAAATGAACTTTAAATTATCTGACAGATTTGATAAACCGAATAAACCGAAGGTGTGGGTCCTAAAGGGGAAGATAAGGCTCTAGCTAAAACTAGGGACAGTGGGGCCAAAACCCGAAAAGGAGTTCAAAAGGCTTTAACTAACAACTTGGCTCAAAAACAAAAATGGGGAGTCTTAATTTTGACAAATTGACGAAAAGATTCAATAATATTATACTAACGTTACACCTAAAGGAATTGAGAGAAGAAACGCAGTTTTTGAAGATAGTTAAAGAATAATCACTTACCAAATGACCCTCTTCTTGCTATCTTAAATTTGACACACATTTTTGATAGTCAGTCAGTAACAAAGACATTTGAAATTTAACTACTAGCTGCGGTTTTTATATTCAGAAGTGTTTTATTTAAATTTTTATACGCAGTCGGTAACTAAAAACCGCTCGGGAATTACAGCTTGGAATTTATTTGGACATGAAAAAAAAAGTCGAAAAATTTCAGTTGAAAAAATCTAAGTAAAAAAAAAAATAAATCGAAGGTAGCATTATTGGGGGAGGATTGGGCCCCTGGGGGGGAAATGGACCCCTGGAGGGGAACTTGGGGCCCAAACTCATGCACAAGCCTGATAATTGAAAACTGATGTGCTCAGGACCAAAATAAGTTGAAAAATTTCAGTTGAAAAATCCAAGTCAAAAAAATTTAAGCCCCCCCTAGTTTGTCTATTTAGTCTTTTATTTTGGTTCGAGAAACTATCTAATGTAACTAGCATGGGAAAAAAAAGGACAGTCACAAAACTGATCGTATTGGAGATGAAGTAAACACAAACTTCGACATCTAAAGACGTATAATTTTAGGTAAAACAAATATTAGTAGGATCCCTACAAATACTAAAACCTTACAACTTCAGAGCATTAAAGTAAATCACTCAATTCGGGGCAGGGTAGAATAACATCTCGAATAAGTAGTAATAGATCCATCTATGAGGCAGTGTACCGGAAAAATAGCATGACAAGATGAGACAGTGCAAAATTAAAGCTCACTTAACATATAAAGCCTGGGGAAGAGTAAATCGGTCGAAAATCAAAAGCCAGTAAAGGCTCAATTTCTTTCTCAGAATGCAGCATTAAAAATTAGTGGTTACAAGAAATTTTAAGAAAAAAAATCTTTCAAACTTACAGAATTGTCTAACCATAGTTAAGAAGGTTCTGCTTTGGTTGGCCTTATTCAGCTAAATAGGAGTTCAGTAGCCCTGTCTTTAGAGCTTGAGCACGGTAGATGCCGCAATTTACAGGTTTTAGACCATTTTGAGGGCTGACGCAGCCTTTGCTTAGGACCCACATACGCCCATTAGCTAGACCTTATGAAGTAATACTGTTTTGGAGATTATTGCCATACTACCGAAACTGGTGGCACATTATTGAGTAAATAAATACCCCCTCGTTTCTTGCTACTAAAAATTTGGCTTTGCCCTAGACTTTGATTCTGATAAAGAATAAACACGGTTAATTGAGTACTGAGAAAAAACATCTATAGAATATTTTGTGTTCATGGATTAACCGCAAATAAGGTTGGTAATTATTCAACTACTAAATTTTGCAGTATATTATCAAGTAATTTAGGCCACTGTGAATTTTGATTTAAAAAATTGGTTTCCACCGGATTATCCAAATCAAGGCTTGAATTCTTTTTGTTAAATATCTACCACTCAAAACAAACCTGTGTAAAAAAACTGAAGGGGAAACAAAAAAGAAGAAGAATTAAGATGCTATGAAAGTACCTGAGAGCCATCTGTGAGAGGTATAGACAATGTCTCAGGCTCGACAGAATGGTTCATACCCTCATATTTGAGCGCCTGAACCAGCTGCAAAAGATAAAGCTGAATGTCTTCATCAGATGCTTTGGCTATCCGAGAGACAGCATACTTTCGGACCACGGAATGTTTGTACCTGAAAATTATCATTAGTTTGTTTTCCGAATTCCGGGAGAATTAACATAAACACAATTCTATGACCACGGATTAAAGCAATTTTAACGAAGAAAAAATCAATCGTATTGTCGACCTAATAGAACGAAAAACCAAAGAAAAATCAGCTTCACAACAACCTTTAAAATTTGCGAGTTAATACCATGGATGTTTCAACGAAAAAAGCGCAACCAAAGATGCTGTCCTCGAAGAAAAAACTGCCAAAGTTGGGGTTTTTGTATTTAGATCACGTTCTTCGTTTTTTTGACAAATCTAATTTCAAAGGTTGGCCGGAAAAAATTGCACAAGTGACTTATCACTGGGGTAATGACAAAGATCGGTTTATCGCTGAAGTAAAACGCAAAAAGATCGATGTGTTGATTGGCAATATTCCTGCTACGGCTTACGAGACGTTTCGCGAGATTGCCAGAGCTTTGCCCGCTGTTCGCTTTGTGCCCTCTTTGGATGCGCAATTTGCCAACAAGTCAAAAGAGAACGTAACTCACTTTTGTGAGAAACACGGTTTGCCTATTCCAAAAACAGATATTTTTTACGAGAAAGATGAAGCACTGGAGTTTTTACGTACCACTTCGTACCCAAAAATTATCAAGAAATCCTATGGCCCATCTAATTATGGCGGGTACTTTGTTCACAAAGTCGACTCTTCGTCAGTTCAAACCCAAATGGTATTATTTTAATTGTGGAATCTTACTACTGTAACTGTATGTACATCATATACAGGTAGTAGCATTGAGATCTGTTAATGTATACACTGAGAGCTTATTGAAAAGCAAAGCGTTTCCCTGATACCCCAACAAAAATTATTAGCTAACAATTTTATTAGTAATCGCTTTTGCATGAATTAACAACGCATGTTAGCATTGGACATAAGCGTTGGTCAATTTTAAAAGCAGTTTTCAAAAAAGGAATATTGCAGCAAATTAGAATCAGTCAGTTCTACGGTTTCTACCAAAATTTCTCGACTCTACCAAAATTTCTACGATTTTGAATAGTTAGCAGGTTTTTTGACGGGTTTACTGCAGTCAAAGAAGGGAGAGTTATTTTTTGTCAGGTTTATTTAGAGCTGTAAATTCCTAATAAAAGTGTCAAATCCAAGCCCGAAAAGAATATGAAACCGCTAGCACAAGTTAAAAGGCTAGTCAACGTGAGTGTTCTTTACCATTAGCTTAAAGTTTCGAAAAATTAAAAAAAAGGTTTTTGCAATGTCTAGCAATTTGCAAAAGTATAAAAGGCAACCCCAATCTGTAAGAATCAAACAAAATTAGGTATTAAAACGTACTTTGCAGATTAGGTTATTTAAAAAAAAGTCTAAAACGAATAATATTAACTAGTTTCTTAAGATATTAGAAAAAACCGTAAATTGGATTTAGCAAAAGAGGACGGATGGCCCTTCGAAAAACCTCGAAAAACAAAACAAAAAAAGGTTCTCGCTATGTCTGGGAACTTGAAGAAACATAACGGGCTTTGCTATATTTTAAGAATCAAAACTTAAAATTAGGTATTTAAACGTAAAAGTAGTAATTAGGGAGGTTGTAACAATAATTATAGTAGCAGTAGTATTATATCAATTAAACATATCTCTCAACAAGCCCTAGTTTTAAATTGGCGCGCCTCGAAAGGGTGATGAACGCCTTCCGGCAAGGCGATGAGACTCTGAGCCGCGTCCTTGATGTCGAGAAAACGCAACGCTTCGATCGCGAAACCACTGGCGCTCAAATACTCCTGCAGCGGCGTGTTGACCGACTCCCCATAGGCGGTGGCGACAGTCAGGGTGCTGGCACCCAGATGATTCAGCGCATCGACGACAGATTGGGTCATGGTGGTCGACGGGACCCCGGCTGCCGTTTCCATGGCGGATATCAAATCGCGGTTGAAATCCGGGCCCTGATAAAAGCTCAGCGACGTGCCCATCAGCGAAACAACCTCAGCGCCCTCGCCTGCAAGATCTGACGCCAGCTCCCCGACGCGATCGATGACGCTGTCGTATCCCTGCGGCGTCATCTCGGTCAGACCGAGGCCCCTGGCGAGGAATTCGACATCCGGATAAAGCTGCATGGGTTCCGGCGGGACAAACCCTTGCGCGGGCGGAACGATCATCCCGATCCTGGTGGCTGAGGTTGGCATCGCTAGCTTGCATCCCGTGTCGTGACGCGGTCGCTCAGGAGAAAATCGAACAGCCGATCGCTGTCGATTTTCTCATGTTCGCGCATCAGCTGCCGCACCAGCACCGGATCACGTTTGTCCAGAGCATCGATGATGCTTGCGTGATCGGCATAGGACTGCGACATGCGATCCAGTTTTTCGAACAACCATATCCGATAGGGCGTGACCCGAGTCCTGACGGAGCGCAGATAGCGCAACAGAGTCTCGTTTCGCGACGCTTCGGCAAGATATTCATGAAAGCGGATATTGCAGGCCTGAAACGCCTCGATATCGCCCTCCTCCAGGGCGGTTTGAGAAGCCGTATGGACTGAGCGCAGCTTGTCGAGTTCTGTTTTGCCGATGCGCCGCGCCGCCAACTCGGCCACCAGCGTTTCGAGGCCGATCAGGGCTTCGAACAGTTTAGGGGTCGTTCTTAAAGAGTTGGGACAAAATTATCATTTAGTGTAAAGAGTGAGGTATTAACGAGGGGAGAAACCCCCTCATATACATAATAAAGATATAAGAATATAAAAGTTCGTTGCAAAAGTTAATTCTTAAGCTATGTATATTTTTTACTAATAAAAACGTTCGTTAAAAACTAAAATTTCTAGTTGCCTTTTCAAATAACCAACAAATCGGAGGGCAACTAGGACTCCTCTCTCACCTCTTTTTTCTCAATATCGTCTGATAAAACTAACAGAAAGCCATTTAGCCAAAAAAAAAGAATTAATATGCAAAACTAGTTTTAATATTTTATGTGCGGAGAGGCAAAATCAAACAGAAATTAACAGATTTCAGAAATTAAATAAAAATCATTTTAGAAATTAAATAAAAAACTAGTTTTTTTAAGTGAAAGTAAGGAGCGACATTAAAACTTAAAACGAACAGAATTTACTCCGTGTATGAAAGGGGCTGTTCCCTTCTCAACGCCCCGCTCTTTACGCTAAAGTTTTTTACCGTTTAATAAAGTAGAATTGAGAGAAATAGTCAAACCTGGGGGCTGTTCCCTTCTCAACACCCTGCTCTTTGCGCTAAAGTTTTTTACTGTTTAATAAAGTAGAATTGAGAGAAAGAGTCAAACTTTAGCGTAAAGAGTGAGGCGTTGAGAAGGGAACAGCTCCTTTCAAATACGGACTAATTTCTGTTCGTTTTAATTTTTAATGTCGCTCCTTAGTTTCAGTTAAAAAAATAGTTGTTTTTTTTACTTAATCTAGTTAAGAAGTGAACTCTATCACATCAGAGATGTGATTGTCTGACGCCTATTGTCTAACCTTGAGGAGACGTGAAATTTTTTTCCTGATAGGGGGCATGCATAACGTGAGAATCATTTTATTTAAAATAACTCGAGAAAAATTAGCAATCTCCTTTCTTAAAAGCTCTCTATGCTCATTAAGATGAAGTTTTTACTCCTTAAAAGACCTTGTTATTTCCATTCAATGGCCTTTGTGTTTCAACAGTCGTTCTCAAATAATTGGGACAAAACTTCAAATCTCAGCGTAAAGGGTGAGTCGCTATAGAGGGAATAATAATGCTCATGTTCAGTACTATTCGTTAAGTTTTAATACTGCTCCTTACTTTCAGTTGAAAAAACCTATTTATCTTATTCGGTTTCTGATCGTTTTTCAAATCATGCCTGGGCCAAACCATGATATGGTGTGTCTTGTGTTCCCATGGGGAAAAATTATAGTTTGCTGCCACAAAATGGTTGAAAATGCAACTTTTACATGGGGAAATCTTTTGGAAAATCTTTTGGGAAAAGCACTTAAAGGTTGAAAATAAAAAAAATGGTTGAAAATGGTTGTAAATAGTTGAAAATGGTTGAAAAATGGTTAACAATTTAACTTACACATGGGAAAATCTTTTGGTTGCTTAAAATGAGCATTAGAGCATTCAAATGGTTAAAAATGGTAGGAAAATGCTTGAAAATGGTTGAAAATACAACTTTCATATGGGAAAATCTTTTGGTCGCTTACAAAGGGCACTAGAGCTTTTGATTTCGTTATACGGCAACGACCATGCTCTTATGAAGTTTCATTCAGTTAGAGTATGCCTGTTATTTGTTTTATAATGCTTTCATTCAACATGATTTAAGGCTGGTAGATCTCTGACTGTTTCATGAATCATGCTACTCTGCTCGGGTTGAAACCTTTACTGCATTTAAACTGCGCTAATACTTTCATGGTGTTTTTTACTTTCAGTCACACAATCCATGTTCTGTGAGGTCTAAAATCACAAATAAGCAGTCCCTGCATAACCTTTATAAGCAATAACATTAGATCAGCTCAATTGAAATGTTCGCCGACTTTAGTTTAGGCATGTTACATTATTTTAGTCTTGCGTGTGACCGCCGATCAGGAGTCACTGGCCGGCACGCTGACTGCGCACGACATCGAAGTCGTGAGCTGCGATGGTCCCGACACCGGTGTCGCGATCGCCGTCGACGCGATGGCTGTGGCCTCACGCGTGGACTGCGTCGTGATCGCCTCGGCCGCAAAGACACTGACACCCCTGACGCAGGGCCTGCGCAACCAAGGCCTGCGCGTCGAGTCGGCCAGCTTCGACGCGGACAGCGAGCTCGACGGTCAGCACCACTTTCAAATCCGACGCTCCTGCTTGTTCGTCCCCTAGGGGAGTGCGCCGCAAGTTCGCCACATAGGGCGGCGAGCAAACAGTGCCGTTATCAAACAGGACGGCGAGCAACCTGCGTTGGTCGCGCGGCGCGGTCTTCGCAAGGCCGTCGGTGGCAAGTCGAGAAGACGCTACGCCGCGAGCAGCGCAGGGGGTCCGGCGACGTCTTCAGCGAACGTTTGGTGCGGACCACCAGCGTGCGGGTTGGCGACAGGCTCGTGACCGGATGTGGGTTTGGGCGCCACGGGCGGCCGGAACAACCCGCGAGCCACCACGACCCGACCGGGGCGCTCCCTCACACCTGAATCCCCAATCCGGCCCTGAGGCCGTGCGGTTGCTCAACGGCCCAGGAGTCTGAAACGCCCGCTGCGAAGGCACTTTCTCCGCAGAGGAAAGCCAGGGACGTCGCCTCGTGAGGTGGCGCCAGGTGAAACGCCTGCTGGGACTTTTCCGGACCGAGCGGCTGATGCCAAGGGGTCTCCGGGCCTGTTCCACATCACCGGTGCGCTCCTAGGTCATTGCGGGACAGACGCGTGCGAACGAGTTTGCACGAGGTCTCCACAACGTGGCCACGGGCGCTGGATCGACATTGACGATAGTATTCGGGGATAACCCGAGCTCCCCACCAGTGGTACACGACGGCATGCAGTACGGCACAACGGACAACGCCTTCTCTCGTTTTCTTTCCTTATGCTTTTGCCACAGATAACCACTATACCTCTGCCACAGGTCACGATTTAGGATATCCAAACATGCATTAATTCAGAAACGTTCAGGAATTAAATAAAAAAAAACTTTTTTTTTAACTGAAAGTAAGGAGCGACATTGAAACTTGAAACGAACGGAAATTACTCCGTATATGAAATGAGTTGTCCCCTCCGCAATCCCTCGCTCTTTACTCTAAAGTTTGACTCTTTGCCACAATTCTACTTTTTGAAACAATTGAAAACTTTAGCGTAAAGAGCGAGGGATTGCAGAGGGGACAACCCATTCTTGGATTGAATCCGAAACGAAAAACAGGTCGTCCCAGAATGGAGAGGGAAGAGGTCATAAGAAATGATTTAAAGGAATCGAACCTACAGTTGGGGGAAGGGGCTAAAGAATAAATGCTAGAATAGATTGGGGCGGGGAGCAACTTTCATAGCTATGTTGGGCCCCAAGCCGCTTGCAACTGCAATGAATTGTTAGTTGTAGTAAATTCCAATGTTCAAGCGCCGCTCTACTGTTATAAAAATAGCTGTTAAAATGACTGCTTATTCAAGTTCAAGTTTGTTTATTAAAAATATATTATTAACAATAAAACACACTAAAATAGATACCCCCTTCCTCTCCATGGTTTAATGACAAAAAAAAAACAGGAAAAGAGAAGAAAAATTTGAATCAAACTACATAGGAAAAAACACTCTTATGCTGATTATCACGAGTAATCAGCTCAAATCAAAAGATTTGGGACTCCAGAAACCCGTAAAAAATGAAGAAGAAAAAAAAAAATGCTCAAATGAAAGAAAGAAAGGTGACACAACTGTCTTACAACCGTTGCAATAGTAAAGTATGTCACATCATCCTGTTATACCAACTCAAAAATAAAAAAGGAACTAATTTAAAAAAAAAAACATTCTTTACACGCAATTCAAAAGAATGACGTGATGTACATGAATAAAAAGGAACGGCGACGCGGGCACAAACGTTTCTTCCCTCTGTATGAAGGGAAAGATGTTCGATCCATTGTGCAGCGTTTTTCTTCTGTCCAATATGGTCGATCCATTCGTGTAGCCCCACGAATAAAAGCAGAGTTGTATGATGCAGGGCATATTCTTGGATCCTCTTCAATTTGGTTTAAGCATACGCATCGAGGCAACACCGTCTCTGTCCTCTTTACCGGAGATTTGGGCCGGGCGGATATGCCGATCCTTAAAGATCCTCATCATCCACCTTCCTGTGATGTCCTCATAGTCGAGTCGACGTATGGTGATCGACTGCACAACGAGGACCTCGGCTCCATGAAAGAGAAAGCCAAAAGTTTAGTGATTCATGCTCACGAACATCGTAGTAAAATTATCGTTCCGGCCTTTGCTATTGGGCGGACGCAAGAGTTGGTCATGCGAATTAAGGAATTGGTTCAAGCCCAGGAAATTGATCCCTTACCTATTTATATTGACTCCCCGTTAGCCATGAAAGCCACGGAAATCTTTCGTCGTCATCCTGAGTGCTTTGACCATGAGACCTATGAAACGTTTACCTCCGTGGGAGACCCGTTTGGAGCCAAATACATTCGTTATGTGTCATCCGTCCAGGAAAGCCAAAAGCTAAATTCTCTAAAAGGACCCTGTGTCATTATTTCGGCCTCCGGGATGTGTGAAGGAGGGCGAGTGCTTCATCATCTAAAACATGCCATTCAAGATGAAGCTAATATTATTGCCCTGGTTGGATTCCAAGCTGAACACACGCTCGGACGCAAGCTCATCGAAGAGTGGGATATGGTGCCAATTCTCGGACGACCGGTACCTCGACGCGCCAAGATTGTTCGGTTTAATGGCCTTTCTGCTCATGCTGATCGAAATGATTTATTAGCTTATGTTCGTGCCATTGTAAAAGTCCATGTCCTGTTATTTGGGTAAAATTTCAAGCCATATCAATGGATTTTTTTATTTAGGAAATGTATTTACAGATCTTGAAAACCTAATAATTATAAATTGCGTTTGAGCAAAGTTGTGAAGCTGAAAATGCTTTTCTTGTGCTCCATATAAGTAGAAAATCTATTTTGCAAAGTTTCACTTTTAGAAAACAAGAAATTTTGAAGATCATCAATGGTCAGTAACCCCTACAGTAGAGGGAGAAGGAGTAAAGGTAGGTACTTTAAAATACCTTTCTAGGACATACTTCAGTCTGCTGATCTGTCTGTAACCTAAGCACTTTCCAAGATAGCAAAAAGTAGCTTGTCTAGAAATTTACTGTCATTTCAGTGACAATGCACTCCCTCTCCTAATTGATGCATATCTAATAATATATTTGTTTGTTTCCATTGATTGATCTGTTGTAAAACTGGTTATTCTTTGTTGATTCAGAAATATTTGGTTTAGCATGGGTAAGGCTGCTGAATATTGTATAAAAAATAATATGTTAAATGAGTTAAAAATGTGAATAATAATAGAGGGATGTATAATGCCATAAAATTGAGTATAAAATTTGCAATCTAAAAAAGTTTCTCTTTTCGTTCTAGTATGTCTCTTTCTTAAGAGCCATTATTCTTAACCTTTACCAAAATTGTGATTTGTAGCTGATTCAGGACGTTTCAATTAATCTCAGTAGTAAAATGTTGTTTTGAAAATAAATTTGCAGGAATTTTTAAAAAGAGCCCAAATCCTTTCAAAAAGAAAGTGACTGCAAAACAAAGTGTACCACTGGAATTATCATTGTTCAAAAGTCTAAAAAGGAAATTTACTGACCCCACCATGAACAATAAAGGAAATCACATTTTGCCTGGGTAGCAATTATTGTTTTTTCTTTGTTGCTATCAGGTTACTGAAACAGATATAGTTTTTTAAGGTTAAGGCATGCTTAGACATAGGGAAATATTTTGCCGAACAGATTATAAAGGAATGATTTACGGTGACAAATAATTGTTTTTCACTGGGGAAAATGAACTTTTTAAGTTTGAAAGCTAAATTGTAGCTCACATTAAAAAGGGATACATCTTCCGACACCTACTGTTTGCGGACCAAACTTGAAACTGTTCTACTACTCTTCTGTGTCGATAATAACGAAGAGCTGCCTAATAACCTGGGTTGTTCGTCATTAAAAAAAAACCTGAAAAATTGATAAAAGTTTAATAAAATCGCTAAAGAAAAATCAAACGACTCTTGTTTTGTGGATTGCAGTTACAATTTTCAAACACTTTTACTAGAAAACTAAAATCCAAAATGTCAGGAAGAGTATCCTATCGTGTCTACCCCATGTAAAACTCTCCCCCATAGTTTTCGGTCATCTATTTAAATATGTACCACATAGCATAGAAAAGGTGTTGCAGTATGCAAGTAGATATAGAGCCACCACGTGTCAAAAAGGGTGGCAATCAGTTGTTGTAATTGAGAAGCAGATACCTTAGGGAAGCTTTGCAGACGGCACAAGAGAATTAGGGCTTGGGGCTCGTGGAAACGCGTGCTGTGTCTAGTCTAGTATAAATTACTTCGTTTATGTCTATCTGTGATGATAGTTGGTAGGAAAATTACCTGTCCCACTATACGTATGCAGCCCCCCTCTAGGTGCTTCCCTTATTTATATGAAATGCCTTCACTATGCGCACTGATCCAAAGATAAGTAGCAGCTATAGTTCAATTCAGTCTTCTAGACATGACATACTAGTGTCATCTAACTTGTTCCTATTATAAGCCCGTCATTTGAGAATTTTATTGACTTAACTATATCTTCTTCTAAATCAGAACTCAGGATGGGTCCAAGTGTTCATTTCGACATCAGAAGCAGGTTTTAACTGTTTTTGAGACTATAAATATGTAAGGGTTATTCTTAGAAAGATCAACCTTTAACGAAGTCGCAATCCAGTTGCCCTACGTTGATGAGATTTTAAGGAGTAGACCTATGAGAAATTTGGGCTAGATGAATCTCCACTTTTCCCCATTCCAAAGTAGTGGCCCCGTGATCTTTCAAAATTTGCGATATATGAATGAATTTTTTAAGAATAGCTCTAAGGGCAATGAAACAAGGCTCAGTAATTCCATACTTGCAAGATACGACGGATTCTACGAAAATAAGTACATGATTGGATTCAAGCCAGGACTGATGATATAGACCTAAGTTTGGCTTAGAATCTAGCCCAAGCCCTGGTAGCTATTATATCAAGGCCTAAGGTTCAAGAGAAGTAGACTCCGTGGATTTCTCTTCTTTCTATTTTTTATTGGCAAAGTTAAGAGAGGGATTGTTAATCTGTGTCAAAATTCTTGAAAGCTTTTGTTAAAAGGGTAAAATTCCACTACATTTAATCTTATTGCAAAATGACTTTTAATAAGATCATAGAAAGAAAAAACTGAACGACACAATTACCTACTTTGGCCAAGACATTGAAATTCTTAAAGACATAAAATAGTTTCAGTAAGATTATAAGCAAATATGTACTTTTTAGGATGTTTTTTCGACTCAATCACGATTAAAGAAGGACAGAGGAAAGAAAACATCGAGAATAAGAATAAAAACCCGTCAAAATATCACAGTTTGTTGTTGTTTGTTTGTTGTTTTTTTTTGCATACACAACTGCAGAGGAGATAAATACCCTAAAAAACTTTCAGAGGACCGAGGTTAGTGCTGTAGAAATTCGAAAGATTCAAATTGTAATTCAATTTGAGAAAATTGAAAAAGATTCAATTGCAATTTGAATTGCAAAAGCAATTCAAATTGTTTTTAATTTTGAAGATATCTTCATTACCTTAAATTGGATTATTCACCATTTTTATCGTTGCTTTTCCGTTTGATTTTGATGAAGACTGGCGAGATTTTTTGGGTTGATTGGTTCCCATCAGCGTGGTCGTACGGAAATCTAGGAGATGGATGATTCGTCAACGGTGTCGGTCGCCGCAATTGTAGTCGATGGGGGCGAGCGGTCACGATGGGCAGGGAACCTTTGCCCTGAAAGCGAAGTCTGAACGCAGTGTGCGGTAGCTCAAGCCGCTGGTGACGGGCGATTTCCGTACACGCGTGGATCAGAAGTGCCCCGTTTTTCGGTCGAAATCGTTGGTCGATTGCGGTCTAATGAAACGCTTTCCTTCATTGAATTGATCATGCTAGATTGAGCTTCGTATGTCGAGTCAATTGCAACTGTCCTGCCCGAAATGTTCTGTCTTATTGAAAGTGCCGCGGCCAACCACCGAGACCGGGTCGGCCAAGTGTGGCGGTTGTGGGCATACGTTTCCGTTTCGTGTTTCGCAGCCAGCCCCGGCGGCTGCCGCCAGTCAACCGCCCGCTGCCCCACAACCGCCGAGTTTATTCGATGCAGCGCTGCCGGATCTTGGGGCGCCGGCCGCCCCCAGCCGGCAGCCACCCAAACCCAAGTTGCATCCGCGCGCCGCGCCGGCAAAGCCAGCGGCCAAACGTCGCAGTAAGGGCGGAGGCCGAAACCCGGCCAAACCCATCTTGATCGCATCGTCGGCGATCATCTTGCTGGTGGGTGCAGGCGTGGCAGCATGGTTGGTGCTGACCAAGACGACCGTGCTGCAAAATTCGATTTCAATGCTTGATTCGCCGCGAGCCGTCCTGGCCGACGCCGATGCCAATGACCTCAAACTACAAAGCATCGTCCTTCAGATCGAAGGTGAGGTGCTGCCGGAAACGACGATCGAAGACGCCGTCGAAGTGTCGCAGGAATCGTTGAAACTGGTCTTGAGGGCCGTCAACGTTGGAACGCTCTCTGAAGAAGGCCGAAGTTTCAGAGGACGTCCATGAAGCTAGATATTCAAGTATCGATAAAAGATTCGAGTTTCAAGCCAAACTTTCAAGCTTAGAAAGCTTCCTCCCTTATAATTTTGTTTCCAATTGCAGTGGACTCTTAAATGATGAATGTGATAAACCGAAGCCAGTGAATCCTGAAATGACAAATATTACCATAAAAAAAGAACTGAACGGTTTACAGGAAAAAGTGAAAAATGGGTCTATGCTGCGGCCAAGTTTTTCAGAATCCACCATATCTGGAATGAACAGCAGAGCTTCAACGAGTCGAAGAAGTGATTCTCTTGCTGTCCCGCCTGTAGTGACATCTACTGTCCCGCCTGTTGTGGCATCTAATTCTAAAGAATCAAAGTCTTGTGAAAAATTTACTGAACCTGAAAAGGAATGTAATTTGAATTCCAAAGGGAGCGCTAGTATGAGTGAAGAAGATCGTATTAAACTTGAGAGGAAACGGAAGCAACAAGAACAAAGAGAAAAGTTTTTGGAGAGACTAAAAAAACCTAAAACTGACAGTGGAAATAATGATAAAGTCCTTGAACCTGAAGGTATATTATTTTTGTTCTGAAATAGGTTTCAATTATTTGTTAACTAATTTTAAGCAGTACTTCAGTTTCATTTCAGTTTCAAATTTAGCTCTAGATACGCCCCTGTCTGTATCTTTCAAAGGATGGCACACATCTGCGGTAGGTATTCTAGGGTGAATTTTAGGGTAATCGATAGTGTAGTAGTAGTAGTAAGTAAGACGGTACTAGACCCTTAAGGTCAAAACCGGCGGTGCTGATCTCCGTTTCATGGCCCTTCAGCCAGGAAGTGCAATAGGGGGTTGGGGGCTAACCATCCTGTGCTTTCGCACACCCTGGGGGCCAACCGAGTGCTGATTCGGTAAATCATAAAAAAGTTTGGTAAAGATTACCCTTCAATTTTTTTTTTGCCATTTGCGCGGCTCTTTTTGCTTGAACGCTCAGCGGCTGACCTGCAGGTTCAGGCATGCTATGCGGACCTGAAACGACAACAGGACAGGTGGACCCTTCATGAGCCAGGACGCAAAATCGATCATCATCACCGGGGCCGGCAGCGGCATCGGCAAGAGCTGTGCGGACCTGTTCCTGCGCGAGGGTTACCGGGTCGGACTGGTCGGACGCCGGCAAGCGCCGCTCGAAGCGGTTGCCGAGGGTCAGCCGAACGCGCTTCCCCTGCCCTGTGACGTAACGGATCCGCGGGCCGTGCGCGCCGCCTTCGACCGCGCCTATGACACCTGGGGCCACATCGATGTCCTGTTCAACAATGCCGGCGTCAGCAAGCCCGCCACAAC
>JAAAKM020073195.1:167046206-167256212 GCA_010016025.2 Alatinidae sp. Z8VKAUB7J3 | reverse complement strand
GAGATAGCCGACGCAGACGGGCAGGAAGTCCTGCACATCAATCTCGGCGGCACCTTCCACTGTGCGCGCGAAGCATTCCGCATCATGCGCGCCCAGTCACCCCAGGGCGGCCGCATCATCAACAACGGTTCCGTATCTTCATACGTTCCCCGACCGGGATCAGTGCCCTATACCAGCACCAAACACGCAGTCACCGGCCTCACCCGCACCCTGTCTCTCGACGGCCGCCCCTTCAACATCGCCTGCGGCCAGATCGATATCGGCAATGCACTCACCGAAATGGCCCAGCCCATGACCGTCGGCGTGCCGCAAGCGGATGGATCGGTCAAACCGGAAGCCACCATGGACGTCGCCCACGTCGCGTCTTCAGTCCTGCACATGGCCGAACTGCCGCTCGACGCCAATGTGCAGTTCATGACGTTGATGGCCACCAAGATGCCACTGGTTGGCCGCGGCTGACCATCGGCCATGACCGGCGCGCAGACACGACAGGTTGTTGTGTTGCAACCAACAGCGCCCGCTGGTGCCACGAAAACGGCCAGGTAGCCCCTGCCTGGCTGGCAGACCATTCTTGTTCAAATTGTCGTTTTCTTTTAATTGCCCCCCTAACAACATTACGGAAACATTAAAAAATTATAGTGTACGTACTTGTACCCGGGACTAAACGCGAAATTTTATGGATTGCCTCGATAAATTGATATCAACCTTTTATTATAGAAAAAGAAGAAAAAGTACCTTTTCTTCTTTTAGCTGTTCGATCCCAATTTTGAATTTAAATAACCTTTTTATCTAAGGCGGAAAACTAATCGATTAGGTCATTAGAGCTGCTCATCCAATTTTAGTTCCAAGATCCGTGTCTTAAAGGATTTCCATCACCGAATGCCTGTCAATAGACATACATCCCTGGCTGGACCTGAATCATCTCCCCTAGAATTCCCCTAGTTCTAAGGAATTAACTTGTCTAATGTGCTAGATTCCATTGAGCGTGTTGAATTGCCTAGTAAAAAGTCTCGGACACGAAGATTGTACGTGACTTAGGACGACGGAAGGGATTTTATCCGTCTCGCAAATCAGGGAGTCGCTCCCCGATTTTTAAGTACGACAGACGAGAAAAGCCAATTATAATACTTAAGGAATACTTGAGTGAATCTCAAATACAAGTTGAACCTATATATTGAAGTTGTGATTTAGTATGGGTGCAACTTGGATTCTATAGAGAGAACAGACAGAAAATCACGGAAATCAAAAGGGAAAACGCAAAGTTATTGGCTAGCATTGGTGTTTTTTGTCTTACCATAATAGTAGGCTGCATAAGCACAGGTAGGCTGTAGTTACTTATATTTATGAAATGTAATATATCTAGAGGTTTGATAAGCTTCAATTGTTACCGTTGATGAGATTGTAGGCTTATAAGTCTCAGAAACAGAGTTATGATGGATTTAGAATCCGACATGATTCTTATAAGGAAAATTAGACAAACATCCAGCAGGATACAAAGGAAAACAAAAATATTTCTGTGGACACTGAAATTTCATAAGCCCCGGAAGATTTTTGGAAAACCAGGCTACCATGAAAACCATTTTTGTTTAAAAAATAAGGTAGATCTCGCAAACCTTATAAGCACATTGAAAGCACCTCCTTGGTGCTTAATTTTGACTGTTCACGAGTGTTTCATTCACCTTGCACGGATGCCTCTAGATTTAGTGAAAAGCAGCTTTTCTCCACTTTTGCTGTTATATATACTACTTATGAATAAAAAAAAATCAGATGCAAAATGATGCTTTTGAGGGCACAAATAAAACAATTTGGTGACAATTGTTGACCTAAACTGTATTTTACTATTATTATTAAGCCGAAATTAGTCAAAGTTTAAGAAATAAACCTGGTTAGGATGATCACTACTCACGTTACAGGATGGCTGTGATAAAGTATACATAAGCACTTCAGACGTACAGATGCATGCTAATTATCATCGAAAAGATTCAGCAATCATGCAGGAGGGCTTTCAACGCTATCGAGGTTCAGAAGACTGTAGACAGCAACACTGCCCCTTTGCTGGTCAACATACAACCCACTTCCATTGCAGAAGAGCTGGGTGCTTGTTCACCTTTAAGAATAAGGCAGATATGGGTAATGTTTTATATTTTATCACTTTTTCTGTATTTTTATGTTTGTTCTTTTTTTTTTTAACTCAGAGACTCATAAGGCATGCCTGATTATTTTACAGCGGTCTTGAAACAAATCCTATCCTACCTGGATGAAGGTTTTTCAGAGTTTTCTTTTTTTTGAAAATTACTTTTAAATTAATAAGTTTTTTACTAAATTATTAGTTACTATTTGTTTGTTTCTTATTATTTAATTGAAATAATTAATATTATCTTAGTATTTTTTCTTATCATTGCTATTTTTGTTATTATTATTTACAACTACAGTAGTTATTAACTATTAGATTTCATAGAATGTATTATTTCAAACTAATTTTACTATCGGATTTTTTGTAACGGGGTTCACTCAATATAGAAACAGGGTAGTCGGGTAGTCAGGGTATGTAATGCACTTAGGTAAGACTTATAATAGTTTTTCACCATAATGACATTTTGGATTAGCGAAATCAGGGTCGTTTCTGTCTATTTCGAAGGCTGGTTGTCAATTCCCCAACTCGGTAGACACAAACTGTTTTAACCTCTCGAGGTATTGACTATACAGCTCAACGTCATTATGACCTGCTCCCTGAAAAGAACAAACATTTTAAAAATTGTTTTCATCCTTTTTTTTCATTTTCAAACAATAGACAAAATTTTCAAAACCGCATATTTTCAAAAAGTTGCTAAAGAAAACTGTTTAAACACTAGTGGCAAAGGCCAAGAGCATATTTAGGATTTTTGTTCAAACGGGGAGGGGTAATTAATTTGGAGTGTTAAAAAAAAAAACTTTACGAAATTTGTTTATATGCATCTTTTTTTTACTTTTTTACGAGTCGGAAAAAGAAATTTTCAAGGGAAGGGGTTAAGCCCAGTACCCCACGCCCTGGATAGGGCCTTTGAACGATGACATAAAATCGCTTTCCTAATTACCAAGTTTTAGTCATAAAGACTTCTACCAAAAATTGTGTTCTTGGTAAAGTATTTTTCTATGTCTAGGATGGCAAATTTGTCGTTTTTTCAAAGAAAATACCAAAAATGGCATCTTTAATGAAAATATACCAAAAGAGGTATTTTTCACACTCTAGGCGGGCACAACCACCTTCCTAGCAGACTTTTCTGATTTTCTAAGAAAGACATGGTGTCAGGCAAGGCTGTATCTAGGGGGGGGGGACCAGCCTCTAACTCCTCCCAAAATTATTGTCCAACTCGTAAAACGTAACAAAAATGCACATAAACAAATTTGTAATGAGTTTTTTAATTTTTTGTACCCTCCATCCAGAAAATATTCCAACATTCACTGGGTAGATATACCGAGAGGTAGATTCAAAAAGTAAACAATAGGCGAATAATGTGATAAGTTTAGATTATTCTGGAATAATTAAAAAAACATGGACTTTAAGGAAGAACCAGGGCTCATGTCCCTTTTAAGTGTCTTAGAGCAAAAATATTGAGGGAAATCTCATGTCGCCTAAGCTTAGCACTTCTTCGGCTATCTAAAGTCCAAAATAAATAAAAACTACTTAAAAAGATGTGTTTTTATAGCAAAATTTAGAGAAAAATCTCGTGTCGTTGAATAGTACCACTGCCTTTTCCTTCGAAATTCAAAACATCCCGAACAAAAATTTGTGCAATAGACTGTCTCATTAGACCAAAAATGTGGTGGAAAGTTTCGTGTTGTTCTAAAATCCAGTGACTTTGATGTAAAGAATCAAGAAAATCAAAATAAAAAATAATCTTAACCACTATCTGTTTAGAACAAAATGTAGATGGAACTCATGTCAGTGAAGAATATTACTGCCTCTGCTATCAAAAATCAGAACATCCAAAATATATTGCAAAAAAAATGCAAAACAGCTTCTCTGCAAATATACGGATGCCCACGGGTGCCGAAAAATCCGTGAATTTCTCTGCCTGAATGCAGGTAAAAGTGATGTTATCCCGAATTTGCTCACAAAACGTCTTCTCATTTTATGTTAAAGCTTTTTCTTCAATAGGAACACTCAATCTATCTTGTCGTATACTGAGTTGAATCGGGACATGTAAGTGGAGAGCAAGAGAATCAGTTTTTGAAAATACATGTCCCTAATTAAACCCGAACATACAGTTCGAGTCTTAAATTTTCATATCTGAATACGACAATGGCAAACCAGTCTCTTATAACGTATAAAAACCTCCAACATCAATGAAGACCTCAGACCTCCTTAAGCAACCGCCCAGTGGTTACCTCCAGGATGCAGGACGAAAGTTCATTCTGAAGACGCACACGCTGTGTCAGTTTTCGACGCAATGGGCCGGGCCGGTATGTCAGCTCGGAAGGTGTGCGGTTTCGGGTCGTCGATTGAAACCAACGGCATACGCCGCGAATGATTCATTGGAGAGTTCCGGACGTAACCTTGGCGACGGCCGTAAACTTTTCTGTAGCCACGCGGCGGCACCCAAATCAAGGGGCATTCAGCCACGCTGCTGAATCTGTCTTTAGCAGTACCGAACTGAAGTAAATGAACCATGTCCGGCACAACCAAAGCCTTCTGCTTGGCCGCCTTCATGGCAGGCGCAATACTCGAAGCGGCAGCCGATGACTCCATATTTGATACATTCGAGAACCGGCCCGATGCGCGGTGGGACTACATTGCAGATTCCGTCATGGGCGGCGTATCGACGGGAAGCGTCCGGTTCCCGAACGAGAGGGGAAAGGCCTTTGCCCGCCTCGCAGGCACAGTCAGCACCGAAAACCGCGGCGGTTTCATTCAGTTCCGCCGCGCGCTGGACACACCGCTGCCGGCTGACACCAAAGGTGTCCGCCTGCGGGTGCGCGGCAATGGAGAACAGTACTTTGTCCACGTGCGCACGACGGGCACCTGGCTGCCGTGGCAATACTACCAGGCCGTTTTCGATACGACGGCTGAATGGACCGAAATCCGTCTGCCGCTGACCTCGTTCAAGCCGTCCGGTAGGCTTTTGCGCACGACACCCGCCGCGAATGCCCTGACATCTGTCGGGATCGTTGCTTACGGCCGCGACCACGAAGCCCGGGTGGATGTGCGCGAAATCGGATTTTATTGATCACCATCGACAATACAAATTGCCAGTCCGGATTGAATAGGCTCTCTCGGCGGGCCGGTTGCCGATTGGGGACTTCGCGGCTCACAGCCGGCTCTGTTGCAATGATTTTCCGCGGCTTTCACTCCTGCAAGCATTCCGCCTGCTTAGAATGAGAAATCGCGGTAACGGTGTGGTGAGTTTCCCCGCCATGCGCCGCGGCCGTGTCGGGCTCTGCGTCGGCACGCAGATCGCCCGCTACGTAAAGCCCAACAACCAGCGCTCGGGCTGGAGTTCCCCAGAGCAGGCCTGGGCCCATACGCAATCGCAACTAGCCTGGTACCGCGCCATGGAACGAGACGGTCAACTGGTTCAAATCCGGGACGCGGCGCAACTCACCCAGCACCTGGACCGCTGGCTGGCCGTTGACGCAGACCCCGATGCCCCCGCCGAGCCAGATTTGCCCATTGGCTACATCATGAGTCTTGAGGGAGCCGACTCGATGGTAACTCTCGATTATTTGGAACAAGCCTACGCCGACGGACTCCGCGCCCTCGGCCCGGCCCACTACGGTCCCGGAACCTACGCCACCGGCACGGAAGCCGAAGGCGGACTGTCAGACAAAGGCCGCGACCTGCTCCGCGAAATGGACCGGCTGGGAATGATCCTCGATACGACCCACCTGACCGACGAAGGCTTCGACGAGGGCCTCACCATCTTCCAAGGCCCGGTCTGGGCGAGCCACTGCAATTGCCGCACGCTCGTCAACCACCAACGGCAAGTCAGTGATTCACAGATCCAACGACTCCTGGAGCGAAAAGCCGTGATCGGCATGGTGTTTGATGCCTGGATGATGGTCCCCGGCTGGGAACGCGGTCGAACGACTCCCGAACAAGCCCAGCTTCGCGTGGCGGCGATTGTGGAACACATCGACCATATCTGCCAACTCGCGGGCAACGCCGACCACGTCGGCCTCGGGAGCGATCTCGACGGCGGTTACGGCACCGAACAATGTCCTACCGACCTGGACTCGATTGAAAAGCTCGGCTCCATCGCAGACCTCCTCCGGCAACGCGGCTACGCCGAGCCAGACGTCGAGAAAGTGATGTTCCGCAACTGGGTCAACTTCCTCACCCAACCGAGTCAGAGTGCTCGAAACGACAAATACTTGTGCAGCCCTTGAAGATCAACTCCTACGCCTTGGTTGGTATACAAAACCATATCCCCAGCCTGGAACAACAGCACTTGTTGAGGCCAAGCTGCGACCACCCTGGGGAAGCCACAACTGGGACTTGTTTAAGTATGAGCGTTGGTTGAAGGGTCAAGGTTACATCGCCAACGGTTACGTTGAACGCGTGCACAAAAGCTCCTCGGCCTTCGCCGAAGAAGCCGAGGACCCATTGGTGGCATATGTGCATCGCGGCATCTTGAAAGCATTGGCATTTGGCGACCGCAGTGAGGTACTAGCAAGCCAGTGGTCATTGTTCCAATCCACCGGCACGATCCACCTGATGGTCATTTCCGGCCTTCACATTAGCATTCTAGCCGGGCTTGCCTATTTCATGCTGCGTAGTTGCTTAGGTGTGTTGGTATGTCTCTTGCCGATGTCCTTAACCACTTGGGCAACCAGGTTTACTCTGCGCAAAGTCGCGCAAATTGCGAGCCTGGTCGCGATCTGGATGTATGTGGTTTTGGTTGGTGCAAGTGCACCGGTGGTACGCGCCGCGGCAATGGCAAGTTTTGTCCTATGTATGTTGTTGTCAGACAGGACAGGGCGTTGGCCGGCAATGTTAAGCGTGGCTGCGTTTGGCAGCATCATGGTTATGCCGCAACAAATCTTGCAGATAGGTTTTTGGTTATCTTATCTGGCAGTGCTTCTATTGTTATGGGGGTTTAGTAGTTATATGCGCCGTCTTTCGGGCGTACGTTCCTTTGTCAAAGCTCAATGGGTAATGTTTAGCGCATTGTCGCCGTGGATCGGACATATTGTTGGACCTGTGGCGCTTATCAGTCCAATTGCAAATCTGCTTGTGGTACCTGTTGTCACCTTTGTGACCCTACCCAGTTTAGTACTGGGCTTGGGTCTAAAGCGTTTTGTCTGAAACCGCTCGAGCAAATAGTTGAAGACCTAGGCAACGCGACGACTAAAGGTCTAACTGAGGCTCAAAAAAAATCTTTTGCAGGCTTCTTGGCAATCGCGTACGAGAATTTGCTGGAAGTCAATGAAGACGGGTTTACTGATACTGACTGAAGGAAAATTAATACTCTCTGCGCAATTTATGCAGTCCGTACCCCGGGGGAGGCTCCTCGACGAGCTTCCGATCCATTTCTGGTTTATCAGAGTTCCTTGGGATTGTATATCGCGCTTGAGGGTCAATCTCCCTACCTGGGTCGAGAAATTCAAGCTGAACTGGTGTAGCAATATTAGATGATCGATGATCCGGATCTTCATCATGCTCCGTCCAGATCCATGCATCTGCATATTGAATCTGCAGCTTTAAGCGCTCCTGATGTGCATCCGATTTGATCGCATAAGGACCTACCACAACACGATAGAACTCCTTCTCGTTCGATCCCCTCTGATTGTATATTCGCGCTTCCGCTTCAGTATGTAGTTTTACCTCAACTAACTGCCTATGCGCATTCTTGTGGGACGAAAAGCTACCCACGCTTACCCAATGTCTCTCCATCGCATACGTTGCTTCTGGTAAGGGCCACCTTTGGTGCGTCGTCAGACTCAAGCATCGACAGTAAATCTGTCATCCGCTAACATCGCTCGTCCCTAGGGTTTTTTTAAACTCGGGGTATCGATACCTCCCCTAATCGGGAGATATCGATGAAGCTATTATCGAAAAAGCAACTGTTGGAGCTCGTGCCATACAGCGACAGCCACCTCAGCAGACTGGAGAAACAAGGGCTTTTCCCAAAACGGATCAAAGACACCCGCTTTGCAGAAAAGGCACCCTCGTATGCGAAAGCCTTCTGGGTTGAACATGAAGTCCTGGACTGGATTCAAGCTCGAATGGATGAGCGATGAGGCACACGACTCCCTCCATACTACTACTACTACTAATAACTCACTGCAGCACCAAGCCGCCTGAGGCCAACACAGCTACGCACGCTCCTCCTCCAATCTAATCTATTTAAAGCCTCCCTCTTTATACCTTCCCAGGAAGTTCCCATTTCCTTTAAATCTTTATTAATGACATAATCCCAACCCAGACAAGGACAACCTGCTTTCCGTGTAACCCCAGACGGTTGGCCAAAAAGGACAATCTTCGGCAATCTGTCATTCTTCATCTGCAGAACGTGGCCTAGCCATCTCAACCTTTCTTTCATTATAACCCTAGAAAGCGTGATTAAACTTGTCTACATTTACTTTCTGTTTTTTTTTTTTTTTTTTTTTTTTGCTGCTCAACCGCAATTTTTTCGTTTTTTCTTTTTGTTTTCCTTAATTGTTTTGTTTTGCTTAGTTGGTTTAAAATACTATAATGCCATTCGGAAACAGTGGGGTCAGTTTACAAAAATTAAATAGGAAATGCAAAGTTTATTTTGAAAATCCAGGAAAGTTTGTTTTTTTCTGTTCCTATTAAAATGCAAAAAAGAGTTATTTCTCAAAATTTATGAGAGGACAAATGCTCCCTCCCTCTCTGTTTCCAATTAACGCCAATGTTTTCAAGGTCAACGGTGTAGGCTACACCTGCAAATCCTCAAAATGGGGCTGCAAAACAACAAAAAAGCTTTTTTTTTGCTAAAAGCCGACTGAGAGGGGCTTTCCCGACCGATTTTAGGGACACTTCTTTAGCCCCCCCCCTCTTATGTGTATATTATCTAGGTAGCCACAGTTTTTTAAAGAAATATCCTACCTAAACAATGCATTTTGTGCCCATATTCCTTTAATTATAACCCCAGTCTAATGTATCTCTCAGGAAGTAGCTGAAGGACCAGAAATATTTCGAACATGCCTCCCATAATTAAAAATGATTTATTTTTTTTTGTAAATTCTTGTACTAATAAATCTTGTTCGCTTTCGAGCAGGGAGATTCACGTTAAGTATATAGATGTTAACTTATTTCTTTTAGATTGTTCACCAGAAAACTGGTCTGTCTAATATTATTTTCCTACATAGTTATACAGGCACAAATCTCCATTATACTATCGTGCTACAACTATTTATGGCGTACATGTCTGCAGCCTGTACACACATTTGTCGTTCTTACAAATAGCCTTATGTTTTCAATGGAGTATCCTTGCTTAACTATTCTCCCTATGTGCAGTTATGGCAACAGAAGTAGTATAGGGGTAATTCTACAGGCCTTACACCCTTATTTGTGCATTAGAGCTTGTCTATACTTATATGAACAACCTATTTTTGGTCAGTGAACTACTTAGAGAGAGATATCCGATGCTTACCTCATTCACATAATATTCCCGTCTGAACATGATTAACAAAAGAAAGTAAACCGCTTCATTTGGTTTCAAATTGGACTAATAGAATCTATGATGTAGTATTGAACTTTAAAAAATAGCATCTATAACATAAGAATGGTGTAACCGCTTGTATCACCATATTTATGGGAATGAGGGCTTGTCCCTCATTCAACTTATGGTCATCTCAACTTATGGTCATCTATGCCCGAACTCCAAGGGCCCTAATGCCCACTCCCCCTTCTATTGCACACCTCCCCACTTTTTGTGCTTATATCTTTTAGTTTAATTTTCGAACTTGTTTTTTTTCCTTTTTTTCATTTCTTAAAATGAAATGAAATAAAAATCACTGGTGATATTTTTGAAATATGAAATTAAGATGACATAAATACGTTAGGCGTGGTTTTACATACTAGAAAAATAGGGCTCGTAGTGACTTTTTTTTTTTACTTGGAATTTTTGGAAATTAGAAATTTTTTTTTTTTTGGGGGGGGGGGGGGGAAGGAAAAAAATTAAATTAGAAAAGGTGGATATATTGTAAGCTATGCTCTAGCTAGATCCACCTTTGGTCAGCTATACATTATTGTACGTCCGAATTATCAACGGTATACTAATTTAAAAAAACTTTTCCACAAAATAAGTTTTTCAAAAGAATTAAAGAGCTGCATTAAACCAAAACTGAACAGAAAAAGAAACAAGTAATCTACCAAGCATACAACTAACACAAATGACTTACAACCCTATCCCCAGGGCAATGAGGGATTGCGTCACCCCTAGAAGCATTGTCTTAGTTCTTTGAACGATTTTAAGCAAAGTCATTATCTCACAATTTTAATCATATTTGTTTGGTGAAGAGGGGTTGTCAGAAGGGGGGAGCCAGCTGCCGTCCATCACTTTTGACTCTTAAAAGAGAACTAGAAATTCCAATTTTTAGCCAAATTACGCTCATCTAAAATATATACAACTATCCCTTTCATAAAAACCTTAAGAAACCCCCTGAGCATAACTTATCCTTTCCCCAAGGCTCTGGGTTTTCTTTCAACCCCAAAAGTCTTGTTATATGATATTTAGGCTGTTTTGAATAAAATGGCCGGGAAAATACGACGTGTATGTGTGTGAGGAGGGGATAGCTGCCCTCCGATCACTTTGACTCTTAAAAAGAGAACTAGAACTTCGGATTATCAATCCAATGAGCACCTTCCGAAATTTATATGACCACGCTTTCAATCAAAACCTTATACAACCCAAAGGCATAAGTTACAATCCTTGCTCTGAGGGCTGGGAGGATTTGTTACCTCAAAGACTTATTTTCCGGACCTTTTAAATACGTTGAAAAAAAAAAATTAGCGTTGGAAAAAAATGGCTATTTCAAAACCTTGATTGGAAGTGTTCGGGGAAATGATGGGTGTGGGGGGAAATTCGCCGTCTGGTCACCTTCGACCATTAAAAAGGATACTAGCCCTCTCAATTTCGAACCAAATGAGCCCTTTTGAAGTTTCTACGACGTCTAACCCTAAGGCCATCTGAAAGGCTTGGGAGGCTTCAGGCAGCTTATGTTCTTTTAGCCACTTTCTTCCATTGCTATAGTGGACTTCAGCTGCACGGCCCTTCACTTCGGTAAGCTTATCCCGTAGTTCTTGATTGAAGGGATCCAGGCGGAGGGCTTCACGATAAGCCGCCACCGCTCCATCCCAGTTTTCTTGGGCAACCATCTCTTCAGCTAGTTGAGTCTGTGGGTGAGCACAAGACACAACAAGAAGAAGCAATAATCCCAAAAAGCCATAGAGCTGTAGCAATGTGGAGTAATAAGATGATGTTTTCATTGGAGTTTGGCTGCGAAGTCTAACCCTAGAGATAGATACAATATATCCTTCGACAAACAATAAATTAACGTAGCATACTTCTTGAATTCAGGCTAGGTTCTTTCTGGTCTACTCAATCACTTCTTATCGGAATTCCAAGCCCTTAAATTAAGGTCAGAGTAAGGCTGGCTCTTAGGGTATTAAAAGGTTTATGACTCGAATTTTGGTGAAAAACCCGATTTGTCGAAATGTCCTGAAAGTCGGGTTAAAACGGTTCTGTCTTTTCGGGTGAATTACTTTGTGTTCCAGTTGGACTTACAGGGTTGGGACTTGGAGCTGTGTCAGCCGGTGATTTTTTCTGAGGTCCACAACCAAATTTAGTTTCTGGACGAGTAAGATCCGGTTGTTCACAATTTCCTGTTTGTTGGGCTTGCACTTCAAAACGAACAGCATGGTAACTTGATGCACCTTTGAAGTTTATTTTATCCATTGGGGTGTCCTGACTTTTGCTGCGTACTCCACGAATTTGAGTTCCAGTTTTAATGAGTTCAAAGTCTTCTCCGGTTATCGGATCTTTGTAAACGGTTTGGAGATAACGTTTGGGCTTCAGAGTGAGGTCCTTTAGTTTTAGAGGATACTGATTGGGACGCTTCAGATCTCCACAACAAATTCGAGAACTTTCGCTACTCTACTTATTTTTCAATGTTATAATAATAAAAGACAAATTACTTAAAATATAAATTGCTTTCAGTAAAGGGGGAAAAACAATCGTGCTGATTGGAGTTAAAGGGGAAAAATTTCCGAATTCATATATCTAGTAATTTCTGTCCGTTTTGAGTTTGATTAGAATGTCACTCTTGTTTTGGGTTAATTATTATGATATCTTATGATTAACTAATTAACCAAATATACACATACATAATAGAGAAATCTTGTGAAAAGGAGAAAACAGAACTTTTCTGTAAGAAAAAGTTTTTATTAGAACTTTTGCCCACTCTACAAATTTTGCATTGGTACTCTAAAACCAAGGCCCCATTCGAGACGTCCCTGCTATATTTCTACTTTAAAAAAGATGCATTTACAAAAAAAGAATAAAATCACCTGTTTCCAAGGGGATTAATCAACCACAAGGTTAGTTCCCAATGCTCTAAAAAGGGAAACAAAAATGATATTCAATTCCTTACCTAACTACTAGAAGTTACTGACGTTGGAGAAACAACATGATGGACATCTTATGTCGTCACCGCTGTAGGCATACGCATGCGGGAAATAACTAGCGAATTTTTCTGATTCTTTTACTTTTTTTGCATATAGACCTTAATTTCCTTAATTGTATACTATGTGGCGTGGCTTGATTACTGGATATGACCCTAGAACTAGGGCTATTGAGAAGAAAACGTGTTAAGAAAACAATTCTTACTTCATAATATGCTTAAATACTTTTGGATTACTCATTTCGACTGCAATTCTACTGTACTTTACCCCTCCCCCCGAGTGTGCAAATATATAGCTCAAATTATATATTTTCAAAGCATTTTGCCATGCATCACTCTTGTTTTAACCGGTGTACCCGTAAATCGAACTGTGAAAATATCAAGAAACAGAAAAACGCTTGAGAAATATGCAATCAAAATAAATTAATTACGTTATTTATATACATGTAAAGTAAAGGACAACCTTAATTAACCTGGGATGAAATCTATTGCAGATAGCGTTGTTTTTGAAAAAAGAGGATGTTCATGTTTATTGATTCAGTGCATTATCGTATTTTTCGATTTATAGACTCAATTCTTAAATGAAGACGGATTTTCCGGGGAAATTTTTCAAATAATTTTAATGTATTAATACGATCGTTATTAATACACAAGAGGAAGTTTCCCTGAATTGCCTTTCTTTAGAGATCGCAGTGACGAGCGACGGGTACGCTAGTGATACATAAATTTTTATTCTGTTTAAAATTATGATGAAGTTTTCGGAAAAAGTTTCAGATAAACATTCCCAATTTGGGTACAGCTTAACAATCTAGTGATTTTTAAGAATTGGAAACTAATTATAAATAGCTAATTTGACTTTCTTATCCACTTTAATACTCAATATCTTCTGGTCTTATTTGTAATGCAAATTGAAATCTTAGTTTCCATAAATCTTTTTTTAAGTTCAAGCTTAATTTTTAAAACTGCTTATTTATGCTAAATATTTTAAGAAGAAAATTGTCACACCTTGAAGGTGTTATCCAAAAATTGGTATAATTGCATAATTTATTACAAATTTATGCAAAATTAAAACTTACTAATAAATGAATTAATTAATGCAGCAAAATGTTTAATTATTTAATTCCGTTATAAAGGAGTTGCCAGATCTATTAAACCATTTGACTTGCATCAGATATAGAGATGGAAAAATTTTTTCCTTGTAGCCTATCTGATTATATAGGATTTGATTAAGTACATTTATTACATCTGCTTAGTCTTGATCGCTGCTTTAAAAGAAGTCATTTATTAAATTGTGGCCTAAATTTGTTTTTGGTCAATAGTCTTTATTTGTAGGGAACTTTTGCGGGTGTTTTTGAGCATTGAGAATAGTTTATCTATTAAAATCTCGATGTAAATAAAAATATTTGGGCGTCCAATACCTTACATAAGCCTAAAACTTGGACAAGAAGAAAAACCAGATTTTTTTTTGAATTTACGCAGAAAAGCTTTATTGAAAGTTTAGTTATTTTTTAAAAGCCTATTTATCACTGTATTCAAATTATGTCTCTTGAGAGCTACTTTGTTGAATTAAATCTGCCGTTAAATTCAAATCAAATTAAGCCAGGATCAATCGAAAGCATAAATCAAAACAGATTTTGAGTTTGAACACTCTTTTTCCTAAGAAAAAGCAGAATAACTTACTAGATTAAGAGAGAAAACGCAATAGCCTGTCTCTAAAAGAAATATGTTCCGTCGTTCCAATAACTCACAAAAATAGATAAAAAAGGTTATTTAATAAATGCCAAATCTCTGCCACATTTTTGTGTGTTTTCAGTAGACCACTAGCCCTAAAACAGCTTCTTCGACAAGAGCTTGAGGACGATATTGTACATTCGTTTCGAATTTCCACGTTTGCTCACCAAAGACTTTAACTATCGTGACACAGAAAGTTAACGTGTAAAAATATTTGTAACACAAAAACTTTTCGTACTTTATAATGGCTTAAAAATTTCATAGAAAATAAACCAATCACGTCTTGTGCTCTTTTTCCTGGTTCAAAGTTTTATATAGGAGTATTAGGTGTGAAGGTGGGGTTATTTGACTCACATTTGTGTTATGTGCTTAAGGAATGATAATAATTCATTTGCACAAAAGCCAACAAGCACTTTGACAAACCGAGTAAAAAACAAAATAAAAATTGATGCTGCTTAATATTAAACCCATAAATATGACCCAAGATCAATCTATTAAAAAACAGAGCTCAGCTCTAGAATTATCCATAGATCCTTCTTTTTTTAATATTCTAAACCGATCGTTCTTATCAATAAGTTTTACCCCCAAAAAGCTGCAAAATCTTAAGCTCGATCATTTTTATCAAGTAGCAAATCAATTTGGCCACTATGGTTGACGAAGTGACAATAATCTGACTAAGTTGTATTGTGCTCCCCCGAAGAGAAATAACTACCTGGTTTTCCCTTATTCTCTTTTCCTTTACTGATCATTTTGTGCCGTTGCCACACCCAAACGTTTATGACTGGTTGCTTCCCAGAACACAAGGGAAAGGCGAGAACACCAAACACAATGCCATATTTTTCTCTATATTGCATTTTTTTAAAGAAGTTTTTCAGCTAAAAGTAAGAAGCAACATTAAAACTTAAAATAAAGAGATATTATTCAGTATATAGGGGGGGCTGCCCCTTCCGGCACCCTTGCTCTGTACATTAAAATCTTAAAGTTCTTTAAGAATAATTCTCACTCAGCTTCCAACGGCCGTTGCATTTGAGCAGTCTTCCGTAAAAAATTGTGACAAAAGGGCAAATTTTATCAGAATACCTTCTCATTTTCTTTGAACAGGACGAGCCTACAAAGGTAAATTGCATCACAAGGCATCCAGATTGAAGCTAACTAAGGCAGTGGCTGCTTTTCACTTCCAAGTAGTCACAAATTTTGCAACCTAAAGCGGTTTTCTCTTTGGCGTCAGAAACAGAAGTTTTCTTTGGCTTTTTATCATTCCTATATTTACTTTTTTTCAAGACTGATTAAGAAAGTCCAATTCAAGTATATATGATTGGTAATCAGTCAAAGTTCTTTTTTTTAGTTCAAAAAGCATAAAACCAAGGAGCGACACATCAAGTCGTGTGTGCATCAAGGCCATACTGAAGCTGGGCAGATTGAGGCTAGGATGAAGAGCCCGATGCAGAACAAGAGACATAGAGGGTAGTGCTGGAGACACGATTCTATGTACACCAACGACGGGTAGTTCAGGTCTCTTGGAAATCAAAAAAGCGAAGCTAGTTAACATTTGTAAGGCCGCGTGTAGCTGGGTTCTCGGTTGCTTGAGTGTCGGTTTGACCGGCTGTGGCTTCGGCTCCGCTGGGTTTGCGGCGCTCGCCAGTGACGACGACAACGGGGGCAGCAACGCGTCGCCGACTCTGACTGGCGCCGGGGTGCTCGGCTTTCAGACCGCGCAGCCCAAGCTCTCGCCAGCGCGCATTCGCTTGGTGTTGGTCGATGAGGAGGCCGATCCGGCGACGGTGGAGTTCACCTACTCGCTGCCCGGGGGCGTCGAGGTTCCGGTGACCGCGATCCCGCAGAATCCGATGACCCTGACCACGGGCGTCAACGGCGAGACGCACGAGATCTCTTGGGACTTCGTCAACGAGGCGCAGCTGCCGGCGACGGGGACCTACGTCCAAGGTGTGCAGCTCATCGCGAAGATCCAAGGGGGCGCGACGCGGGCGATCTCCGTGGGGTTGGGCAACGATGCGCCCGTCGTGTCGGTGAACACGCCGGTGGGCGAGGTGAGGGGTGTGGTCGGTGTGTCGTTCGACGTCCGCGACACTTCGGACGATCTCGTCAACATCAAGGCGGAGTACTTCGTCGAGAGTGAGCCCCAAGCAGGGTGGCGCGTCGCGCGACCGGCGGGGTTGGTTGCGAGTGCGCCGACGCCCGAGTTTGCGTTGGCCGGAGTCCTTGCGCCGCGCGCCGGTACGCGGCTGGTGTTCTTTTGGGACTCCGACTTCGATCTCACGGATCTCGAGCGCGACGTGCGCGTGCGGATCACGCCTTCGGACGAGGTTGCGACTGGGACCGCGGTCGAAACCGACGTCTTTCGCGTCGACAACAACGCGGAGCCGTCGGTGCAGATCGGCGAAGTCGTTCTGCAGGTCAACCCTGACGAACGGCGGGGGATTCCGATCCCGTACACGATCACGGACGAAGAAGGAGATCCGGTGCGCGTCGTGTTCCAGTGGCGCCGCGAAGCAGAAAAACATATTTTTCAATTCTTTCTTTTATTCTGTGTTGTTCGGTGCATACTGAGATATTACAGCTTTTTAGGATTACAAACTGTTTGTTACTCTCTGTGGCAAACATATTCGAGTAGATTGGGCGGTCTAGCCATAACTTAAAAAGTTTGGTCACGAGAGCCGAATAAACGACTGAAAACTAGAAGCCAACGTTTCCTTTCCTGGAAATCCTGGAAATACTGTTCAGCTTCTCGTATTTTGTGCTGGACATAGAGATATTCATAATCAACAGAATTTACATCATCAGAAAGTGTGAATTTTCTTCTTCTTTTTTTATTAGCAGTCGGATCAACGATGCTTCTTGACTATTAAGGTCTTTGCGTCGGCCGACAGGAAGGTTCGATCTCTGGGTCCCGTATTACCAAACTAAAGTCAAACCCATTACGCCACTTTTTTTTATTAAACTGAGCAGAATGTTCATTTTAAAGTTCAGGGAAGGGCCGTCCCTAAAATTGTTCTACCATACCTGCTAGGAGAACGCTAAAAATTAGCTCAAAAGAATTATCATTTAAGCGACTTGGTCGCTATTGGAGTTCCCTGATCGGATTGACAAGCTTGCTGACAAGATGAATGTAAATTCTGATTGTCTTTTCTGGCAATTTTCATGGTCAAACCATAGGTTCGACATCTCTCAACGATAGCTACCTCTCTGGGAGAATTCACTAATGGGTCCTTTCCTTTTTCTGAAAGTCAGCCGACTCTGAAACTCGCCAAATGACTTCAAGGTACCATGCCACCTTAAACGATGAAAGTAAAGAATGGAGTCGAAGCTTAAAACGAACAATAATCACTGCTTTGTGGTTTACGCAATTAATCTTTGAAAAACTGTTTCTGGGTCGTGATATTTCCTACATTTGTATAGGAGTATTTCTGGAACTCTAAAACAAATGCTTTATTTAAAAAATACAATACCGACCGTCACCCTTCTGGGTGTGTTTTGCACCCTTTTCAAAAATGGACCAAATTTTCTCCGGTTCATAGCTTCTGGTGCGTGGCTTTAAACTTAAAGAATTTTGCATATTTAGAATCAACATGATATACGAATTCTTCTGATGTGTATATTGTTATTAAAACTCTTGTTTTTAGAGTTTAAGTTTCTATTAGCACAGCTCGCTCATCTAATCTGATTTTGATTGAATTCTTTTGGAGTGCCTCCTTTACATATTTATTTTCCCTTTTGTGCGTCTGACTGAGGAGTAAATTGCAAACAACGCTTTACTATTCCCTTTGATTTCCCTTGTCAATGGAGACTTCTTAGCTAATCCTTCCTTGTCAGAGACTTCAAAGCATCTACCTTTGAGGTATAATGAACAATCTGTTGTCAAGAAATCGCTTAAACTGATAAGCAATTTCGAACAGGACTTAACCTAGTTCTCTCAAGACAATTTATCAATATCATATTCCCAGAAATCCAGTTCATTTTCCGTTTTCCTTCCAATATATAGTATCTCAACTCCATATTGTCAAGTAGACTGCAGAATTTTATTCTTGGTATTGGAAAAATAAGCTAAGGCTTGGGTTTTGGTTGGAAAAAGTGACTTATTCTTGGTTTATTTTCAAGATGATGAGCAGTTTTTTCTTCTGTTCATACCGGCAAAAAGGCTCATATCTGTTTTTAAATCGGTCTGCTTACGCTAAACACGAGAAAACTATATATATATGTTGCTAATGCCAGGGCCGTAACGAATGGGGGGAGGGGGTTAAGTCCCCTACCCAATGTTTTTGGTCACTCGGTATAAAAAATGTTTTGGTCACTCGGTAAAGTCAGTAGGATCGTGGTGTGAAGCGCCACGACTTTTCCGACGCTTCTGTATTTCTTTTTTCGGTTAAATAAAGACCACGAAAATATTGACATGTCATCTACAGAAATTTTGAATCTGTCAGATCCTGCAAATCATCCGGTACAACCAGTTGGTTGTGTTGCGTGGCTTGCAGATAATCGTCCTTCGGGTTTAAGAACAAACCTTCCTGGTCATCACGAAACCAACCGCAAGCGGTTAAACTGAGCATGCAAATGAACAGCAGCGGGCGCATTAAATAGCCGCTGCCGGTTGCCGCGTGTACATCATTGTTAGCACCGGTATTGTTGAGTTGTTTCATTCTACAAAGCGCCCGCCGCCTGCAGACGCGCACGCATCTCGTCGTGGTGACGGCTTGACAGTGGCAATAGCGGTAAGCGGATGCCGCTGTCAATCTTGCCCATGGCGAACAAGGCCCACTTGCTCGGCGTGGGTGAAGGCTCGATAAATAGAATTTCATGAACGGGCTGCAGTTGCGCATCCAGCGCCTGTGCAGCGGCTACGTCACCCTCCAGGTATTTACCGCAGAAATCCGCCATCAGCGCCGGCAGCACATTTGCGGTGACCGAAATTGTGCCTACCGCACCAAGCTCCAGCATCTGCAGGGTTTGCGCATCTTCACCGGACAAAATAATAAAATCTGTATTGGTATGTTGGCGAATTTCCGTCACACGTGTCACGTCGCCGCAAGCTTCCTTGATACCTATGATGTTGGCATGGCTGCACAGTTCCCCGACGGTCGCCGCCTGCATGTCACACGCAGTGCGCGGTGGCACGTTATACAGCACCAGTGGCCCGTCGGTCTGGTCGGCGATAGCGCGGTAATGATGAACCAAGCCCTCCTGGGTAGGCTTGTTGTAATAGGGGGTAACCAGCAGGCAGGCATCTGCGCCGGCGGCCTGCGCCTCGCGGGTCTGATGGATGGCTTCAGCAGTGGCGTTGCTGCCGGTCCCCGCTACCACCGGCACCTGCCCGGCAACAACCTCAATGGTACGTTTGATGACAGCCAGGTGTTCATTGGTGTCCAATGTCGCCACCAGAATGATTCTATATCGTTTTTAAACTACACCAATTGTTTGACCAGGGCTGGTTGTAGTTATATTTGGTTCGTCAAAAAACAACCGCTTGTAAAATGTACTTGTAGAATTTCTATTCTAGATAGCCAATTTATATTTACATGAAATAAATAAATGACGCTCGTCTGTAGTCTATTACAAGAACTGTCATAGCCAGGCCTTGATTTACCAATAAGCCTGGGCCTAGAGGCGCAATAAGTTATCATTGAATGTTTTTTTTAAATAAAAACTGGACTGATATGATTTATCGTCATAGATTCACACCACCGCTGCGCTGACTATTCGCAGAAGAGTGATTTTAAAACAAAACAACACAGGAATTCCGTGGCCACTTGTAGACTGTCAGATTTCTCCGAAAAATGGCAGCTGGGAGTCACCTCTTTCCTTCATTACCTTTGGCTCATCCGTTGTGATCTGTAAAGCACTTCCACTATGCCCAAATTTGCGGGGATCTCCCCAAAAAATTTGCAAAACGGAGCGGCAAAAACGCTTGGACCAAGGAGCACCGAAGCTTTAAATCCGGTCCTGGTCACAGCCATCTGGTGCTGTGATAATTTTTGCGCCTCACAGCCATCTGGTGCCAGATGTGGAAATAAGATGATAAATTGAGGCTGAAATGATAAAAATATATAGAGCCGAGCGCTATCTTGATTCAGCACGGAACCAAGCACGGTATCTTGTAACCGGAAAGTGATGACACTCAGATCACAACTGATGAGCCAAAAGTAAAGAAGGAAAAAGGTTTCTCTTAGTTGCCATTTTTCGGAGAAATCCGACAGTCTATCAATGGCCACGGATTTCCTGTGTTGTTTTAAAATCACTTTTTTGAGAACAGGCAGCGCAGCGGCGAAGTGAACCTGGCAGTTGACGATAAATCATATTAGTCCAGTTTTTATTAAGAAAAAAAAAACATTCAGTCTTAAAATATTTATTAAAAATTCTGATTTTCTTGGGTTGAGATATTTTTAATATGCATTTTTCGTCAACATTTAGTTCAAAATGCCAAATATATGTAGGGAAAAAAAAACAAGAATTTAGCATAGGGCTATATTCAGGGGGTGAAACTTTGACACAATTGGGTTGGCAGCAATCATTTTATTTCAAATGAAAATTGAAGACTATCTTTTTCTTTTGGGTTGGATTTTGGGTCTTTGTTTAAGCTTGTAAATAATTAAAACTACGAATGTATTTCCTTTAAATCTTTTGTAATGACTTCTTTCCGAACTCTTTGATGATTCCAAATGGAAATTTATGCCTTTTTTAGCCCGAAAAAGAGCCAAAGCCAAGGAACAGCTTTAAAACTTACAACCATAAAACCCTAGACCAAAGGGACCCTATTATATGGTAGAGACTTATTTATTTCTCTTCCCTCATAAAAAAAGGCTAAATAAGGACCAGAAACAGATTTTAAGATTGGTTTCAAGCTTATGTTCTTAGGGTCCATGGACCAAGGGAATGCCAACTTGCAAGAAAAAATCACAAAAAAGCTCTGGATTGGGAAACAAAATAAAAAAAATAAAAAAAATAAGACATTTCTCTGATTCAAATATATGTTATACCATTCAATCAGAGAAGCGCAATTTTGGTTTTCGCTGTAGATTTTGTTTCCCTAAAAAGAGGTCCTAAAGAATCAACAAAAATATTTTTTTTTGTAATGGCTTGAAACCTACATCTGTAAGTTCCTGGACCAAGAAACCCTAAAATACAGGCAAAATTTAGGTAAGCGTATAGGTACTCAAGAAATGAGGTCCCTAAGTTGACCTACACATTGCTTTTTATCAGCTTGAAATGTATGTCAGAGCTCTTGAGGCCCCATCTCACTAAAAAAAAGAAAGAAAAAAAGAGAAAATGTTGGTTAGCCTTAAAAAAGGCGAAAGATGGCCATCGGGTTTCGCAGCCGGCGCAGCCAGATCTTCCATTGGAGCTTCTGGTGGACTGTGTGGGCATAGACATCCTGACCGCTGTCGATCCGGTAGACTCGAGCCGTCATGGAGATCTGCGGCCGCCACGCCAGCGGAACGCTCACCGGAATCCACGGAACAAACATGAACTCTCCCACGTCGAAATCCGACACGGTGATGTCGATGGCCATATCATTGCTGCCCGGTTCCATCCGGCTTGAAGCGGGTGGTAGGGCCATGATGTCGCGCAAGGTCTGCTCGATCACGCCGGGATCGACCGGGTTGTGGACCGGTGCCAGCTTGGCGAGCCCTTTCTTGAGATTGAAATTCGACGCGACCGTGATGCTTCCCAGGTAGAGGGGCTGCCTTATACCGAACAGTCTGCGCCAAAACCCCAAGCCCTTGCCTCCATTGATCCACCCCTTCAGATAGGGACGACGGGCGGTGTTTTGAACTGTGTTGCTTTGCGGTGCTAGGGCGCCACCCAGGTTCCGCGCCAGCCGTCGCTGCGTTCAAAACGAGCGCGGCGGTGGGTGGGCTCGGAAAGCACGACCGTGTCGAACGTCTGGATATGGCACTCGACCGAGACGAAGAGGGAGCGATCGGGAATGCGTTCGTATTGGTCATGATCGGCGATCGGCGTGCCGGGCTCCGGGTGGACGCCGTAGTTGAGACGCGACCCCTCGGGCAGGGCATTCCAGCGGTCACGATCACCCGGCAGCAGGCGGGCCTCGGCGGTGATGCGCAGCTGGAACTGCCGGGCCGGGTCCCAGACATGCAAGGCGATGTGTGGATTGGCGTGAAGGGCTGCAACTTTCGGGGTTCGGCTGTCGGTGTTGAACTCGATGACCTGACGCTCGCGGTCGGCGACGCGCAGGCCGACCGTACGAATCTCTGGCCGATCAGTGGTCACTGTTGCAACGGCCAAATAGCGGCGAAATTTTACTTTTTTTATTCCCAGAAGGAAGATCAGGTTTGCGTGTATATTTGTTTATTTTTTCTCTCTAGGGGTTGATCGTATCGAACCAATGGTTCTAAAATTGTACAATGGCTCTATATTTTCTGTTCATTTTGGGTTTCATTTATTTATTGATGGGCGATTTGTGACAGTCAGAAATTAAATAAAAAACAAGGTTTTTTTTCAGCTTAAAGCAAGGAAAAACATTAAAACTTGAAAAGAATGGAAATCATTCTTTATATGACGAGGGCCGCCCCTTCCTCAACCTTCACTCTTTACGCTAAAGTTTGAGTTTTTGTACTGCTTCTTTAGGAAAGACTACTCAACCACAAGGGCCTTTGATTTTGAATAAGAAGTATTTTTAAAGAGCTTAACACTTTAGTGTAAAGAGCGAGGATTAAGAAAGGGGTAGCACCCTCATATAGAGATTAATTTCTGTTTTTTTCTTCCAAGTTTTAATGTTGCTCCTTATTTTATGTTGAAATTTCTTTTTTTTTATCTAATAACATATCGAAACTAATGCTTGAATACATTTTCCTTGAAGCAACGCATGCACCTTTATTTGTTTGTCGATAGAAATGGCTCGCAGATTGCCATGTTACGTTTCGCTCAGAAATTAGGGCAATAGGGTATTGGCAATAGGGGTAATAGGGATAATAGGGAAATTAAGGTTATAGGAAAATTAGGCTTCTATATGCGATTTTTAATCTTACCCCCTATACTACTATTGGTGAAACCTGAAACACAATACACGAACACAAGAAGTCGTCAAACCTTAAACGAATAATTATTTTTTATTTGCTGCTTCGAAGCCTACCGCGTCGAATGCCGGCACGGACGAGGCGAGGATCCGCAGCCCCTCGAGCTCCCAGGAGAGGACCTCCTCGCCGTCTCGACTGAGCGAGCAGCGCGTGCGCCGGTCGACCCGGTCGGGGAGGAACACGGCGTACTTGGGCTCAACTCTTCCATGAAATCGTCAGCTGAGGGATTTGCGCAGTACTACGCGGCTCGCGCAGCCGCGCTTGAGAGTGTGCAAGGTTGGGTACGTTTTTCCTTTTCCGCCGATCTGCAAGACAGTAAGGTGAAGTTAGATATATGCGTGGCAGACAGTGGTCCAGGGTTCGATTACAAGAAATTTGCGCACAAAGCCGCGCAAAAAAGTAAACAAACGAACGGATATCACGGTCGAGGTGTGAAACTGCTCTGGGATTTGTGTGATCGGGTAGATTACATTGCTCCCGGAAACGCGGTTGAAGTACACATGTCATGGGAAAACGACAATGGCAGAATTGATTAACATGGAAGTGATCGAGGAATTACGCGATATCATGGAGGATGATTTCCCGTCTTTACTGCAATCCTTTCTTTCCGAAACAGCCAAACAATATGAGCAGGCCGCCCAGGCCTGGCAGTCCTCAGACTTCGATACGCTGCGTCGCTCCGCACATAGCCTGAAGGGGTCGTGTGGCAACGTCGGCGCTGCACAGTTACAGGAAACCTGCGCGGAGCTGGAGGATCTGGCCAAATACCATCAGCCGGAACGTATCCCGGAGCTGTTGTCGGAGGTGAATACGCAACTCTCGGAAGTCACCGGGATTATTCAAGGTCTCTGAATGCGGATTGCCTGGTAAACAGGCAACTTAAGCCATGTTCGGCTAACAGGTTCACGCAAACTGGCCCGTTCCTTGCACTGAACAATTGATCGTCAATGAAGATCATAATTTCAAAGCATAAGGAACGGGACCCTGTCGCTCTCACTCTTACAACTGTTGTCACCTGACGCGGGAAAAAGCGCCACTAATCTGTCACTTCCAGGACAACATGTCCCGGGTGACAACACACCGGCGAATGCTGCTGTTTTTGCCGAACTGCTGGGCAGCAACAACGCCAGTAAGCAAGCGAAATATATTTTAATTTTGATAGCTTTGGTAGGCTATTTTAACCAGCATCTGGAACTGATTTTTCTGGAGATAAAAATATTAAGGATCTAGGCTACTTAATATACTACTTAATGTGCAAGATGTACTTAATGTAGCAACAGCTGGAAATCCCAACAGTAGACCTAGCAATCCATTTTTTTTTGCTTGTAATTAATTTTTAGACAATGGCAAACACTTAACCAAAGTTGCTATAAACATCTTTTGTTTAGAAAGAGAGAGTGAAAGAAAATGTGTAAATGAAACGATGCCAAATTAGGAAAAGTTAAACGGTTAGAAATCTTCCGCATTATAGACTTATAAATATCGTTTTAAAGGGGAGGGGGAAATTATTTGTTATAAATTTAGGAAAGATCGAATTCTAAGCCCTTTCTCATTCTTAATTAAATTGTGAATTTGTTTAGCATGTTCTTGTTGGGTCTGTACTGGCTTCCCTAAGATACATTTTTAATCTTATTGGTAGAAACTAATGACTGAGGTTCCCATGCCTCAGACATAATTGAGTTCTTTTGCATACTAGCCTTCCTTATACGAAATCCCATGCTCTTATTATGTCCAAGAAATAGTATTTGTGGGACATATAATTACCTCTGTAATGACATTACCTCCTTGGAGAGGAGAGGCGAATAAACAATCCCCGCAATCTGCCAACACAATCAGACCACACTTGCATGCAATTTCGGGAATTTTATTTATTCCTTAGCCTTGGGAAAGATTAATGAACATGGGACTTCGTTGGAAACTAATGAATCCAGACACGATAATAGTTTTCCCCTGAATACAATAGTGACAAACTGATCATTCAAACCAATTTAAAATTAGATAAGGTTGGTCTCTTTTACTAATAGATTTATTTCTAAACAACGGCTGTTTAGTTTTTGGAAATATTACCTTCTTGAAAAGGCCTCAGAAATTCTAGCTAAGAGAGTAATTGTTTTTTTTTCAGGATCCTGAGCTCCAAACAGATGCCACTCATGACTTCGACATGGATTCTTATGAGACTGGACAAAGAATCAAAGTTAGCCTTTATGCTTATAGCCGCCCACTCAAGAAATCTAGATGTACGTATGCTTTTCTAACTTATTAAAAAATTAAATATATAAAACCAAAAACTCTTTTTCAAATAAAATTACAGGGCGATATTAAAAAGTCAAAAGAGTAGAAAGCTTTCTATATGCAAGGCTACCACTCCTTAAACCCAAACTCTTAACATTAAAATCAATTCATATGCATACGCCTATAAAAAAAATGAAAATATTAACAAGAAAACATTCTACCCCTTTTTAAAATCAAATTTGCTGCATCTTCTTCCGTCAAATTTTTCAATACTGTTACCCTTAATCACGTATTTTGGCTGTTATGGGGTAGAGGGCTCGTAGGAAGGGTGGAATGTGAAAAAGGCTAATTACATAATAAAAAGTAATGCAAGTCGTAAAAAGTAATGCAGGAGTGAATCAGGGCATTGTGTGCATGCTTGATCAAATCTTAGCTCAGGAGTTATTTAAGGGAAGGGACAACGTTTTTTTTTAGTAAAACAGCTTTGAATAAAACCAACAGTAGACGAACTGTTAAAATCGCAAAAACCACGAGATTTTAGGCTGGGTGGGAGGAGGGTGGATCTAAAGGTATCCTTTATATATCTGTATGGCCTAAACCAATTTTGTGTCACTTGTTCAAGTTTTATTTCTAATATTAATGTAATTCGATAGTTTTTATAGTTTTTGCTGGAAAACAATTTTCAATGTCATTTGGTATAGTTTTTACTAATATTTTCGCCAATTTATCATACAATTTAATAAGAAAAATAGTTTTTTTTTCAACTGACAGTAAGGAGTATTTCTAATATTAATGTAATTCGATGGTTTTTATAAAAATAAAAGCCGATACTTTTGGAAGTGGATACTTTGGAAGCTGGAAAGTATTTTTTATTTATTTATTTGGATTTTAAAGTTTCTGTGGCTATGATTATCATCGCTGTCAATGATGCGGGTGAGTTTACGTCAGAATAAAATATAGTCGTAGTATCAAGAAAACCGTTTAGAAAGACAGAAAGAAAGAAAGAAAGAGAGACAGACAGAAAGAGAGAAGGAAAGAAAGAAAGCAAGAGAGAAAGATTAAAATAAGAGCCGTAACATGAAACTTAACAAACATAACATAAAGTCTTACGCATAGAATCTGTAGTCATTAAATCTGAGAGAAACTAGACTACTGCTTGGTTACGGCATATGTATTCTAGGCAAAATTTAGCTAAGGTTTCTTTCGTGTGCCACTTTTAAGCTGCGCTATAGGGCGCAATCCAAAAGCCTCCGCAAAGTCTCCAATATTCAATTAAAAAAAATTTAGCCAAATCGCATAAAACATATTTTGTTCAAATCTAGGAAACACTTGTACATGTTGCTGGGACCTTCACTACTTTTTCCCAATGGCCTTGAAGTTTTTGCATTTATTAAACACTTTTTACATGTATTGTTTATATTGACATCTATAGAGTCCTTCAAATAGAGTTGACATCTCTCTACACATACGAGGCATTTGCTTAATCTGAGATCCTTGCTCCAGGAGCTTTATGTATAATATCCCCTTCCGATGATTAACCGTGCCTCTATTTAACTGTTTTTTTTTAAATGGGTATCTTAAAATCGTAATCTTATTTTATGTAGGACTAAAGAGCAGCAGAAGGGCAAAAGGGCTGCTGACTACCATCCAATAAATTTCGAAGCTTAAGAGGGGCACTATCATATAATTTGCGATCAATGCTGCCCTTTCTCAAGCTTCTTTTGTGCAGATGAAGATCAGACGAAGATGGGGTGTTTGCTCTTAGATTCTAAAAAAACTCCTGAGTTATTTTTCGTTGGTGTATTTTTTTTGGAAATCCATTTTAAAACTTTGTAATGGGACAGATTGTGTCAGCTCAGCCACAATTTTGAGCTTAGCAGGGATGTAGCTATGGAGGGGGGAGGGCTCTAGCTATTTTTCGTTGGCGTATTTTTCTTGGAAATTCACTTCGCAATTTAGTAATGGGACAAATTGTGTAAGCTCAGCCAAGGTTTTGAGCTGAGCAGGGGCACAGCTACGGGTGGATGGGGGGTGACCCTCTAGGTTTCCATTAGTAATAAGCTAAATTCCCCTCCCGCCAGGAATTTGGCTTAGGTTTGTATTTTAATTTGGCTTATATTTCCGCATTTGACCGCACACTGGACAATTTTGTCGGCACATTCTTTGTATCCCCCCTCCAAACACAAAGCCAAACTACATCCCTAGAGCTTAGGAACCTTATGTCGAAATGAAGCATAAATTTCTAAGAAACAGACTATAAGGCTCTTGTAAGGCTTTTAGACCGAGAAGGAGACATAAATAAACTATCTGCTGATGTTCAAAAGATGTGATAAGGCATCCCAGTTATAGAAAATGTATCTAGAATAAATTTAATATTGGCTATGTGTTATTCAAGAAAGATTTTTAGATTCCATATCTTCTTATTTTACCCCAAGGGCCTATTTCGTTGAACTTTCACAACAAAATTTCTGAGCAACTTCCGCAGAAAATCCAAATAGACTACAGATTTTCCATTTAAAACCCATACACTAGCAATAATGAAATATATTTCTTTAGGTTGCTCAGAAATTATCAGGAAAGATCTTCTGGGAAAACGGCTCTAGTTACTGAGAGATTTGACTAGAGAACATATGAAATTTAATGTGTTAGCTTCTTTGGAGATTTGTCTATCTAATATTCTTTGTATTTCTTGTAAAAGATATAATGACTGATGTATAAGCTTCATCCAAATAAATTTCCCATTAAGATGATTTTTAAGTTTGCAAGTTTTCAACGCAATAAACTGAATGTTTAGTCAATACAAGATTTTAAAGCGTTTAAAGCCAACTTTTGACTGGTAAATAGTCTATATAGGAAAAGAGAAGGAAAAGTATCAAGTAAAACAGCTACTGTTTCGAGAGATGTCTCAGCTCTCCACAGTCAACTTGTTTCCACACAAGCTGAGGTGGATTAGGTTCGCGCTGAATTGTTAAAGTTATTGAAAAAAAAAGGTGAAAGAAAAGTAATTGAACCAACGAGCGCAAAAAAAAAAAAAAAAAAAAAAAAAAATGCCGTTGACACGGAACTGTGTCAGAATATCAGAACCGTTTCTGGAGGTTAGAATTGAGTGTTAAGCACGAAATTGATGATTTGGAACAGGAGAAGTCTCTTGATTCGTTAGTGTTTTTTGGTGTAAAGCCAAATTCTGCGACTAGTCTGTGTTCGACAGTACTCAATGTTTATAAAACAAATGGGAGTCAGTAGTGTGTCATCTACGCACCTGTTAGCAGCGAATCGGTTCAGACTCTTAAACACCACACCGAGAACGGTGGCTCGGGAACAAAGACAAAGCTCACACAAATTACAAAGCAAAATCGAAACTTGCGAAATCTGGTATCTTCGTTTGTGAATACCTTACTAAAGCGAGGAAATCCATACTAGAAGGTGATAAAGATCAATTTGGTGCTAAGAACGATAGGACTGGTCACGCGTCCGCATTTTCAAGCGAGAGTGAAGTAACGTAAATTTCGTACGAATCAGGTCACTTACGGACACCCTCTGCATATTTCAGTCGGTTATTGTTTATCAGTTATGTTTTTTTTTCCCTGTTTCGTTTCCTTTTTTGTTCTACAGGCCTATTCAGTTTATTTTTGTATTTTTTCTTTTGTTTATTTTTGTTTTGTTTTCCAGTCTTTGATATGTTGAAAGCCAATTTTATATTGTACTTCAAAATATAAAAATGAAAATAAATGAATCTTAATAAATTTTAAAAAAAAGAGTAATAATATAAACTAATTGTAATTAATAATTAATAAAATTACGGATATTGATGAACATTATTTACATATATTAAATCATAATTATTTATCGTATTTTGAAGAAATTTCGATTAAGCCTGAATTTAGAAATAAAAATAGGCAGCACGTTTTTTCAGATTTAGGTTTTAAAAATAAAACCGACTGTAATTATTAAAAATTAATACAAATGTCCCTGTTTTGATGCCGCCAGAATACAGGGACGGGCTTCTTTCGAATCGCCTTTCACGGAATTTGCTTGCTTCTGCAAGTAATATTACACCATTGTTTCTAATAAGAATTTCCAGATTTACAAGAGAAAAAAATTCAATAGATAAGATTGTCTCTATTTGAGAAGTAAAAGAATCATCAAATTTGAAATTTCATAGATTAGGATTTTTTAATTTATTATGAAGTATGTTGATCACTTCAGAATAACTGACAGATTTGTTTTGGTTGTTTATCATTTTGACCTATTCGATGTATCTTTTTGTCAAGGTCATGGAGGAAATTCTTGTAAGATAGTTGTTCGTTTCCACGACCATCAACAACATTTGTCTTGCAAGTATCTATTATGTGCTACTCCGATCCATTTTCCTTCCTGGTGCAAAAATAAAATCAAAGTTTCAAGAGATACATATTTTGTATATTCAGATGCAATCATAATATAGAGGATTCTTTCATGAATTCAGGATAAAATCTGTTGAAAGGAATTCTAGACGCAGTTATGTCCTTTATCTTAAAATATGACTTACCACTTTTGTCTTCAAATGATTTTACAGTCTTTGTCTTGATCAAGAATGAATTCAATAGCAAAATAATAGTTTTTAGTTAAAGCCCGTATTTTTTACGTATTAATGTTTAAAACCAATTAAAATGTGTTGTCATAATATTAATATCAGAGACACAAATACAGAAGTTAAAGAAAAAAGAAAAGAAAAAGAAGCAAAAAGAAATTCTCTTCGGAAAAGGAGTTTGACCGCTAAATAGAATAGATGTAAAGAGATTTTTTCTAGAAAAAAAAGAACTTAGGAAATATTCCCCCCCCCCCAAAAAAAAGAAAATAATAAAAGTTTGGCCGTCAACAAAAGATTTCTGCATAATTTTGTCCTTTTTATCTCATCTTTTGGGCAATGTCTGTACTGCTGTTCAAAGTTGATCAGTAAGAAGTTTGCTGGATCTTCCAAGCCGATTAAACAAAAAGCAAAAACATTAAAAAAAAAAAAAAAATGCCTTGAAAGCAGATAAAAATTATTTTCTCAGTTATGAGAAATAGTTGTACGCGAATTGACAGAGAGAAGGGGTTATGAAGCCATCTATAACCGGGTAAGAACTAATCGACTAAGCAAAACAATTAAATGAGTTCACAAGAGAAAAGGAAAATAAACCTAAAACTGACACATTGGTAAGACTAGGAAGAAGCAGCGGAAACTGGGGTAGGAAGAAGCAACAGAAACTGGGATACAAACGAGCAGTGGAAAAATCTGAGCTTGGGATAGGAGGGAGCAGGGGGAAAAGCTGAGTTTGGGGTAGAAGGGAGCAGGGGGGAAAGCTGAGCTTGGGGTATGTGGGAGCAGTGGAAAAGCTGAGCTTGGGGTATGTGGGAGCAGTGGAAAAGCTGAGCATGGGATAGGAGGGAGCAGGGGAAAAGCTGAACTTGGAATAGGAGGGAGCAGGGGGAAAGCTAGGCTAGGGATAGGAGAGAGCAGGGGAAAAGCTGAGATTGGGGAGGTGGGAGCAGGAGAAAAGGCTGAGTTTATGTAGGACATAACTAAGTAATTCTCTAACTTGAATCTCACTTTCTTTGATACCCCCTGACTTTAGCTTGATAGCATTAACACCGAAGGTGGGTAACACCAGCGCATCCGGGGGGTCGCCAATCGCGTCGATAATCGCCTGGAAGTTGTCTGCCGCGTAATCGATGTCGCCGCAATGCAGGACCCGCCAGCCGCCTATCTCTACCAGATAGACGTAGTTTTCCAGGCCCGAAAAATCATTGCCAAACTGATTGAAGTGGCGTGTGTTAATCACGGTGACCGTGGTGTTGCCGAGCGTTGTCTGGGCGCTTGCAAAGCGCGCCGGGTTGACATCGATACGGCGCGAGGCGGCATAGGCGCCGCGCGCACTGTTGGGTACCAGCACCGAGGCGGTGGGCTGATTGCCCAGGAAATTGTTGGTTTGGCCCGACAGCAGATGATCGCCGTGGTTGTGCGTGGCGGCTGTGAGCAGCGCCAGGTTGTAGGGCGGGTCGGCGTTTTGCAAGGCGGTTTTCAGGCTTAAGGGTGAGTTCACCCAACTGTTTTGATTGGCAAACGCGTCAATTAAGACCCCTTCATCACCATCAGAGATGAACACACCTTGATTGCCCAGGTAGGTAACGGTCACGGTTTTTCGCTGCGGTGTGAGCTGCTGGCACAGAACATCGGGCGCCAAACGCTGAAGCGCGAAGCTGCCGCTACGGCCGGCGCTTGCAAACTGGTAGTCAAATTGAGCTTCGGTGCAGGATGAAAAGGCAATCTGAACGCGGCCAACTTCGTCGGTCTGCGTGGTCTGGCCGGCGTCAAAGGCGCCCCCACTGGTCACAAAAAGGGGTAGATCGGCGCTGTTCCCGGTGTAGTTGCCCTGTGCCGTGTACCAGCGCCGCGCGTCGGCGCCATCGGTTGCCACCGCGCTGAGGTCATAGGTGAACCACGACAAGAACAAAAACTGCGTGGCTGGATCGATGTCCAGCAAAATCCCTTGGCCCTCCGTGGCGGGATTCAGCCACGCCCCATCTAAGCCCTCATTAATATCCTGCGTCTCCTGTAGATACTGGTTACTGATGATGAGGGCTCAGCTTATTGGGCCAACCACATAGTTGGAGAAAACATTATTCTTTACCCAGCTATTAACAGGTTTCTGGTAGAGCTTCAGGGAGGTACTATTACGTCCTCTTGAAACATCAAAGCCAGCTGGATAATTGACAGGATCAGCCGACTTACCTTCAGAAAAGACTGCAACCTGTCAAGTGTCATTCAAACATATTTATAGACTCATTCGTGCTCTTATTTCATCACTTTATTTACCAAGTAACTTTTTTGTGTTTTCTTTGGAATTATAAAAGTAGCATAATTTAGTGTTGATTTGTGAAATATTTATTGTCTATTTACCATAAAAACTCACTAACATTGAAGACATCTGTGTTTCTCAGGATGATGAGTTTCACTTTATTATAAAATCATTGTTATTACATATTTATTAATGTTATTACTTTTTCTTTAACATTAACATAGATTTAATATATTAACTGTTAATAGCTTCAGTGAATACATCAATTTCAGGAAGAGTCTATAGCCCATTCTGAAGGAAAACACCCCTTATGAAATCTTAATTTTGCCATACGTGACTCATTTTTCATTTCATCGAATATCATTTTGATCGCTATCTAGATGTCGCTGTTTAGAACCTAATATAGCATTTAGCGTGTGCCTCTTCTTATTTTTTAAGTGTTTACCATTAAAGAGAAATTGACAAGCTGCTCTACCGATCCCAGGTTTGTGACTTTAAACCTCAAATAGTTCCCAAGTTTTGTGATATTATCTATTAAATATTAAATGTTTAAGAGTGAAATTCCGCTAGCCACAACTTAAAAATAAATATATTGTTATAAATGGTGTAGACTGGTATATTCATAGTTATAAACGTAATTTACATTTTAAAACAGGTCAAAGAGTTAGTTTGCTGTTGAATATCTGTGGAAATTTGAAATCCAGCAAAAATCGTGGCAAAATAACATCGGTCGCTTGCAAAAATGTTCAATGATACAACCGATACAACATTTCGTTTCGGTGCATTTACAATGTCGATCGAGAAGAATTCAGAACCCATCAATAACTACAAAAATTTCGTAAATAATAATAAAGTAAATATACTTAATTTCTTATTTAGCTCCTAAGAATGGTTGCCCCAAACAGCTTTCGACTTCTTTTTATCAAATTTATTCAAATTTTCAAATACTCCCACGGTTTTACTTGTTAATTTGACTTTAATCTACTTCGCATTAAATGATTGAAAATACTAGAAATACAACTGGGAGATAACACAGGCAGAGATCATACTGGCTAGATGTTGTATCTTTTGCACTCAAATAATTTAACTTGAAGTTTTTATTTCACTTATACTTTTTCCATGACCGTTTCCTAAAAGAGTGCAAAGAGTTCATAATTGGAAAAAAGAGTGCAATTGCGGTACGTCGAGAGAAAGAGAGCAATGAGGTAAAAAAGAGTGTATCGCACACAAAAAATTTGAAAGTTGGGAACTCTGATCCAAAATCTGAAGCAAATATTATACATCGTGTTCCTCATAAGCACCCATCATATTTAACTATTTTACATCAATTTGATCAGCCTGTACACGATTCAGTTAATCACGTTGATTTAAATGTTGAAAGTGATAATAAATCAGTAAAATATCAGTTTTTTTTTAATTTACTAAAAGACAATCTATGTTTTTTATTGAACCTTATAAATATTTTTTTATGCCGCCTTATATTCAGAACGAGTCATCTACATGTTTAAAATAGTTCTTAAAATACATTTCCATAGAAAAATCTTGGGTTTTTCGATGTAATATTAGTGCAATTGACTAACAGGAAAATCACTTTTACGGAGAAGATTTTTTTTGCATAGGAGGTATTCAGGTGACTGCAGCCGGGTCCGAACACCAAAAACTCTTAGTAAGCGTCTTCAGCCAGCCATAGGCATTGTGTCCCTTGACGAGCAAGGTCACCGATTTTATGCCGGCCTCCTCGCCATCGTGGACCTCGAGGACTTCCACCTTCATCTTACGCTTGTCGGCCCAGCGGGTGTACATGCGCAGCAGCATGGCCGCCCAGTCCTGGCTTTCCGTTCCCCCAGCCCCGGAGTGAATTTCCAGATAGGTGTCGTTGCTGTCAGCCTCGCCCGACAGTAGCATCTCGATCTGACGGCGATCGATGTCGGTCTTCATGCCGCGCAACGCCTCTTCGGCCTCGCGCACGACATCATCGTCGCCTTCTTCCTCGCCCAGTTCGATCAGGCCAACATTGTCTTCCAGCCGCGACTCAAGGTCCCGCAGGCCGTTGATATTGTCCTCCAGTTGCTGGCGCTCGCGCATCAGCGCCTGGGCTTCCTGGGGGTCGTTCCAGATGTCGGCGTCTTCCGCCTTGACGTTCAGGAATTCCAGTCTTTTGAGAGCCTGGTCCCAGTCAAAGATGCCTCCTCAGCAGGCTTATGGCCTGCTTGATTTCGTCGACAATGAGCTGAATTTCCGAACGCATAGTGTGTGCCGTATCCTTCTTCTTCTTGATGGCGGCGAGGCCGCCGCGGACCATAGTCAGCGCACCCGCTCAAGTAAAGCGGATGCCCTGCATTTCACACGGGATTTCAGGTCAGTAGAGGCCGCCAGCCCCTGAGACAATCGCCCGGTTGGCCTGTGGAGACACGTTTAGGATCTCGTCCCCGGTCGCATATTGACCGGCACCGATGACGGAGAAGAAATCGGCAGGGCCGGTGCCCGGCTTGAACGCCTCATAGATGACGTCGGCTCCGCCCGGCTTCGCTTCCATGCCGGTCTTGCGATTACCCTATTTCAAAAGTTTTAGTTTTCGAGTGTAATAGGTACGTATGTTGAAAAAATGAAGATATTAGACTATTTTATGATGTCAAGCAATATTGCGTCATCTATATATATAATTCCCAATAAATCTACCAAGTCACGCAAGATTGCATCTTCTTCAACTTAAGTAAACATTCCATATTGCGTAGGCTCCCCTGCTTGACTAGTGGTCTCCAACAACTCCTATTACTCAACATCCAAAGAAAGCACTTTCATAAGTAAACAAACCCTATTAGTAACAACCAAAGATTGTGCTGAATTAAACAAACCCTATTATGTAATGAGCACCTACATTTTGAAGTAAACAAACCCTATTACTTAATATACATGTGTACTATACCGTTGCAGGTGTACTATAGTATTGCGTAAGGCCCAGATGCGCTTAATGACGTTTTGAGGGGCTAGTAGCTCCAGTAGTATACCCCTTAAGGCTGTCGTGGAAAGCAGTGAGGGGATACTACTCATTACTAGTAATAACTGCACAGGGAGAGATCTTTTTCATTAAATATCGAATTCCCCCTTTTTCGAAATTTTACAAGATATTTGTGATTCCTTGGTACTCTATATAGTCTGAATAAGACGTGTATTGATAACCTATGTTAGAACGCAAAAATAGCTTTACATTCCTAAAAAATTGTGGACTTCATGTCTTGGAAGCTAAATAGCCATTTTACTGATGATACTTTCTTAAAAGCTAAAGCTCGGTTAGACGACTTGGACGGAGAAATCATTAAGTCATCCATCTAGATTCCTTTCTAAAATGCACTTAAGTTATCTTCTGGTAGAAGATGGTATGTTTTACCCAAGGAAAACAACCAAGCAACCTATCTGTGCACATTCTGGTCTGATTGTGTTTGAAACTGAGATTTGAAGAAATCGTCCTAGAAAAAAATTCGGGAAAAAATATTCCTTTGAATTAATTTGCATTTAAATCCATTTAATTTACTGATGCATAAACAGCTCTTTTTTTAAAATTAAATTTATGGCGCCGCTGAACAATTACGACAACAGTACAAAAAATGGCGCCCACCCATGCAGGTGGGTAACCCGGTGATGCAGTTGCGCCACAGCGGGTGCGGAACCCTGGTCTTGCAGTTCGTGCAGTACTTTGTGAGTTTCCCGGTAGTTATAAACAAGGCTGGCCAACAGGAATGCAGGCAAACCAGATTGCATCACCAGCGTGCCTGCCAGATGAGCGGTCTGAAATCGATGTAGTGTGGCGCCATCCGAGGCCAACAGGATGAGCACAGCTCCCGCACCCAGGACTAGAAAAACGCTGGCAGCGATGTACCAGGCCGGTCCCTCGTAGCGGTCCAGAAATTCAATGGAACGAACTTTCATGGCAGCTTAGCTTAACAATCCAGTGGCAATTTGCACGCAGCGAACTCGGTGGGTGTAAACAAGATTTTACGTTCGCGCAGGCAAAATTGATTGTAAATTCACGCAGCCACTGGTTATCTATTTACACCAAAAAAAGGAGTGCACGAATGGATATTGGAAGCTTGTTGAAAGGCTCACCAGAGCTGCTGGAGTCTGTACTGGGGGCCGGGCTGCCGGAGTCAAAAGTAGGTGGATTGAGCGATGCTATTGGCAATCAACTTGGTGGCGGCGACGGCCTTGACCTTGGGGATTTGCTGGGCGCCCTGGACAAAGACTCGTTCCTGTCGAAGATCGACATCGGCGCGGTTGCGGAACAGATTGGTGTGTCTCCCGATATAGTTAACTCTGTTGTGCAGACACTGGCGCCAAAGATTGAAGAATTTGTGCCGGGTGGTTTAGGCGCCGTTGGCTCGGCGCTTGGTAAACTGTTCGACTGAGCCACGCGCAACACCGGCGCGGGTGGCCGTCCCGGATGTACCTTGAACCTGATGGCCCGTGCTAAACGCCGGCTGCACCTTGAAAGAAGTCTATTATAACTCGCTACTATAAGAGAGACGGAATCAGTTCTAGGGGGATCCAGGAAAGATCTATTTTGCAAGGTTTCACTTTTATAACACACATATTTTTAAAGGTCAGGGCCCTCTAGAGGGAGAAGGAGTAGAGGTAGGTACTTCAAAATACCTTCCCAGGACATACTTTAGCCTGTAGACCCATCCCTGAAAGTTTCATTTTCTTAACCTAACCCCTTTCCAAGATAGCAAGAAGTCACTAAACTAGAATTTTACCAAATTTTTGACAATTATGGGCTGTTTGTGTATATATATGTATTAACTGAATATTCAGATAGCTAAGAAAGACACTCACCTCTATAATTACATTTTCATCCTTTTTACTTACAGGATCCAGTGTCTAAGAGAGGAAAGTGTCTGAGAGGGAAAACTTCCCTCTGAGACACTCTCTAGATCCATGGTTAGCTTCCTGTGTGGTTCAAAGTTAAAGTCTTGTTCTAGCAATCATGTGAATATGAATGTTCTCTCCAGAATCAATCAAGTCAATTTTTGAAGCAATCCAGGGTCTCAGCTTTCACAACTGTTTTAGGGATTTCAATTTTCAATTGCTTTGATGCTCCAAAAATGTACTCTTGCTCTGTTCTGAGTCACTTGTTTGAAAACCTTATATGGATGGCCTCTTGTAGTTGTAACTTTAGGAGGCACAACAGAGATTGTATATTTCTCTCTCATATACTTATGTTAGTGTAAATCTTGACAAAACCATACCCATAAATTGAATTGATGGCAACAAAATTGAGAATCAATTTAAGCATGGGAAATATACAAGTTATATATTACAGAAATATACAGGCTATATATTTGAGTAAGGTTAGAGAGGTAGGGTTAAAATTGAATTTATAATGGAAACAAGTGTCATATTTAGATTTGAACATATTTGGAACAATAGGAAAAGAGAATGGGTTAGTACTGCTTATAAGTGCTCAAAATTTCTAAATTGTGAGAAAAATATACATATTTTTTTAAAAATTGCAAAACCCTTAATTGGAGGTTTACAAGATCCCCTCCCAACCCTCTTAGCAAGTTTCCGAAATTGTCTGATCACCAGCAGGCTACTTTAACATTAGCAGGGCTAACGGGTTTCCAGAACATTGAATAGAGATGTTTAATGGTTCATTCGGACGGAAATTAAAATCGCTATTGCCATTTTTAAGCTACCCGAAAAGATTGGATGGCAACTAGCCCCCTTACTCCCCAAACGTCACCTGACCCAAGTTTGAGATAGCCTCTTTGTTCAAAATAGTTCAAATTCCAACAAATATGCTTTTAGTGATGATGTGACATTCCACAGTCTTTGTGGAAACGGCTATGCGCGGTATCGGGCATATTGGTATCGTGCGTATCTATATCCGGCGTATTGGTATAGCACATTTTGGTATCGGGTCTTTTTTCAATCATTGTTTTGTGCCTTCTATATGATTTTTTATTAAAATGGGACGAAGATTAATTCTGAAAATCAAAGTTTTTTTGAGGGAAGTAAAGAGCAAAGATGAAACGACCCAAAATTAATACTTCACAGCCTATCTAACATATATCGATAAAACTAGTGCGAATAAAGCAGCTGGTAATATGTGTGTAGGATTATAGAAAACCCAAAAGTCAAGTACGAAAAACAAGAATATTGATTTAGGAGTGAAAAGTGAGAACTTAGCCTCACAACAACATATTAATCTATAACACTTGCGAATAACACTCGTGTGTAGTCTCACACGAGATTTGATATCAGTAAGAGTAAGTAAATAATCAAAATTATCTTAAAAACCTAGAGGTTTTCTTTTCTAGAGTAATTTCTGTTGGTTTTAAGTTTTAATGTCGCTCTTTACTTTCAGTTAAAAAACTAGTTTTTTTTTATTTAATTTCTGAACGTCTTTGAATTAATGCTTGTTTGATTTTTGCTCTCCACACATAAATTATTAAAATGAAATTTGCATTTTTTGCGTCTCTTTTGGACTCAAAGAAAGCTGAAAAGCATGTCATCTAATATATACTTCAAGTTGGTTAATGTGCTTTTTTTCTAAAAATTATTTTCAGCGACTTTATTTACAGCATCAAGGATTAGTATTACTTTATTTGCAGGGGCTTGACATCAGTACCCTAGCTGGACCTGGAAAACTTCCTGCCGACACAGCAGAAATAAATGTTGAAGGATGCATACAAGTCAACATCCGAAGCGAAGCATTTACTTATCTTAAACATTTAGTTTCAGTTACTTTTTCAAACATAACGGTAATGAAAATCGCTCCAAATGGACTGTTTATAAATCCACCTAAACCCTCGCTTGAAATTAAGTTCGAAAATGTAAATTTACACCCGGAATATCCTAATTCACTTCGAGGAAATGTTGGTAGTATCACCTTCAAGGGTGTTGCATTTAAAGCACCATTAGTTTTAGCATTTTTCAATGCACTGTCAGCTAGTAAACTTTCATTCGAGGAGTGCAAAATACTCGACATTCAAAAGGGATCTTTCCAAAACACGCGAGTTTCCAGTTTAATTTTCAAAGATAGCAAAATTTTGAGTATCAGCGAACGAGGCATAAGCATTGTGGTGGAAAATAGTGTCATATTTAGTGGTAACCATATCGGCGATTGGAATACAGGAGGTATCGACATTGTCTGGAACCAAGGTCAAAATATAGGGGGCGAGATATATCTTATAAATAACACAATAGAAAACATGTATCAAAATTCGATTTTGACAAAGTGTCTTGGGCCAGTAACAATACAAAATAACATCTTTGCATACGTACAAGCGTACGCTTTTCATCGCTTACAGCACGAGAGTACGAGTACCTCTGAATTCAAGTTTGAGAACAACGAATTGAAACACTATGATAGAAATGTCGTAATAGTACCACCCTATTTTATTGTCAGCAGCTTGAAGTTGCCAGGGTGGAGCAGCCGACACTGGTGACCAAAGAAGATTGGAGCAGCAGTTTACGTAGCGTTGACCAAAGGGGTTAGTGAACGGAGAATATACCCTAGACTTCAGATCGTCCTCTGCCACCAGAGGCACCTAGGGTAACGGACCTGGAGTCTTCGGTCTTCACAGTATCTATGTCTTCCCGCTTGGGTTATAGAAATCTGCTAAAAGAGTGGAGATCTGACTAGTCTGTGCGGGATAGTGTGTGTTTGGGGCGCTCCCTCCTTCTCGATCATGAAGGCTACCACTGGAAGGTTGCCTTGGGAGTTCTGTGGCCCCTCCTTCTCAATGCAACGTGATTTTGGAGCACCAGCATACAGCAGGCATACATACTCGGCGATGCAAGACTTGGCGAAAGTGATGTGTTCGATCCGAGTGGTAAAAGGTTTTGCTACGAAAAGTGATCCTTTCTAGCTTTCTTGCACAGGATGTATCAACTTGATCGAGCTGGCATTTCCTGAAATCTGTAAAAAAGTAGATTCCGAGGAGACGAAGCTCTTCGACTGAATAGCTTCATTCATGTAGATGATGTTGGAGAGTATGCGTAGTATTTTTCATTTGAAGATGAGTAGCTCCTTTGTTTTTGATGCATTGAGTTTGAACATCATTGCATTGAGCCACTTTTCAGTTTCCAAAAAATCAGTCTGTAAAGGCAGTGATGCTTGCTTGCACTTCATTGCACGATTGTCCTGGTGTCTTCAGCAAAGTGAGTATAGAGGGCTTGCAAGGTTGGCTCCCATGTTATTTATATAGAGAGTGAAAAGATTAGGCCTCAAGGTACTACCCTGGGATACGCCTACCTTTCTTGAATTTTCACGCGAAGTGAAACCGTCAAGAACAACCTGTGGTGAACTATAAGAATGAAAGCTCTCAATCACTCTTCAGACGTTCTCAGAAACCATATGAATTAAGTTTCCTTAGTAGGCCCCCGACGTGACAGCCTGCGACGATGACATGCTCTACATTATGTACACGTCCGGCACCACGGGCTTGCCGAAGGGCGTGGTGCATACGCATACAACCGCCATCTGGGCGCTGATAACCATCGGTTCATCCGGTGACTATCGGATGGGTGATCGTTACCTCGCCTGTCTGCCGATGTTCCATGTCGGCGCACTGACGCCACTGGCGGTGAATGTCTGGTGTGGGGTGACGAATGTGGTCATGCGCAGCTTTGATCCGATACGCGCCTGGGAACTGATTCAAGCCGAGAAGATCACAACCGGATTGGCTGTTCCAGCCATGCTGAACTTTATGGTGCAGGTGGCTTACGATCAGTACGACTATTCAACGTTGCGCTGGATCATGACCGGTGCTGCGCCTGTGCCCGTTTCTCTCACCCAGCAATATCACGAGATGGGAATCGGTGTGCTCCAGGTTTACGGTCTTACCGAAACCTGTGGGCCGGCTTGTCTGATGGATGCTGAGAATGCACTGCGTAAACCCGAATCCACAGGCCGAGCGTTTTTTCACACGGACGTGCGCGTTGTGGACGAAGACGGCAACGACTGCGCGCCCGGAGAGGCGGGCGAGGTATGGGTGAAGGGTGCGCACATCATGCGCGAATACTGGCATCGACCTGAAGCTACTGAGGAAACGATAGTCGAGGGCGGCTGGCTGCGTACCGGCGACGTCGCCACCATGGATGAGGAAGGATTTGTTGCAATACAGGATCGCATCAAGGACATGATCATCAGTGGCGGCGAGAATGTATACCCAGCCGAGATAGAGGGTGTGCTCGCCAGTCACCCGGACATTGCCGAAGCTGCGGTCATCGGGCAGGAGAGCGCCAAGTGGGGGGAATCGCCGCTGGCCATTGTCGTCAGGACGGACGACAGCTTAAGTGAGGCAGATGTCTTGAACTATTGCCAGGGCCGCCTTGCAGGGGGAAGTGACAAGCATGTATAGGATGAACATAAGTGAATAATCTGGCACGAGCATTTTACATTCAAGATATGAGGCACCATGGCTTTCATTAGCGTTAAAGCAAACTATTGGCTCCAAACATGACGTTAGTAGTATCTGCACAAAATCAAACAATATTTTCCCAGGGAATAAAGTTTTTCTAAATGACTTATTCGATGCAGTTAGTCAGACCCTCAGCTGATCCATCACTACACTTAACCATGTCCAATACTTCAGTATGAAGTTTTAGATCTTTCTCACTAAAAAATATTACAATGATGAATTTTTTCAGCCTTTTGTTTGAAAAAATCAAACTTTCACTGAAAATCCTTACTTTACCCCAGATTTCCCTGAAAATCCTTACTTTATACCAGATTTCCCTTTGTCCCTAATATTCAAAATAAATAGCCCTAAAAGAAGTGATTTCACTCTAAAATAGGGTACTCTCCCTAAAAGTGGAAGACCTGCATACTTCCATGACTAATTTTACATTCTATGACCACTGGTTGGACACGATCCCCCCCCCCCAAAAAAAAAAAAAATCCGTGATCTTTCTTATGGCAACAAATACAAAATATTTTTGCAGATAGGAGCTTGACACCTCTACAATAGGGTTTTCTGATACGCTGAATCTGATGGTGCAATTTTCGTTAAGATCTTATGACATTAAGTGGGCGTTTCACTCTTTTTTCGAAAATAAGACAAATCTTCTCAGACTCGTAGCCTTTAATGGGCAAATCTAAGCTTTATGAAAATTATATATTTGAAATCGGCAAAATAAGCCAATTCTTTTTATATCTATTGGTATCGAAATTCCGTTTCTTAGAGTTTGGTTACTATTCAGCCGGGTCGCTCCTTACTTGAAGTTCGTTACTACGATAGGTGGGTGTGATAGAAGGGATTTTTCGTCTCTACAGTTAAAGTGATGGTAGCAGCCACACTCTATTTATATGGATGATTGTATAGAATTTTTCCCAAGGAGCACAGGAAAGGCAATGGGATATGGAATCAAATGGAGAGGAAAATTTTTCCTGGATTTAGATTATAACGATGATTTAAGTATTCTAGATGGAAGTGTTAGCAAAATGAATGAATTTTTAGAGGTTTTGAGAACTCAGCAGGTTTGGGAGGTTCTGATGTTTATTAATGAAAATATCAATCAAGTAGATAGCTTCACTAACCTATTTAGTATTATTTATATTATTATATTATATTATTTTATCAGCAAAGATAGTGGATGCAGTGATAATGTTAAAAGTAGAATAGCCAAGACCCAGGATATTATTTCGCAGCTGAAAAAAGTTTGGAAGAATTGGAAAATAAGTCGGTTTACAAATAACAAAATATTAGAAGCTATAGTGGCCAGTTTGGCCATCACAGTGGCCAATTATGGTTCTGAAGCATGGACACTCTGAAGAACGGAAGAAGATTTATTAGATATTTTCCGGAGAAATAGGCTACGGATTATTTTGGCTACCTGACTGACTGACTGTTTCTCATAGAGTAAGCTATGCGAAAAATCTGGGTTAATCCTGGTGTCAAGGGCTATAATGAAAGAAAGGTTAAGATGGCTGGACACATTCTCTAGATGAAGGATGACAGCATGTCAAGTACATTTCATGTCGGCCAACCGAAGAGCAGGCTATCCCAGACTGGAGTTGGAGGATGTCGTACGAAAATATGTAAGGGAAATGGGAATTCTTAGGAGGATATAAAGAGGGAGGTAATGAATAGATTTAAATGGAGGAGGAGCGTGCGTAAAAGTTTTGGGCCAATACTGCTTAGTAGTGGCTTAGTACTGCAATGAGTTGTTATTAGTGTTGCTGTTTAAAAAGTCATATTAATAGTAAAATATAGTCCCAATTAGTGGTAATGAAATAGTAGAGTAGGTTGTAATCGCTCAGTATGGTCTTTAAAATATAAAAAAAAATAACAGAAAATTAAAAAAAAACTGGAGAAATTCGTTCTTTTGTCCTATTCGTTTTGAGTCTTCCTACTAACCAGAATCACTGACAGATATACACCAATAACTTCCGATGTCGTTTTGAGCTTTTAGGGTATAACTCGTACATCCCTTCCCCTTACACATTTTAGAGCATCCCACGCATTGCATACATTGTATAGCTTGCATTGTTTCATAAACATTGTATAGTCAATTTATTCAGTAAGTAATAAATTAAAAGTTGAATATCTCCTCTGGCTTGCTCCATATAGCTTTTATAACAATAATCTCTAATACCATGTTTATTGGCTTAAAAGAAAAATCCTTCGACAATTTTCTATTTTCTGGGTTCTCATCAACTTGGTATACGATGTATCATCAAGTAGACGATGTGCAGACATAGTTGCCACGTTCTATTCCTTAAGCCAAGAGGCCCAGAGCTATACATTTCATAACTGATTGTCTGTTAAACTCCCTTGCATTTGTCATGACAATTGTCTAGGTTAGACAGACGGGTATAAATGGGTGGGATTAAAGAGGCTGCTCTTCTATAATACATGGTAAAAAAATGTGCTTTCTTTCATTGGTTTATATTTATGACGTAATTTCGTAAGACATTCATATTATTTATCATTTCTGGATAGACAAATAGCCCATTCTTTTCCAACGTGACTAGTTTTAAAGCATTTTGTGTGAAACATTGACAAGCCCATTTAGAGCTAAAACCCTAAAGATTAAAGCTGTGATGGTTATTACGATTACATAGAGGATTCAATCCAACAAGACAAAAGAGAATCTTCACTCAAAGGCAAAAAAACAAGATAAATATTTGACTCAACTGTTATGGAGCATCTAACTGATTTTCTCTATCATATTATACGATTCAGTAAAACAAAATTAATATTCATTTGAATTTGTAACCTACAAGATAATTTTCCGGGGGGGGGGTTACTAGAAGAAGCTCCTCCCAATAAAACGACGCAAGAGTAAGCCCCCTTTCATATCTTCAATTTCATATGCAGCAGGACTTGTATCTCGTATATTAAAAATTCGAAATATTTCGCGATTTTAATTAAATGACCCTTTTTCAAATATTGCTTTAATCCGATGTATGTGAGCAAAAGACCCGACTGAAAATCGCGTTTTATCTCGGGATCCTTTTTTCTTTTGCATAAAATTGATAAATTCTGAAGTGTTATGCAGACCAACATCAATAGGGCGATTTTACCAAGACTTCGGCGAGGGGAATTATTATAAATTTGAACTAACAACTCAAGCTTAGGTATAAACGAAAAGGTACTGAATTGAAGTATGGACTAGACGCTCAGCAATGCTACATTTCATATGCGAATAGGTATAGTAATGAATGATATTATGCTTCTTTAACACTCTTGTTACTGCAGGCCCTAAAAATTCTTTACCACTGTCAGTCTGCAATTTCTGAAAAGATCAATTTGAAACGAGTTTGTCCAGATGCTTAGTTACCTTACTGGATTTCTTTGATTTTAAAGGGAAAACATTTAAAAAACGGCTAAATATATAAATTACTATTAATAAATATTTATAAGGTTTATCAAACTTCAAAAAATTTTCTACTAGCACTAGAAAATCTGCTTGAGATATATCCCCAGGGGAACATGATATAGTCTTGTTTGGAACGATTTTTAGAATTTCTGTACAATGTCTAGCTTTTTTCTTTTTCTAAAAATGTCTTTTGCTCTGTTTAATGAAACACTAGTCTTTTTTACAAGAATACTAGATGCTACTAATGCTCCCAGACTACCAGGTTGTCGGTAAATATGTTTTCATTATTTCTCTGTCATGGTGCTATAAGCGAAGCTCATGGTATTTCTTCGTTCTTAGAGCTGTGGTCTTGGGAAAAGGAAACAAAGCTTGTCTCGGACAAGAAAGAGTTAGCACTATTAAGTGTTTAACTACAAATTAATGCATTTATCTATACAAATTATATGTAATTTTTTTGCTTTTAAGATACAACTTCTATCAAAGGGTACAATAAATATATTTTTTCAACTAACCTTAACCCAACTATTTGATATTGAAGAACAAAAGCTAAAAAATGAGAAAGTCTTCTTTTAAAAATCTTAAGGTTAGACCAGTGGTTTACAACTGATTTTAGGCCATGCCCCACCTAGGCATTTTTGAAACCCTTCGTAATATTGAAATATTGTTAATAAAATTTTTACGCGTATTCACCTGAAGGAAGCTTAAAAGGCAATTAACTTGATATCTTTTTTTGGGTCGTCTTCAAGCCACATTTTATACTAATGAAAAATATAGCCTGAATACAATACCCTATATACAATGTATAACGTCATTACAATACTATCACGCTAGCACTATCGATACTATCAGTCCTAGTACAAATGTTTATGCTCTTTTATTAGCCCTAACCTAAGCACATAAATAACTTTTTTCTAGAAAGCTTCAGGACTTCGGAAGCTTTTCTGTTGATAAAGACAATGACGGTTCAGTACCCCCGGTCAAAACGAAAAAAAAAAGAAATCCCATTCAAACTGGTTTGGAATTGTGGAGATTTTAGCACTTAACGAAATCTTCAATTATTTATCAAATCATTACTTTTTAAAGTTTCTAGTCTTTTGGCATATGTTTTGTCCTTTCTTATTAGTCCTAGTTTAAGCAATTAAAAGCTTCATAAAATAATGAGTGCTGCCAGGGAATTTCCTAGGGGATGGGGTAGATAAGTGCAACCCAGGGCTTTGTTTTTTCTTTTTCTTTTGGTTCTTTTTAAATGCATTTAAATGTGACTTCATTCACATGACATATTTTTTCTTTTTTCAAAATTAAGGCTCTAGATCTCGACTGAACAGCCCACGTTTGCTGAAACAGAAGCAGAAGAAAAGAAACAAGTTAACTAGTGTGGTGAAGAAATAACAAAGAATAAACGATCCAGAGGGGTATTCAAGTGTAAGCTTGAATATGCATTGTTGTGAATAAACTCAGGTGATCAGAATAGGTTAGCCACCCCCATTTCTGAAATGAGCTGAGTCTAAGACCTCAAAACTACCTTAAATACTCCTTTCTGCATTCATAAAATAAATATTCATGATAAAGCTGCCGGAGCACTCTCCCCCAGAAATATGTGTTTTTTGTCCGGCGGTTGATGTATGAGCAGGTATCTAAAAGAAAACGAAAGATCAATTTATCCAGGCACTTTTGTTATTTTTTTTCCAGTTTAAGAATTTTTTTTGAATATTTTCTACTTAAAAAAACAGCCTTGAAAACATAAGATCCGTTTCAAAAATCGATATTCTATCTTCTATTCGTACCTGCGCATGCATGAATCACTCAGAGAAACACCCGGAAGCAAAACAAAGTAAAAATTAAAAGCTAGAAATTCCAAAAAAGCTTGCCTAAGAAATCATAGATTTAGCTAAATCTAGAGACCAGACCAGTGTTTCCAAATTGGAAAGAGAGGATTGTGCTTTCTTGAGCCCAAAATTATACTTTTTTAGACAGAATTGTGCTACACTTTTTGTTATTTTCCTCGAATTCATGAAAAATTTTATCAGTTGTATGTTGGTATTTTTCAGATGAAAGACAAGTCTGACCCCATTTTATCTTCATAAAAGTTCGGAATAGAATACAATCTGATTATAATAGTAGTAATTTATTTCTAGCTCACTAAGGAAGCAAAAGCAGGAAGTATAAGCAGCGGAAAGTAAAAGTACAAACAGAATGACTAAATATAGGATAAAACAGTTTCTATCACGAGTTATCTTTCTTCCAGAAGTGGTCGACTATGAAAATAAAGTGCGCCTCATTGCCAGCATCGCAGAGACAACCGGTCACCAGTTCGACATGCAACAGCTATTTACCCACCCCACACCTGCCCAACTGGCAAATTGTGCACGATCCGATAAAAAAAGCGATCCCCTGCCGCCAATAACGCCGCACCCTAACCAAGCCAATGCCCCCCTATCCCTAAGCCAGCGCCGATTGTGGTTTATGGAAAAGCTCATGCCAGGAACATCCCTGTATCACATGCCCATGGCGGTTCATTTACAGGGTGCTTTGCAACCTGCATGGCTGGTTAAAAGTCTCTTTGCACTTTTCGAAACCTATCCCGATCTGCTGACCGCCATGGATGAACTTGATCAGGAACCCCAGCAGCGGCGTATCAACCTTTCCCACCTGCCCATATCTTGGTTAGATTTCAGCACTTTGGCAGACCCACTCACCTATATTCCCCAACATATTGCAGCAGACAACCAGCGCCCCTTTAACCTCGTCGAAGGCCCGCTCTTGCGCATCCGCGTGTTCCAACTTGAACCCCATCACTATGTCTTTTACCTCAACCTTCACCATTTGCTGGGAGATGGGTGGTCTATCCAACTTCTCATGGAAACCCTTTTAAACCATTATCAGGAACTACGCCTTGGCCGACCGTCACAGCCTCGGCCATCATCTACCTGTACCTATTTTGATTATGCCTGGTGGCAACAAAACCACATCGAAGGCGCGTACCTTGAAGCACAACGCGCTTATTGGCACAACCAATTCGAACCGCTTCCCCAGCCCTTACAACTCCCCTTTGATTTTCAGCCGCCCAAGATCCTCACCCATCACGGTGCCAGTCTGCCTTTCGCCATCGATCGCGAAAGTTGCGAGGCCTTGCGACAATTTTCCAACACCCATGGCCTGACCCTCTTCATGACGCTCTTGGGCGCTTTTAAAGTATTGCTTTATCGCTACACCAACCAAACAGACCTGATATTTGGATTTGTCCTTATCGGTCTTCCTCAAATTAACTTTTTTATGCTTTGCCAGGTTTTTAAACGTTACCAATTTACTTTTTTCAGCGTTGCAACAACGTCCGTGAGAGATAGCTATCCACTTATCGGGTCATTTACAACGGAAATGACACCAGTTTCGATATTAAATTTTCATCTCATAACTGTTGTCTATACTTCTAACTGCTACTACTAACAACTCACCGCAGCACCAAGCCGCCTGAGGCAAAAACAGCTACGTACGCTCCTCCTCCGTCCCAATCTATTTAAAACTTCCCTCTTTCTTATAAACTAGGACAAAATCCTGACTATATATCTCTTAGATCGTAAGTTTTAGTCATACTCGCTACCTGAACCACTTTAGTGTGTCACTGGCAACTGCCAGCAACAGGCACCACATACGAACTACGAATTATACGAATACGACAAATTTTGCTAACAGGGGTTACTTTCTTTTATAATAGCTAACGATAATAATAATCAAGGTTTTTGTTGCCTTCGTTAAATCATCAATTTATCGTATGCAACATTTAGGTTTTACTAAAGAAGTTATCCCAACAAAAACTTTTTCTTCATCAGAAGGTTTGACTTAGGTTGGCTTAGACTGTAAAGCAATTCTCCCTCTCTACTTTCCCAAGTAACCGCCCTGTATCAGGAACACGAGTGGCATGAGAGGAGAGGGAGTCAGATACACCCCCATGACTCTTATATACTTCCTATAATCTCATGTATGTTTCTTATTGCAAAAATTTTGCTTCTTTTCTTCTTCTTCTATTTTCTTAAGAGGAGCTTCCCTAATTCGTAGAAATAAATCCTATGAACTACATGATACTACATATCATTGAAATTTTATTGCCATTTGTAACATCTTGCCTATGTGAAACTGGTTTCAAACAGTTCGTTGTAACGAGCTGTAGTAAGGAGCGACCCGGCTCAATGTAGAAATTGATGTGTAATCCCCATGACCATATTCAGGACTTTTGTTTGGGAGGATTATTTTCTCCGGGGGATGGGAAGAAAAATTTAAAAAACACATAAATCAAGGAATTTTTGTGAGAAAAAGGAATTTTCCTTGGAGAGGGAGACGGATTTCTTGGCATTATTTTAAAAAAGAGTTCAGAAATTAAATAAAAATAGCAAGTCTTTTCAACTGAACTTAAGGAGCAGCATTTAAAACTTAAACAAACAGAAATTATCACTTATATGAGGAGGGCTGTCCCCTCCTCAATGCGCTCTTTACACTAATTTTGTTATAACTTTTTAAAAAGTTTTTTTCTTCTTATTAAACAAGAATCATTCTTAAATAATGGAACAATACGTCAAATTCTAGCGCAAAGAGCATAGCATTGAGGAGGCGGCCACCCTATTCATATACAGAATAGCTTCTGTTCGTTTTATGATTTTATGCTACTCCGTACTTTCAGTTCAAAAATCTTGCTTTTTTTATTTTCATCTACTTGGACGTACTTTGTTAGGAATTTTAATATGGACGGTACAGTGTATCCCATATATAATTATGCACATATTATGGGATTGGTGATTTCGGCGGTGTTGGAGGTGGAGGGGGAATTCCTGGTGCTTGTCCCTCATACGATCCTTGTTTCATGGTTTACTATTATTCTATAATATTTGAATTCTCTTTGTAGCTTCAACAATTTGTCATCCTACCATTTAAACATCTATCCAAAGACCATGCTTTCATTCCATCTATCCAAAGGCCAAAAGGAAGGGCAGGTTATTCCCAAGTTGTTTAGAAAGGGGTTTTACGAGGGTTTACAGGTATTTGAAACTCCTTTTTTATTGTTACTTTTTTTTTCTTTTTTTTCAATATATTGAAAATTCGGAAAAGGACTGCAATGATAAAGAAAATTGACAACTTATTAAAGGAAATTATTAAACAGGAGTTGTCTCCTACATGATATATTCCCGCCTATATAACCAGGCAAGGCAAGAGGTTCCATCTCTTTTTTCTTAATGAAAAAAAAGCGACTCATATACTGTTTTAACCCGAAATACCATGGATGTCCATTGAATTGTAAATCATAGGTTTCGTGACAATGGCAGCATTAACGTCTACAGTACCGTATCTCCTTTTGGGCCAATAATCACCGCCCGAGGTCGAGGAGATACTTAATATACCGGTGGTAAATTTGCTGGAGTTTTTTTTTTCGAGAAGGCACGCTAAAAAGGCGCAAGGTACACAAAATTTAGAAGCGCAAATGCGTTATATCGTTTAGCTAGTACCTGGCGATTACTAAGTATATTAGATACTATGTTGCCGTAGGCACAGCACGTCCGGCGCTGGAAATGACGGACGAGGAGTTTTCTAGTTCCTTTGAGAGTCATCGATTGAAGACCGAGATGTTTCATTTCCAGTTTAGGAGTAACTAATGTTCCATCAAGATCAACCTTAAATCCTCCGGTATCTTGGATTCAGTTAAATAGTACGACTTCTGACTTTTCAGTGTTAAACTTAAGATTTATTTTTGAATATTCTCAACTCGAAATAAAAAAAAAAAACTTTTTCAAACGCCAGTACTGTTCGGCTGGGATTGAAAACATAAGCAATAAGAGATACATTTATACCTTCTAAAATACAAGTGGATACCCATCGGACTGTGCAGCCAGAATAGAGCTATGAAACGCAATTGGGGATGTAAGACGCGATTGAGGTACTAGCCTTTCTCGTAGCGTAGCTTTCTGAGCATTATTACGTGGATTATCTGCTTCTTTTGGCTTTAATTTTTTGCTGATTCCGTTTCTTGACGAATTAAGCACTTTATATCAGTACTTTAATACGATCTATCAGAATTGCGACGTTTTACATTTCATTCAGCTTGAAAGTTTTTTTTTTTACGGGAGTCGATGCTGTAAAAGTCGGTATCGGACCGGGCAGCATTTGCACAACACGTATTGTCACAGGCGTAGGAGTCCCCCAAATCACGGCTATTTTTAACGCTGTCAAAGCTTGCCGACAGGCTAAGGTCCCTGTTATTGCCGATGGCGGAATCCGCTTTAGCGGAGATATTTCAAAAGCTCTAGTGGCCGGAGCCAATTGTGTGATGCTTGGTAGCATTTTTGCTGGCACCTCTGAAAGCCCAGGAGAAGAAATTCTGGTCGGTGGACGCACCTATAAAACCTGCCGGGGCATGGGCTCACTCAGCGCCATGCAGCAAGGCAGTAAAGACCGTTATAGCCAGGGGGACATTCAAGAGGCTTCCAAACTCGTTCCCGAAGGCATCGAAGGCCGTGTGCCCTTTAAAGGACCTCTCTCTCAGGTAGTTCACCAATTGATGGGTGGCCTTAAGGCTACCATGCATTATGTCGGCGCCAAAACGATTCCCGAACTTCAACGCAAAGGAAAATTTGTCAAAGTCAGCCCCGCTTCGATCCGAGAGTCCCACCCCCATGATGTCACTATCACAAAAGAGGCCCCTAATTACTCACTAACTGAATCGTAAAGACAACTCACCGAAACAAATTCTTAAAAATTTCCAATCCACCAATCACACTACCAATGGCGCTGCCGAAACCGGGTAAAAGAAAGGCGAGGGCAATTTTAAGGACTCTGTTTTTCCACCAACCCGAAAATGAAGAAACGGCTTGATTGAGTTCATGAAACTCTTGAATCACCGGGGGCATCAGCCAAGCCTGCACAAAGGCCGTGACATAGCCAACACCGATCACCGGTGTGAGTGAAGTGAGCGGCGCAGCGAAAAAGGCTGTTATTATTGTTAAAGGGTGAGCCCAGGCGATCAGGGCCCCCAGAGCACTGGGGATCCCGTTAGCCAAAACCCAATAAATCGCATTATCCGCACTTTGCCGCGCCGCACTGGCTACCCTGATCGTCCTGCAAGCCGTGATGCTTGCTGCCCTGTTTACGCAGACACCGCCGCATCCACCGATCGCCGTTGCGCCGTTTGCACTCGGGCCCTTTCTCGGCGGCTCTCTCGCCGTGGCCTTTGCCAGCTTCTTCCTCGGATCGACGACAACGCGCGGCGGTCGGGCGACGGCGCTTCTCGCGGGCGTTTTGGCGCTGGTATCTTTTGGTCCGCAAAAATGGGTCGATCCTGCCATTGACCAAATCTGGCCGGCGGTTTTGCTGGGCGAGATCGCGGTGCTTTCTTTGGCGGCAGGTGTCGTCAAAGCCGTTCGCGATTGACGACCGCCTGCATCTGAACAAAGATCCGCGCCGTGGAAGTCAAAGCGAGCATAAAGCCAGCCGATCAGATTACGGCAGAGGTGTCCGTCGATGTGGTTGTCGTCGGCGCCGGTGCCTGCGGGCTGACCGCGGCCTTGAGGGCCGCTGATGCCGGTGCCGATGTCCTGGTGCTGGAAAAGACAGCAAGTCCGTTTGGTTCGACCTCGATGTCATCGGGTTTTGTACCAGCGGCGGCAACGGCCTTTCAGGCCAAACAGGGCATCGAAGACTCCGTCTCTCTTTTCGCCGAGGACATCCGAAACAAGGCGAATGGGACAGCGGTTCCACATCTCGTCGAGATGGCAGCGCGGTCCATAGGACAGGCGCTGGAGTGGCTGGGTGACCGTCACGGCGTCGAGTGGGTTGTGCTTGACGACTTTCTCTATCCGGGTCACAGCCGCCATCGCATGCACGCCGTTCCAGAAAAGACCGGCGAAGCGCTGCTGGCACGGCTGGTTTCGGCGGCTGAGACAGAGGGTGTTCCTATTGTCTGCGACGCGGCCGTCGACACGCTTTTCACTGAGGGCAGGACGATTGCCGGTGTTGCTCTCACGCGACCGGACGGCAGCCGTGACGGGCGGCGATCAAAGCTGGGCTGAGAACCCCTACCCCGCCCTCGGCAAAACCGCTTACCAAAACGCCACCGACCTGTTCGATCTCGGCAGCCATGGCGCGGGCACCGGCGCGACCACGGGCACGCTCAAGGGCGGCATCGGCTCGGCTTCCCTGAACCTGCCCTCCGGGCACAGGGTCGCAGCCCTTGTCGCGGCGAACCCGGTCGGCACCACCTGCGGGCCGAACGGCCATTTCCACGCCGCACAGTCGGAATTCAATGCGGAGTTCGGCGGCAAGGGTCCCGACCCCGATCCAAATCCGCAAGACATGCTGCTCACCAAGCTGACCCCCGGCACCGCCACGACCATCGGCATCGTGGCCACGGATGCAAGCCTCGACAAAGCCGCCCTGCACCGCCTCGCGATCACCGCCCATGACGGCATCGCACGCGCCATCATCCCCGCCCATTCACCCTTTGACGGCGACCTGCTCTTTGCCCTCTCCACATCCGCCAAACCTCTCACCGATCCGGTGCTCGACCCCATGCTGCTGGGCCATGCAGCCGCAATTTGCGTCGCGCGCGCCATTGTGCGGGGCATCTACGAGGCCACGCCCGCCCCGGGCGATCCGCTTCCGGTTTGGCAAGACCGCTTCGGCTGAGCTACAGTTCGGCCAAACACCACCGACAAGGATAATCCCATGCCCCGTCTGACCCCTGTTCTCGCAGCGCTTCTGATCAGCACATCCCCGCTGGCCGCCGATGACATCGCGGGCGCGATCGAAAGCGCGCTGCAAGCCTATAAGGACGGCGACAATGCCTATGCGCTGGAAGAGCTCGCCTATGCGACCCAGCTTCTGAACGCTTTGAAACGCGACGATCTCGCAGGCTTCCTGCCCGAGGCCCCGGCAGGCTGGACGCGTGAGATCAGCGACGACATGCAGGCGGGCCTCGCGATGATCGGCGGCGGCGCAGGCGCGAAAGCAAAAAAATAAGTGCGTTAATTATTCCGTATCTAACTAATTTTGCTTCACAGTTTTATTTTTTTTTTTTTTTTTTTTTTTTTTACAAAATCGGAGTGCTTTGGACTGAACCTAGGTTATATTTAAACTGTATGGGGAAATTTACGTAGTGAAATAACTTGTGTCAAGTTGGTAATAATAATAAAGATATTCAACTGCCTTCAGTTTTTGATAATATCTTCATGGACAGTTTTAAAAATCAAAATAAATTTCGCAAAATCATGGGTGCTGGACTTAATATATTTAAAAATTTAAATTTAAAATATAATTATGCATTTGAAAAAAAATGTTTAGCAATTAAACATTTTAAGTCCAAAAATAACCGGACTTTGCCAAAACTCTTGAACAATAATCATCTGCGTTAATTTTGGTTGAGTTTCAAGGCAAGTGGCCAAAAAAAAAGAAATACCAGTGAAGAGGATTGACAATTTGGTACTGTCTGCAAAATAGACCGTTAAGTAGGCCTATTATTCGAATATACACTGCAATGATAGCGATCTCCCTAAAATTGGTAGTATACCATAGGCATAACTAGCAATTATACCTGTGTCCACCTAGGCCTAATAAATTAACTAGATAGGACAGGCCCAATTGACGTGTCACCCTCTAGTATGATTGATAAGGGTTAGCCTTACCTGAATACTAAAACGGCTGATACGAACCTTCCTTTGAAAAGCGTATCTTTGAAGCTATTATACAACATTCTCTTCGGAATTTCAAATAGGGGTATTTAAGATTGTTTATCCAGTTTTAAAGATGATTACACAAGTCATAAATCAAGCAAATATTTTCCCTATTTTACTAATAATTTTAACCATCAAAATGTGATATTATCTATTGTTTGTTTTTGGGACTTCTTTATTGAACTACGAGATGACTTGAAGTGCCTTTTCTGTACTCCAATGCTTAAAATTAAAAGGTTTGTGACTGAGGCACTATTGCCTTGAATGCAGCAAACATGTCCTCGCCTGAGACCGGGTCAAGCAACCCATTGATAAAAAATAAAGGAACTTCGGTCTGTTGCATCGGTTTAACAAATCGATCGCGGTGCCGTTTCCGTTCTCGAATATATTTCAATAGAGCAGGAATGACTCGTCGCCCCTTATGCTCGTTAATCAGCTCCCAAAACCCGGCAATTTCCTCGGCATCGGGTTGATGGTTCGGCGAAAAGATGGCGCGAAAACTCCTCTCAAATTGGTTCTTGCCGAGAAAACGGACCAAAAACGGACCCAAAGGGCTGGCCAATAACTTTTGAATGGGCCGTGGGTTTTGGGCCTCCGGAATCACACCGCCATTGAGCAAGCAGAGGGAAAGAATCGTCACTCCGGTTTGCCCCATGGAGGTTCGATGCTCGTACCGGTAAAGCAATTCCTGGGCAACCGTGTCGCCGTAATCATGCGCGAGAATATGGATTCGACGCACACCCTTTGACAGCAATAGGGTTTCGAGCCGGTCTGCTTGATTGGCAAAGCTATAGGTGTAGGGCAAGGGTTTGTCCGAACATCCAAAGCCCAAGAGATCCGGTGCAATCACTCGAAAACGGCGGATCAGTCCTGGCCATAACTTACACCAATCCCAAGAACTGGTGGGAAAACCGTGAATACAAAGCAAGACCTCCCCGCGCCCCTCTTCCCGATAAAACTGTTTTAGGCCATGATCCTCAAAATAATATCCCTCTTTTTTCCAATGAGATACATCGAAATCACTCATATTCCCGTTCCCGCCAAAGGATTCGTCGCTGGGTCCGTCCCACGCATCCGCTAAAGAGTGGGCTATACTGCACGCTGCAGTCGTTTTCTGCCATTGTAATGGAGGCTTTAGTTCATGCCCATTTTTTTTGCAAGCACGCCCAAAGGGCTTGAAGCTTTGCTTTGCCGCCCCGCGCCAAGTCCCGCGCCCCGATGCTGGGTGCCTGGCCCGGCCGCGGCGGCCATTACATCGCCAACGGAGGCTTCAAGATCGGCTTCGGCATGGCCCCCAAGGCGGCCCATGTGATGGCGGACCTGCTGCTGGAGGGCAAGGACAGCATTCCCGAGGGCTTCCGGGTCGAAGACAACCTCTGACCCCGCCCCCTTCCGCCCTTTGACGGGTCAAGGGCGGCGCAGCCGCCGCGCGGCACGCGCGGTTTCCCCTTGAGGCGTCAGTGGGCTTCTTAGAATCGATCTGGCGCCTTGAGGGGCAGCACTGCCCCTCAAGCGCTTCTCAGCGGGAAAGCGCCGCGCAGCGGCGCCACGCCCAAGCCCCTAATCTGCCCTTTCAGGGCAGCTTGGGGCGCGGGAGCCCCTCGGTTCAGCCTTCGGAGACTGCCACGGCACGCATACATTCCCGCCCATCCGGTCCGCGTACCCACAGGTCCTGGCCCTTGCGGCACAGGGTAGCGTTCTCGAAGTGCATCAGCGGCGAGGATGCCCGGAAAGAAAACTCCGCCAGCGGTCCCATCAGCTCCTCCGCAAGCAGCATCAGATGCTGCGCGAGCAAGGGGCCATGCACCACCAGTCCCTCATACCCCTCAACATCACGGGCGTAGTCCAGGTCATAGTGGATCCTGTGCCCGTTGAAGGTCAGCGCCGAGTAGCGGAACAGCAGGGTCGAACTGAAGGACACCTCCCGCGTTTCCGTCTCATCGGTCCGCGCCACCGGCGGCACCGGATTCGGCGCGGCGGGGTCAGGGTCTTCGCGGTAGACCAGGTCATGCCATTCGGTGAGGCAGAGCCTCCCTTCCTGGCGGATCTCATGGCGCAGTGTCACCAGACCCAAGGGTCCGGTGCGGCCAGTCTTCTGCTCCGCTTTTTCCAGCACCGAGGACTTCTCTGCGGCAATCCCGGCCCGCAAAGCCAACACGGGCCGGTGGCGAGGTCCAATGCGGCCTACGCCAATCGATCCCTTCCCACAGCATCGACAGTTGCGCCGAGGTCAGGCGGGCGATCCCATCGGCCGGCGAGGGCCAAGGGAAACGGCCACGCTCCAGGATCTTGTAGTACAGGCAGAAGCCTTGGCCGTCCCGGTGCAACAGCTTGATACGGTCGCCTCTGCGCCCACTAAAGGCGAACACCGCACCCGAGCACGGGTCCCGGCGGAAAACCTGCTCGGCCGCAGCGGCAAGGCCATTGATCCCCTTGCGCATGTCCGTCACACCGCTGTCAGGACCGATGGTATTTGTCCGCAAAACACCGATTTAAGATGCCCCCTCTGGGCTGAGGTGGGTCTCTACCCTTTGGCACCGATTCGGTGTTCCGGGGGGAGAGATGCTCAGCCGGGAGGACTATCTGATGATCGCCACCGGCCGACCCAGGACTGACTACGCCGTCCGATCCGTCCTCCGACACGTCGACAGCCAAGAAACCCATCCCTTGGGTCTCGATCAACTGGCTACGGCGCAAATCGGTCCGCCATTGGTAGATGTGCTGACGCGTGATCCCATGACGGCGAGCAACGTCCGAGACACTGTGACCGTCCCGGCCATCCTCACCAAGGATCGACAGCTTCTCCTCAACCGACCAGCGCCGGCGGCGCTCAGGTCCCTCTAATGTCTCCTGACCCATCTTTACGCCTCCAAGCGACGTCATTATTGACATCGTTATTGACGCAAGCTGACAGATCCTCCCGCCCCCAGGAAGGCGGCCTAAACCGGCCCGTTACGATCAACAGACTGTGAAGTGGCGCTCGATGCCAATCCTTTCACTGTGGCAATCTGGTGAGCTTTCTGGCAATCAGGGGAAACAAGAAATTATTCCTTGAAAAAGAAGAATTGGGTCGCCATTTCCAGAAGGTCACCCCGTTTCGGACGTCCAGGTGGAGCATGATGAGCGTAGCGATTAAATTGGGCACTACCAAAAAGCGAATAGGGTTAATGCCCATGACTCGTAAGGCATCAACCTCGTTATGAATCGTCATGGTACTAAGTCGAGCAGCCAGTGCAGCGCCCGCAGGTGCTTGGGCCCCGGGGGCTCCCCCTCGGCGACGCTGTGGGTCGCGCTGCCCCCGCCGTCGCCCACCTCGCGGATGACCACCGCGGTGACCTCGGCCCCGGGCGGGGGCCAGAGCCAGCGGGGCACCCCCTGGGGCGGCGTCTTCTCGGGGCTGGGGCGCGGCTCGATGGGCACGGCGCCAGGGTACGGGCGAATCGGTTGGGACGGCACAAAGCCGGGGTCAAGCCGGCCCCGGAGGCCTGTCGATAGCGGGTCGGAGGGCCATCCACCCATGTCCAGGCGCGTCCGCCACCCCCTGGTCTCGCTCGCCATGTTCCTGATCCTCTGCGGAGCAGGGCTCGCGGTGTGGGAGAACCGCCACGAGCTCACCTACGAACCCGCGAACGTGGGCCTGCAGGCCGAGGTGCGCGAGCGGATCCACGACGAGATCTACGAGACCCTGGAGCCGGAGGACTGCTTCCTGGGCCTGCGGGGCAACGTGAACTGGCGCCCCAACGAGGGGCGCTACCGCCTGGACATCGACCTCGCCGACGGTGCGGGCTGCGAGTCCCGCGCCCGCGAGATCTGCGTGACGGTGGCCCAGATCATCCGCCAGCGCACGGGACGCGAGGCCACCGTGATCGCGTTCGACAACGCCGGCCGCGAGATCGGCCGGGTGGTCCTGTAGGGCAGGGCGACCATCTCTCGACCCGCAAGGCGGGTCTCGAAGGTCGCCCCTACCGGGTTGCGGGCTGGCTGAGGCCGCTGACGACCGCGGCGCGCCGGCCGACCTCGAGGGCGTGGAGCTGCACGCCCGAGGCCTGGAGGTCGAGCGTCGAGACGCGGGTCAGCATGAGCACAGAAAGAAAAAATGCATCAAGACCTACAAGCAGCCCTGATATTAATTGTGATAGACTGCAAAATAACGGTGTGGCTAAATGGAATGACAATAACAAAGAAAAATTTCAACCCCATGAAGAGTCACCAAATCAAATTGTTTATAGAAAAGTAAGTGTTGCCCTCCCTTCAGTCATAAACGCATAAATTAATGTGACTGTAGCACGAAAACAGCCATGACAGACATTACTCGATACACGAAATCATCCAAGAATAGTTTTGACTTCTAGGCAACAAAGTCAAATCTATCCTATGGTCAAAAGGACTTTCTATTGGCCAACATATGCCAATATTTGCTAAGAACAATTTTGAATAATGTTTGAACTACTCGTAAGTTGAGCAAGCAATGCAAAACAATGTTAAGTAGCTACATACCAGATTATTCTCTTAATTTGTTTACAAATTCTAGAACATGTATGCTAGAGCTAAACTGTTTAAAAACAAAGGGTCGTTGCATGTAATTTTTTTTTAAAAAAGATATAACCTGACGCTTGTTCGCGCAAGCAACAAAATCTCTGTGAATTCAATTTATTTTGAGATGTTGTGATAACAGGGAGAATTATCAAAGTTAATGCATAACTTTTTAAATCTGTTGCATCACCGCATGACATACTATATAACCTGTTCTGATATCGAGTGGAATTTTGCATCCTGCCATTACCTTGTTTGTAATTATCATTGACTTTTTTCATGGTTTTAACCCCATAACAAATTAAAAATAAAGTAGTCCGGATCGATAACTCACTTAGAATATTTGGCCAAAATTATTTATTTCTGCATCTTTAAATAAAATACTATTGCGATATAAACTTTGTATAGACTTATTTATAGTGTCTCGATAAATACACATTTGAACGCACATTCATAGACTTGAAGATCTTTTATAATTCTTTGACAAAGATTTACTATACGACGCCGCTTTTTCTTGACCATTGGAAATCTCCTTCAAATAGCTTATCAAATTGAGAGATTTTCCAATTCCATCTGAAGCAGCACAGATTTGGTTTAAAAGGAAAAGGGTGAAGGTCACCAAGGGCATGCATCGATTTCGAATAAAACACCGAGGGGTTAATTGCGCAGCCTTGAGGAAATCGTCGGAGCGGAGAAATTCCTGAACAAAAGTAATGAGAGCGGTCTCAAATCCTTTTGACGTGGGTCGTGTGGACGCACGATTTTTTTGGAGTATCCTTGAGCAAGGGTGCACCTCCTGGTTGGAAAAATTTCTTAAGTAATTATACCATGTAAATCAACTATTCACAGATGCTTAGGTGGTCGATGAGTTTGGGTAATTGATTGACATCAAGGAGATCTTAGAACCAAGGAAATCGGTGAGTTAGGCTACTTCAAGCTCGAGAAGAGCCCTTAAGTCAACGACATTGACCTTATTCTGACAAATAGGGAAGTTCCGGTTCGGGAAAGAAACAGTCTATTTGATGACGAATCTCTTCGGCACCCGCAAATATCCTAAGTTTGAGCTGGGCATGCTTTACCATCAGCGTTGGCAAGTCGAGGAATCCTACAAAGTGAAGAAGTGCCGATTGAACATCGAGCAATTTAGCGGTTTTTCGCCGGAAATCATTCGCCAGGACTTTCATGCAAAAGTGTTTTCTGAATGTTTGGCTTCAGCACTGGCCACCGACGTTCAGGAGGCTTTTGATTCCTATTCTGAGACAACCTTCCACGACTATTGCTTCAGTCTTGGTCAAATCTTGGCAAAAATGAAGAACACCATCGCCTTGCTTTTCCTGAGGCGCCGCTGTCGACCATTGTTAAATCCGCTTTATTCCCAGTTTATGCAGTCGTTAACAGCAAGGGTCCCAGGGAGAAGGGTCCAAAGAAAATCAGGAGTGGGCCTCACCTCAAATTCACTCGTGACTCATAAAATAAAAATTCCCATTTTCTTACTTAGATATAATTTTGAAAAATGTTACAGTCCGTACAGCGGAGCATCATTATCATAATGAAATGTAAATTGCTGTTCAAAATAGACAAAATAGACTAAAGAGCTGGCTAGTTAGTCAGTGACACATTAAAAGTAGTCTGAAACAAAGACAAAGCAATAGAGTTTAAACTTTCTTCCAAACTGTTAACTTTCAGAGTTCTCTGCCTTAAAATGCAAACGAAACTTATAGTCCAAACACCGAAATCTTAATGATGGAATTTTTAGGCTACAGGGCAGAGAAGCAAGCCATGAAGTAGCCTAAAGTACCCAGTAGGAACGCCTCTCACGGATAATGGAAAGAATCTGTCATTAATGAGAACATATACTACATCCACTCCTTGCCAAAAAGCCGAGAAGCTCGCAACGTAGACAAAGTAAGTTTTAATCATAGCTTTTGTCAACGTTGAAGTTTGGGTAACTGCCATCATGATTTAGGTTGGAACTTTTATCATCCTGAAATATACTTAGGAATTTGTAAAGTTTGACGAATGCTTTCGTTTCTTTCCGTATTGTGTTACTGACTAACTAGCCAGCTCTTTAGTTCTTCTCATTTTTAGATCTCCATCCTTTTTGAACTCTTTTATTTCTTGATATAACTTACTATCTGATGAATTGCTATCGGAAACATTTATTGTCTTTAACAACTTTTATTTGGACCTTAATCAACAGATAAAAAAAGGGCATCGCAAAGTCGATTGCCACTGAAAATGTATTGCGTAAGAAATTTTCAACCGCTTACAATTCCTCCGTATGCTTTTTTCTCTAACATCAAGTTGGAAATAGTCGGGGATAGAGATAATGCAATTCTAATGTATAATAACTGAAAAGAAATTTTGGAAATAATTTTAAAAAGCTACGAGTTCGCGCAACGAGAGTCTGGAACGACAGGTTGGGCGGCGTCCACCGACGTCCCAGTCAGGCCAATTGACTTGACGGTGGACAGTAACCATCCCTGATATTTTGTTCTGGTGACCTCGGTATCGAAAGGAAGTGACATCTTTTCGTAGGCGTCGAGCTGCTTTTGCAATGATAGTTTCTGCGCAATAAAGTCGTTCGCTTTCTCGATTGCATCGTCCACTTTTTTGAGATTCTTCTCTCGGGTTACTGATGGCTTTTCGATATAGGCCCGGTAAGCCTGATCTCCAAAGTAGAGCAATCCGACAAAGCCAGCGCCAACGAGCAAATAGATCGTACGGGGATTCACTTTGACGCCTCCTGTTTCAAGATCTTGGTGGGCTCAGCTGCATTTTGAGGTTCCGCTTTGCTAGACACCGGAATCTGCTTTTCCTGCTTGCTGGTATCTGATTCAGTTTGCGCAGGATTGTCTTTCTTGATAAATGAAAGCTTGGGAGGCTTGGCCGCAAACTGAATCGAGGTTTCGAAATTCCATTTTTCACCCGACTTCGCGGACGACTCAGAGACTCTCTTACTCTTCACCTGCTTATTCTCGGATCGAATTGCATTCTCCAGCCCCGCCACAAGCTGATTTTCCGAGACCTCAACAGAAAGGTCGATTTTGGAAGAACCGTCGTTCGCTGCCACCATTGATATTCTTCGGATCAGGCTCTGTTCGCGTGGCGGAAGCTTCTGGGAAAGCTCATCAATTTCGTCGAGCCAGACAACTTCGTTTCGGCGCCAAGCCCGAATCAGAGCCAACTCGTCTTTCATTTCGATCACGCGGCGGGCGTCTCTGGCCAACTCGTCAAACTGTTTTCGCTTTTCGACGATTTCTTCGCTTTGTTTTCTGGCATCATCCCACAACAAGAATCCACCTAAGCCAAACACGACTGATGCCGCAATGGCGTACCAGGTAATCGTGCGCCAGGGAAGTGTTTTTCGCTCGTGTTGTTTTCATTTATTAAAAGTACACTGTCAATTAATTTTTCAGAATGATTTTAGACGAATATTGGTACATTTTAATAGATCAGGGGCATTGCTATAGCGTTGCATTAGTAAAGTTGCATTTGTTTTATTATTACCATAATTTTTTTCCCCAGAGGCACTTCATATGGAAGGGGCTGTCATATAAACTTCAAAGGGGACTCCTTTGATTAGAAATTGAGAGTTCTAGTGCCCTTTTTTAAGTGTGAAAAGTGATCACAGGGCAACTAGCCCTCCTGTGCCCTTTTTCCAAATACATCTGATGAAAATTTGAGGTATCCATTTTGTTAAAAATAGTTCAAGATCTTATAAAAAAAGCTCCAGGGTCAACATAACCCCCCAGGGCCTGGGGGCAAGTGTTGTAAGTTATGCCCTTGGGGTAAATATAGTTCTTATGGAATGGATGCTCATATAAACTTCAGGGAAGGCTCATTTGATCAGAAATCAAAAGTTCTAGTTCACTTTTTCAGAGTCAAAAGTGATCAAAGGGAAACTGGCCCCCTCTCTTTACCTTTTTTCCCCAAGTACATTCAATGAAAATTTAGATAGCCAGTTCTTAAAATGGTTCAAAGATAATATAAAAAAAAATTCAGTTTCGACACAACCCCCCAGGGCCCAGGGGCAGGCGTTGTAAGTTATTCCCTTGGGGCAAATATGGTTCTTATGAAAGGGATGCTTGTATAAACTTCACAGAGGGCTCATTGTATTGGAAATTGAAAGTTTTGGTTTATTTTTAATTATAGTTCAAAGGTCAGGTTAACGAAACTTCAGTATCAACACCACAAACCTTCAAAGCCCAGGGGCAAGTGTTGTAAGTTATACCCTGGGATCATATAAGGTTCTTATAGAAGGGATATTTGTATAAATTTCAGAGAGGGCTCATTTGATTTGGAATTAAAATTTCTAGTTCACTTTTTAAGCTATAGCTGAATCTCGAGCAAACAGCCTCCTGCAAACAGGGAAGGCAACGCTGACTGCAGAAATAAGACATCCCCTTAACTGACTCCTCATAACAAACTAAATTTTAATGTCACCTTGCCGCTAATAATTACAAAAATTAAATTACGCAGGAAATGACTTTATCCGTACACGAGAAAACTCACTATAATAAAAATGACCATAAGTGAGGAAACTCACAAAAACAGAGATTAGTACCTAAAAATAACAAGCATACTTTTAGCAATGAACGCTAGGTAATTTTTAGAAGCAATATTGACCCGTTTAATAGGAAATATATAAACTGACATCTTCCAAACTCGAGTTTTTACCTAGTTTTTATCCAGTGACCACGGGGTTAAAATCCTATACGATACCACAAGGGGTTTCTTCTGGCGTTTGGAGAATGTGGCTGTACCATCTCAATGTACGCTGCAGAAATTACAGGGAGAATGGAACCTGCGTTGTACGAGGCAGGAGGCTGGCGTCGCTGATAAAGTCGTACCATCAAAGTCCCTCTATCTTTTGTATTCTTTTGCTTTGGTTTGGATCCAGCTTCCTCAAGTTCTTGGTGGTTTATGGCCAATTTTCTGTGCCATATAGTATCACTGACGCGATAGATTTATTAAACATCTGTATATTTGGAGAAGGCTTACAAGCGGGTTGTGCCAAATCTTATTGACTCCTAGGATGTAAGTTGCCTTAGAGATTCTTGCGCTGTCTTCACTCTTAAATGATCTATCACTTGACAGACGGGGCCGAGGTACGTGAAATCCTTTATGACTGCTATTTGATTTCGGTATACTTCGACTGTAAGAGGGGCTTGTTGAAATAGTTGTAATCAATGAACATAATTTATGTTTTGTTCCAGCTAATGTGTTCAACCTTGCCAGCTTCTTGTCCCATAAGTCTCACCGATACATTCGAGGATATTTGTTATGAGGGGAGTGCCCGATGGCTCCGAAGTTGCCCGGTTCCACATAGGGCAGCGTTTCCAAGAAATCGAGTATCCGGGTATTGTCCCAGATGGCTTTCATCGTGCCGCTGGAGTAGCCCAAGGCCTTGAGATTAGGCTGGTAGTTGGCCAACAAGGGATATCCCGGCGCCACCGTCACATAGCCCCGTTCGGCCAATTCCTGGGCATAATTGCGGCCGGGCCTTCCGCCCAAGCCGACCACGACCCTGTGCCCCAGTTTGTGATCCGTCGGATGCAAACACAGAATCCCCTGCGTCTTTCGCTCTCCAGCCAAGCAGGCTTTCGGGATCAACACATACGCCAACATTCTCGAACCGGGTTCCGTCTGAAAGCTGATCAACTGCCGCACGTAACCCCCCATATCCACCCGTCCTTGATAGCGCACCGCCAAGTCCGCCCGCCGCTCGCGTCCGGGGAGCGGCCCCATCACCGCTTCCATATCCTCGCGGATTCGCGTCACCCGTTCCCGCCACCCTTCCGTGGTCTGAATCCGAGCCCCTCTCTCGCGGCCCGCCAAGAGATCCTGCCGGTCCCCCCGATCCTGCCACCGCATCCGAACGTGGTAACCCACATACCCCGCTTCGTTCGCGACCCGGTCCGACGGCGCACGGCTAACCAAGTCAAAGGAAGTCCCGTCGCGAATTTCAATGACACCACCCTCTACCGCGACGGGCGGTGCTCGCCCGTGAAATCGAAATCGATACGTCGCTCCCGGCCGGCCTTCCAACGCCGCTTCCCAACCCGCTCCCCGATTCCCATAGTCCAACAATCGCACCTGCCGACTTGGGGCACCCGGCTCCAGATCCGGACGCACCACCTCAAAACCCACACCACCCGTGTGCTGAATCTCCAGCGCGTAGGCATCGCGTTCCACCCGTCGTTCCACTCGGACCTGGGTCTGCCTTGCCATCGGTCGCACCTGGAAGTACATTAGGGTTCTTTGATACGCTAAATCTGATGGTGCGATTTTCATTAAGATTCTATGACTTTTAGGGGGTGTCTCCCAAATTTTCGAAAATGAGGCACATTTTCTCAGGCTCGTAACTTTTGATGGGTAAGACTAAACTTAATGAAACTTATATATTTCAAATCAGTATAAAAATGCGATTCTTTTGATGTAATTATTGGTGCCAAAATTACATTTATTAGAGTTTCGGTTACTATTGAGCCGGGTCGCTCCTTACTAAAGTTCGTTACCACGAATTGTTTAACAATTAGCGGCTGCATTGCTGCCGTCGACGTTTGTTTTACCGAGCATTTTTCGTACCACCGAATGTGTCCGTCACAATACTATCCTATGCATCTTTAAGAAACGCCAGGGAAAAAAATGCTAAGTGTCTCGGACCAAACGTTTTCTAGGTTGTTATTTGTCATCATGATAAGCGGTCAGTACAGAGTGCATCTTTCAAGGGTCATACCCAATCGGAGGATATGTTTCCACCCTGTAATGCATTTGCCTTGGAGACCCCCTCACAGATTGCTATTGGTCAAGACTTCAATATGGGGCCCCATTAGCCCATATAGAACAGAGACTTCACGGATATATCTTAATAGAAAAATTTGACTCCTTATAGTTAGTTAGGATTAAAGTCAAATAATTAAGAAAGAAAATTAATTCTGTTTTATTCTATAACACTGAGGGGACAAACGTGAGACCCTAACAGACATCCCTCGCCAAACTTTTCATTAAGAACAATCTGTGGGACGAAAGAGCCTAAAGAAGTTCCTTGGGTTCGTGCCCCTAAAAGCCCAGTCCCTCAAGTGATTTACATGAACTGTAAAAGGTGAATTTACAAATTCTGACGCGCAGAAATTAGCTCGTTTATACGATGTCAAACCAAAATAGAGCGAAAATAAAACGAATTGTTTGAGATGAAACTTAAACGTTTTGCAGGTGTTGGTCCTATTTCACTCACTCCTATGTCTAAACTATATGCAGGATTCCTTGCAGATTGGCTAAAACAAAAAATCCTACGTCTTATTGAACTAAGACAATTATGGGAACCTAAAATCTACTTCTACTTCCCATGACTTGCTGGCTTAATTCAATTTCTATTGACCTTCAAAAAGAATTTGATCTTGTTAACCACAATATTTTAGCTGAGAAACATATAACTGATTTCTGCATTGATTCTTTCCTGGTTAAATTAGCTGCATCCTTTTTATCAAATAGATCATAGGCAGTCGAATATCTGAACCATTTTTCCAGTCCCCTCCCTGTCCACAATGGAGTACCCAAGGTACTCTCCTAGGTCCCCTCCTTTTTTCTGTTATGATAAATAGCCTCGCTAAGGAATCCACCTACAGAAAGAAATTTGTGGATGACCTAACAGTTGTTGAAACCTGCTACTGACACTTTGTAAACAACCCTATGAGTATCCTAAATAATGTTGAAGATGACGCTGCAAACTTAGATATGAGAGTAAACCCCTCTAAATCTATGATAATGCTAATATTTTCCCTCGAAACTTCACAACTTTTCTTTAACCCTATCTGAGATATTTTTGTGTCTTCCTTTAAATTACTTGGGGTTGTAATTTCCTCTAATTCAAAGTGTGATATCCACGTTGAAGATAGTGTCAATAGGGCTAATGCGTCCGTGTCTCCTTAAGCTCTTGAATAAATTTATAGTCCCCCCATCCCATTCTTTAAGGATTTATACTCCAAAATCAGTGATATCGATGAAGTCGTATAATATCAGGCTGGGAGATATATAAGCAGTAATGAAGGTTTGTGGCGAATTCTATCATTTCCGATACATGAACGAAGTCCAGCTGTTGTTCACTTAGCGGTACATTTACAGAATAGTCAACGTGTTTATTTTTCGGAATCCAACGTGCAACAAACCCAAATTTTAAAAACGATGAACCAGAATACAACCTCCTAGACCGCATAAAACCGGGATCTTATGAAGACTACAATAGTTTACCCAATTTGTACAAATTTAATTATGAATTTAATTAAATAACTTGGAACAGCTTGATCAGAAGAGCAGTAATAAATCTATATTATAAATTTTTGAGAATGCACATCATTATTAAAAGCAATTTAATAAGAGAGATAATGAATATAATATTATATTGCCGATTTTCACAAGAAGTAATCAGGGAGGGTTTTGAGTACATAAGAAAACTTTCATCAATCACTTTTGAAGCAATACTTAATAAAGTCACCAAGAGGAATTACCCCCTGATAGCAGACCTCATTAGCAAAAGTTTAGATAGTATGTCTGACGTAGATGGTTTCACAATTATCTGGCCTCTATATCTTATATTAATACTAGCAGAAAAAGACTTCAAATTGTCAATAAAATCAAACTTAATTCTTTCACTTTACGATAAATATATCAGTAATAATTCAGAAAATGACTTTTTTGAAGGATGTCCCATTTTACATAAGGAAGATTACGATACACTAAAGAAAATAACAGTAAACTTATGCAAGGGTAAACAAAACTTTTGGTCAGAGGTTTGTCCGGAAACAGACATCATCGTATCTGAAACTATTGTAGAATGTGTCAATCCTTCATATGGTTATAAGTTATTAAAATATAATATAATTCGCAATAAAACTAATCAATCGAGTTTCAAAGGACTATGTAGGGAAAAAATACGGACGATCATGCAAATAATGAACATAAACAATACATTAGAAAGTTTCCAAATACCAAAATGTCTAGTAGATTACCTGCTGTATATTAACATCGAAAACAGCGACCAAATATTAGAAATGAACTTTAGAACTTGTGATTCTTTAAAATCAGAATTTAAAAAAGTTAATGAAAAAGGACCTATCTTCAATATACAATTAAGGCCAGGCCACAGGGAAAGGGATCCCCTTGGCCCGGTATTCTGTTGTCCCAGCCATGGGTCTAATTAAAAGAGGCGTTTAGCAAAAAGGCAACCATAATTGCCGAACCGCCCTCTACCAAAGCAACACCCCAATTGGCATCCTTCGCGATTTCGTCGTTGAGATTGTGTTTGGCCAAGAGCAATTTATCAACCAAAAAGCGACTGGCAAGAATCAGCACGACGCCGTTGAGGAACCAGGCAAAGAAGGCGGGAATAGACACGGTCCGCGTAATGGTGTTGGAAAGAATGATGCCTACCGCAACCAGCGTCAAACCGAAGCTGATACCAGCAGCCAGATTATCCCGCTCCATTTCTTTATGAATGTCGTACGCCGTCACTTTTTCATAGATCCAACTAAAAATGACAAAGCTCAACTGACCGATGATGAAGAACACCACCACGCCGATCACACTGGCGATCCAGTCGGGTTGGTCACCGGAAACGACCGCGCTCAAGACCAGCGCGGTCCCAACATAACCACCGCCCTGAACCACGCCGACACCGACATTCCGGTCTTCGATAATTTCCTTGGCATTGGAGAATTCACGGAGAATGAATTTATCGTTAATAACCCTGGCCAGATTGAGCAACACAATCCCCACCAAACTCCAAATGGCCACGTTGATCAAGTCATCTACCAAATTATTGGCAGGACCTTGCATGACGGCCCAGACGATGATGGCCTGGCCCATAAGGTAGCCTACATAAGAAGATGCCAATGCCTTGTTGTCCTTGTGGGTGAGTTGTTCGTCCACATCGTAGGAATTGGTCCAATCGTTAATTTTTTTACCGATCCACAGAATCAGAAGTGCCTCGATAAGAAAGGCGAGCGCCTCTAAACTGATGTAGTCGTAAACCTCTTCAACACTCAATAATGCATCAATCATCTCTTGCATGAACCCTCTCCTTATCACAAGGTTGTAAAAATGTCGGAGTCTACTACGACACTTTCTGTGCAGCCTAGTTCAGCCCAGTGGTTCTCAAACTTATTTAGACACTGCCCTCTTTTTTACCCACAAAACAGTTTGGGCACCCCTTCTCAGTTACTGGTACAAGTAAACTGCAGCTAAAATGTAAATAAAATTACTAAGGACTGTTTAATTTTTTGTTGGCTGGCCGTGTATCCCCTCAAAATTCTGTGTACCTCCAAGCAGAACATGTACCAAAGTTTGAGAACCACTGGTCTAGCCTATTAACTAATAAGGCAAGAAATTGGTTAGCTATTAATCTTTAAGTTTCATACATCGCCTATGTTTATATATGGCCCCAGAAGGGGATTAAATTGTAATTTTAGGAAAGATTATAGGCTATTTGGAAAAGATAATAAACGGGGTGGGCTAGTCTACTCTTTTTCTATTATATTTATCCCTTCACAGGAGTAACCTAGTGTTGATTCAGGATTACCATATAAGGCCCTCATACACAAAAAGAAACAATTAAATTTCCTACCTATATTCCTCGCTGTTTGAACTTCTAGGCATCTTTACATAAATATGTGTCCTTTCTCCATTAAACCTGACCTTACCCCTTACGACCACGGCGGCTAAAACGCAATTAAAGAACATGTGGAATTGACGTCAGAACATTTTGACCATATGCCCCTCCCACCAGTTGGAGTCACTTAAGAAGTACCCAGGGAGGATTAGATTAATCACCGCGTAAAGATGCAGATACGATAGCCTGATAGCCTGGTTGTCATTGATTCTTTCTTTAATTAGGGAAACAATTAGGGTAAAATCCTAGACAATGGGCTTTTCAATATCTTCGGAAGAAACTTTGGTAAATATTCAATAACCATAGACAGCGCAAGTATGCTGCCTAAGTAAAGAACGATGTTGGATAATTTTTTTTTTGTAGACCCCTGGTAATGTCTCCCTTTTTTTTTTTTTTTTGGTGGGGGGGGGGGGGCGGGGGCGGGGCGGGGGGGGGGGGGGGGGCTGTGCCCGCCCAACAGATAAAACTTGGCCCCGTTTGCCCCCCCCCCCCCCCAAAAAAAAATACAATTCTGACCGGCATTGAAAGGGGTAGATTGCTTTTGTATTTCAATTCAGTGCAAAAGAACAACAAGAAGTCTAAGTCTCTCAAATGCGATTTTGAGCCTTCTAGGAAATCTGAAAGTTTAAATTGCCCCAGTCGACAAAACCGTGGTGGGATTGCCTGGAAGGAAGGACAGGAGGGAATAGGTTTCGTTTGGAATTTGCCCGCCCATCAAAATTGGACTGGCTGCATGGCTGGGCCTGCTGTTATTTGGTGTCCAGGTGGTCGTCACAATCCACAATCACAATCACAGTCACAGCACAGTCTTCCAAAGAACGGGTCGAGAAACTTCACACCTAGAACAATAGCTTCCTTTAATTTCCACGGTCGATGTTGAGACGTACCGTCACGTGACCCTTAGGGTGCATACAGAATGGCGACCTTGGTAGAAAACAGTGACAGTCACAGCGCCATCGCAAAACTCTGAGGAAGTGGACGATGCTAATATTAACCTTCTGTTGTAGTCCTCAATCACTGAAGCTGAAAATTTTGTAAGAGCTTCCAAATCGATCACTTACTGATACTCTCCACTTCAATTTTCTTCCCGTTAGGCCCAAATTGAAAAAATATGACGAAGCAGAGGTCCTTATTATTTTTTTCTTACTTGCTAGGTTCCTGTGGACTTTTTCACGGCCGCATACTTGAATGTGGATTTGTTGTTTTGGGGAGAATCGCCCAGGGTGTTACGGAATCTTAGGTAGCAAAGGAAAATCAAAGGTTTCTAAGACCCTGTTTACACGGGTACGGATCCAAACTGGTACGGATCGGCCTCGCGTTTACACGGGACCTGGTGAAGCCGTACTGGAGTACTCAGAGTACTTCAAGAGCTGGCTGAGAAGAAGTGGTGTGGAGGTGTGCCATCAAAGGCAACTACTACTACGGTGCTACGACTTTTCATTATGCGACAATTCATCACTTCGACAGTTCATCCGAAAGACAATTCATCGCACCGACAGTTCATCCCAAAGACAACTCATCGCACCGATAGTTCATCCCAAAAACAATTCGTCACAGCGACAATTCATCACCTGAATTTATTTATTTATGCCACCAGATTACAACAAAATGTACTTGCAGGCCAGATACTGCACTGCTTTTAAATATTAAAATGTCAGCTTTACGTAACATGACTGACGTAAAAGACTGCAAGCGATACTGAGAGCCGACCATAGAGTAACAAGTATAGATAAGGCAGTCCGATGCCGCTCGGGTATGCTTGGTAAATTTAAAAAAGTGTGCTTACTACCACAATACCATCTTACTCAATATCACATTGGTGTCATTTTCAGGTGATGAATAGTCGAATGATGAATTGTCGTTGTAATGAATTGTCGCGTGATGAATTGTCGCGTGATGAAAAGTCACCAAGCCTACTACTACTACTACTACTACTATTGAAGTCGGATCGATGTCAATGCGACGTTGTTTCAACGTCCTTAAAAAGTCGTCACTTCAACTTTCGTATACAACGAATCAGAAACGTCCCTTCAACGTAAGATGTGACATCGATTCTAACTTGATCCCGCATAGGCGTACCAAGGTGCTGTTTCCTTATTCATCTTCATTATAATAGCTGGAGTGTTATATTAAATATCTTAATTAAAGTATCTTTTTTAAGATCTTCTAAGCACTTCAAAAGAATCAATTGGAGCTAAAGAATACCAAAATGTAAAAGTATTAAAGCAGTTGGACAAGAAGTTGGAATTGTTGCCACAGATCAAAAAAGCACAGCTAAGTTTTGTTGGTCATGTAGTCACTAACTTTCTACAAGTCAATTAATTGGTAAAATGTTAAGACGATCTTCAGTACAATCGGCTGTTAGCTCTTTACATAGATCAAAGACAGGAGATGATGCAACCAAAGAGCTTTTGGGACAAATTTGTTGAAATTGGAACAATGGAGACTGGTGGATCCCAGAAAATGTCAGATGGAGATCGGCTTTTTAGTAATGTATCACAATAAACTGCGCATTGTCCTTTTTTACACATGAAAACTCGCAAGTCTTTAAAAGTAAGACAATATCTCTTTAATAAGGCGAAAGAAAACAAACGTTAAAAATTAGATGCATTTTTTATTCCCTAGAAGTTGTATCGTAACGCAAAATTTAATCTTCTTCCAATTCTTTTGAAATTTTGATTCTTTCGGTAATGTTCCTCTTCTTTTGATTTCCGCAATGAACATTCTCTTTCTTTTTTCTTCCAAAAATCCAATAGATTGCCAAAAACCGTAAACCCCGAATGGAGTGGAAAGAGGTCGTAGGAAAGGATTCAAAAGAAATTGGGACTTCTTGGGAGGATGTAAAAAGGGATGATGTGAATAGATTGAAATGGAGGAGAAGCGTGCGTAGCAGTGTTGGCCTCAGGTGGCTTGATGCTGCAGTGAGTTGTTAGCAGTAAAGGTTAAACAAATACAGTTAAGAGAAAAGTTCAATAATAGAGCGTAAAAATAATAAACGCCAAAAGTGACACACTCAATTTCCTAGTGCTTCTTCGTAAAACTCATTTAACTGATTTTTCTTCAGTTTTCTTCACAATTTTTCGTAAATGGTGATAGTTCGGCAGGATTTTTGACAAGAATTCAATTTGAGGTGCTTGAGCCTAAAAAAAGAAGTTCCTCCACAAATAAGTACTTAATTAAAAACTTCTAACTATAAAGTTAGTTTAGAAGAAAATATCAGGTTACCAGTAGCCGAAAAAAAAATGAGGCGAATAAATCTTTTTAAAATGTAGGATATTTTAAGACTCGCATTTGAAAGAATTCTTTAGAGATGCAGATACATATAAGAGCCATAGGCACAACGGACAAAAAGTATTTGGGGGGGGCTGTGGATTATTTTCTCGAAAAAATACTCCTTTGTCCGAAAATTTTCAGGACATGCATCGACGGTTCTGCAATTTTTTGCCCGAAAACGTATAACATTTTAACAAACTGGAGGGCGGCTGTAGCCCCCCTCAGCCCCTTCAGCCGTGAGCCCATGATAAGAGCAAATGTCCTGAGAATACATGTGGAGTTTAGTTCATAAATAGCAATATAACTCCAATAAAAGTACCCATATCACTGATTTACATTGCCTAAATTTACAAAAATTGGAGAGTTAACAATGGTATAAATTGAAAGAAAATCGGAGCTACCCTCAGGATGGACCCACAGTGATATTGTTTCAAATAATTCTAGTGCAAAAATTTGCTGCGGCATCGCTTGACTCCACAGATGATAATTTGAACCACTGGGCAAAAATAGTTGGTCCCCTGGCTTAAGAAAAGTCTATTGATACTTGAAGAGAGAATGGGGGGCTGACGGTAAATATATAACCCCCGTGTATACGGACCAGATTGTTGCTACACATCCTTAGTAAAATATTCTTTTGTTGGCCCAGTTGGTGCTATAGGAATATGCATTGTTGTACTTAGGATTCTTTAAGGGGGTCATATCGCCCCCAAGATGTCCATTGCCAGCTCTCGCCCCTCCCCTTACCTGATATTTAAGGAGAATATGATTATGTAATAGGGATTATATATATTCCTAGAAATGTAGGACGAGGGCTGGTTTTATTCATAATGATTATTCCGATTTGCCCAACATTTTGAACGTCCGTTATAGGTCAGGGTTCCTAATGTGGGGCATGCCTCCGTAGCCTCCACTTTGGAGGCTACTGGGAAAGAATAGAATCTTTTTGTCTCTGATTTGTTTGAAACTTATGCATTCAGGTCCCTGGGCCAAGGCACCCTAATTAATTTTTTAGATAACAGTGCCTATTTATTTGAATTTAAAGGAAATGAAAGCACAAATAGGTTGGAGAATAGGCCCCCGGAAATGAGGTGCAAAAATTAGACAATTTTTTTATTTTGTAATCACTCCTTAACAGCATGTTAATTGGGGATGGGTAAGGGTTTGTTTTCCAAAATCCCCCCTTAGGTTTTAAGAACAAATTGTCTTTTAATTTCTACTTAAAAGGAAATAAAAACATAAAAATGGATGTTCTCTTATCATTCAAAGTATAAGGGAAGCTTTATGTAAAAAAAAACAACAAAAAAATTAGGTTTCGACCAACGTATCTCGAAAATTAAGCCTAGAATTTTTTCCAGTTGATTTGAAACTTGCATCATTGAGCTGAAGGGCCCTATGACTGTATTACTGCTCGCTTACGTTTTAATATTGCTCTAGTTTCTTCAGGAAACTTCTTTGGCAAACATTTTTTTTTTTTTTTTTGGTAATACAATTTAAAATTGGCAAAGCTTAAAACTTTTATGTTAGAACAAGTAACTTGGCTGTTGATTTTTGGCAATTAATTTTATATCCCAAATATTGCCAAAAAAATGCTTGCTGAGTTTGATATTGTTGACCGCAATATTACAAAGTTAACTCTGGACTCTCTGAAATTGTGTTTTCATTGACAATCTGACCTAAATCTAAATTGAGATTTCAGAATTAGTGGCATGCTTATCAAACGATAATTAAAAACATTACTTGACATTGAGTTCTCTTTATTTGGAAAGGGCACAAAGTAAAAACTTCACTCACTCGACTGTGTTCGAAGTAACAGCAAACAGCGAAATTAAAGCAAAAATAAGGAATTTTTCGTTTCTTGTGGTAATATTATACGAGCGGCACATACCCCGATACAAGCATGGGTTGATGCACAACTTGTTTGATCATGCCACAGAACTCAATTCAAAAACTCGCAGAATTGAATTGTCGACGGCATCATAAATTACGACACAATAATCTACTGTGAAGATGTCAGCAAAATGACGAAAATATCTATAGTAACAATAAAATGACTTCCATTATATTGGCTCTTAATTCGCATACAGAATTTTATTATCACAGTAACACGTACCTTTGCTGTGTTTATTATGTACGTGAAGCGAAAAAAAATGAAAGTACATATAAGATACGACAGTTGTTACCTTTCTAAATATATTTTACACTAACAAAAAGTTTAAAACACGACTGAACAGAGAACAAACTCGTTGTTAATTAACATATTCCGTCGCCATACCATAGCGCTTCCTTTCAGGGGCAGCGTGGCGCATTGGTCAGAGCATTTGTCTCATAATCCAAGAATCATCGAGAAGAGAGGATTTGAAAGTCAGTTTCGAAAAGAACACTAGAGAAATAGAAAATATTTCACCGCCAGAGATCGAACCCGTGATCCACGCTTTCGCGGCGTGCGCTCTACCAACTGAGTTAGATGACCCCAGATGGTAACATACTCTATTTCCCTAGTCACCACATTAGCTACCAAGTTGAAACTTCTGGGCATGCGTGGATTTATGAAGATGCACCTTGATGAAAGTTCTGCTAAGAAAATGCAGCAGCTAAAATTTCTGAAACATGCATAAACCTATATTGCCTGCGTGCAAGACCCAAACAGATTTATTTCTTTGGACCTGCAAATCAGATTGCGAAAAATTGTCCAGGATTCACATGAGCGCGCAAGATCCTTGCGACATGCGCAGGCATGTTACATTCATCAAGAGTCACTAAACAAAAGGAAAGCTCATTTGACTGTACCAGAGTCAATCGATCGATATCGTTCAAAATCCACACCTGACTGAAAATTGTCAAATTCTTATAAATTACACACTATGGCATTATTCTTTGGGTTCACTTACCAACATTGCTTTCCATCTCTCTGTCTACTCGTCAGTGTCTCAAAGGACAATCTTACTTAAGCTGTCATCGCTTGTTTTGTGTCCTAATTGACCCAAGATGGATCTATTCAACAGAGAGAAATGTTTTCAGTTTAATACACTGAATATCGTTCTCCTTACTAACTTTTAAGATTCATCTTTAATTAACATCTTCGTTTCATCTCTTTAATAATATTTTGTGGATACTCACAAGCACAAAATTTGATTTCCAATTTTTCAAATTTTGAACTTTTAATTCAACATCTTTTTTCAAACAACTGAGGAAAAAGACAGTAAAACAGTTCTCAAGAAAATTGTACCGAATAAGCAAGTATTGGGGAAAAGTATTAAAGGACTTACTCAAGATATCTTATCTAGAGAAAGAGATTTTCTTATCTGATTATCTTATGAGAAATAAAAATAGAACACATTATTACTTGCCTTAGAGAGAGTGATTGTCTTTGAGAGAGTGACGCCAAATCAAAAGTATGAGACCAAAGAATTCACTTCATATATTCTATCGAATTTCCAGTATAAAGATCGTATCTTGCAACTATCAAGATCTGATATAGACTTTCTTTCCTTCTTTCTTTCTACTTTTTTCTGATTTCTTTGCCAGGAAATTAAGCTTGCAATAAATGGAGGAGTTGCTGCTTACTCACTTCCCTGCTCGTGCACATACTTGTGCACACACTCATGCACACACTCATGCACACATTCACTACCCACTTGCAAACACTCACTCTCGCACACTTTCACTCATTCACTCACGCTTTTACTCGCCAATGCTCATAACTATACCCTTAATCCTTTGCCCACTTGCTCGTTCACTTACTCACTCACTCACTCACTCACTCACTCGCTCGCTCGCTCACTCACTCACTCACTCACTCACTCACTCACTCACTCAGAAGATTCGTATTATCGCCAGTAAGTTATTACGCCAACTGGCAGCAACGAAATTGTTATGCGCAAATATATTCTTGGAATTTTTGCCACGCTGGCTGCCGTGGTGTTTGCCGCCTTCCTCTTCATTTACTTCTCACCGCGCCCGCCGCTGACTATCGATCCAACTACACTGGCTGGTGATGGCAGCCTTGTTAACTACTGCGAATTGCCAGTACTGGACGGCAGTGGCAAAAACGCTATTGATATCCCGAAAGGCAATACACCAGGATGCAGCTACACGCACTTTCCGTTGCCGGTATTAAGAGAGTGTACGGAACCCCTGCCGGAGGGTGCTGGAGATATTCGCGGGCTGTGGTTGGGCGTCACCGGCAAGGTTGGCCACATTGAAAGGGTGGAACAATGTGGTGCACGTACGGTAGTTACCGCCAGCGGAATTATTCACGACTCCGGGCCCAACAGCAGCGGTGGCTTTAACACAGATGACACCGAAGGAAGTGTGCTGTTCACCATTGGTAACAGGCAATTCTGTCCAAGATCGTCTGCAGGCATGTTCTGGAACAGCAAGATCCTCGACTTCCGCGTGTTCGGCTGGGGACCCGTTGTCGTACGCCGGTATATGGATGGTGAGCAAATGGTGTGGGAGTACGCGGACGGCAGTGTGACGCGAATGAAGCGACTGTGCCACCTGCCAGACACCCATAAAGTACCCTCACCCAGAGGGCCGCGTTACTCCTTTTTTGCGGGTGACTGAAGATTTTGCCGGCGATCGAAGGTGGACAATCAAAACAGGAGTGCTGTTACACTATTAGTAAATTCAGCATAAGTAAATTCAGCATAAGCAAATTCGGCGCAGGGGAAAATTATCACAATGAAAGCGGAAGAATCCAAGGTAGAAAAAATACTATCACCCGAAAAACTCGGCTTTAATCCTCAACAACTTTCCGAACGCTACCGTCACGACATGTTACCACCGGGGATCGAACCCGTGACCCACGCTTTCGCGGCGTGCGCTCTACCAACTGAGCTAGGTGACCTCCACTGATACTTATTAATACATACTACATACAATGCGCTCTTACATCTTTGCTACTATACTTCAGTTTCAAATTCTCATCGAGTCAACTGGCGTTGTCTAAGTAAGTATTACGTCCATGACAATTCGTATAACACACAACTCATTCGATGCATTCTCCATTTCACTGGATTAGCATACTGTATACAACTTACTTCCTCACCCTTGGGTCCTAGTGGACCTACGCTCCCTGGTGCACCTCGATTTCCCTACAACAAAAACAAAAATATAACAGTAAAAAATGATTTGGGCTCAGAACAGGAAAGGACGAACACGTAACTGACACACAAAGTTTTAGAAACTTCGAACTATGAATGGAAAGTTTAGGAAAAATGTACGTCTTATACAAATTGAAGCACTCAAGTATAACAAATGCAAGTTGCCAAGGTTGAGTAGATTCTACTTGATAGAAATCAAATTTAGACAATCTCTATTATGTAAATCTTTGATAAGTACTGAATTCTTGGCCAGCCATTAATTAGAGTTGTTACTGTTGTTGCTTGAAACAGATGCTAAGACCAATAAGAAAAATACATGTAATGATGATACCGATAATGATAATGGTGGTGATGGTAATGATAACCATGATGGTTATGGTGATGGTGACGATGATGATGATGATCACGGTGACGATAATGATAGTGATGATGATGATGATGATGATGATGATAACGATGGTGATGATAATGATGACGATTATGGTGATGATGATGATGATGATGATGATGACGACGTTGAAGATGAAGATGGTGATGATCACGGTGACGATAATGATAGTGATGATGATGATAACGATGGTGATGATAATGATGACGATTATGGTGATGATGATGATGATGATGATGATCTGTCGTAAGCCTGCTGTTTCACTTCGAATGAAGTTGCTCCAGATTCGATGGTCTGAACGATGACCTGGCAGTAGTAGTTGCTGAATAGTTCCACCCAAGAGTGAAAACTACCCGCTACCAGGCCGGAATTTGGTCCGTACATCATGGCAAAATTTGGAAATCCGGGCAGCATAGCTGTCAGATAACCCCGTGGGCCGTCGTGATCCCACAAACCGCCCAGAGTTGCGCCGTTGCGCCCGGTGTATTCTACAGGCCACAAGAATGCTTCCACCTCAAAACCCGCTGCCAGCACCACCAAGTCGAACTGCCGTTCAATGCCATCAGCGGCAATAACGCCTTGTTCGGTAAACTGCTCAACACCACTGGCCACCAGCTCGACGTGATCTTCGGTTAACGTCTTATAGAAGTCGTTGTCAACAACGGGCCGGCGAGCCAGCGGGGCATAATCCGGCACTAATTTTTCAAATAGTGCCTTGTCACCGTTAACTGACTTGTAGATGTAGGACGTTAACAGCTCGCGAAGCTGGTCGTTGCGCTCGTTGAACAGCCCGCCCTTGGCCACCCACGCCTCGTCCACTTCGTTCATACCGTCCATGCGGCCTTGCGCAATGTGCTGGCTGAAAATGTGCCAGTTAAGGTAGCCCGGCATAGTGGCGAGTAACCACTTCAATGGCTCAGGAATCGGTTCCCGGTAGTTAGGCATGCGCGAGATCCAGTTTGGAGAACGTTGGAATACGGTTACCGATGCTGCCTTTTCGGCTAAACCCCTCACCATCTGTGCGCCGGTTGAGCCGGTGCCGATAACAGCCACCCGCTTACCTGCATAGTTATAGTCGTGATCCCAGCCGGTGGAGTGGAAGGTGCGACCTTTAAATGTGTCGATGCCCGGCAGCTCCGGAATGTTCGGCTTTAGGAACTGCGCGCTGGCGCTGAGGAAATGGTTTGGTTGGTGGTGACTACAATTATGTAACGTGACACAGCAATTATATTACATGAGTAAAGGTGACAGACTTATATTCATGAAAATCCTGTTTGATGATAGAGAGAGACAGAATAGAAATAGAAAAATAGAAATCAATCAAAATAGAGAGAAGGCAAACTATCGAAAATTGCTTTCTTATCAAAAGTAATTGGCTTATATTCATCCAAAATTCTATTTGAATGGGGAGCTAGATAGAATACAAATAGACAGTACAGACAGACAGAAATATATCAAAATAGGCAGAATATGAAGACACACTAAGAAAAAGTATTACCTGATTGAAGGTGACAGGCTTAGATTCATCAAAAATTCTGCCTCTGACAACCATCTTTCCATTGATATTCTTAATTTGAGTATCATTTTGGCTATTCTGACTGAAGGTTGGTTTTGCCTTCAATATAAATTCAGGGACATTAACACCATACTTAAACCAGTCAACAACGGGAAGCTCTGTGATCTCCACCCGTGGTGGTGAGAAAAATTCTCCCTTTTTCAATAAGTCAACTTGCTCCAGAGGATTCTTTTGAGAATTTTCAAGCAATTCTGATAGTTTTTCCAAGGTAGATACAACTAAATTTCTTTGTCCCTCTAAAATGGATAATGTCCTTAAGAGTTTGTAATAGTCTGTATTGTTTTTTAGAGCCACATTTTCAGTTTCGAATAAATACTCAGTCAAATTATCAAAGGTTGGAACCATAGATGTTGGGCTAGGAATGTATGAATATTCAATATTAGCACATTCTGGGTCAAGTACCTGTTCAACTTCTTCTACAACTAGCTTTTTTTCAAGAACTTTCATTTTAGTTAGACCTGAAAAAGAGAACAAGAGCTAAGAGCTCATATGGCACTTGTGACGAGGCATGAAGAGCTAAGAGCCAAGAGATCATATGGTACAAGCTCTAACAAAATTCTATGAATCAATAGATTAGTTTACCTTCCAATGGTTTGATCCTCAAACTCTGCCAAACAAATGCTGCAACAGTCATCAGTCTGAGTTGAAGAATTATTTTCAACTTCTTCAGCAGCTGCCATGAGCACATCCTGGTCACCTTCATCCTCTACATCAATAAGGTTATCTGCTATGGAGTCGCCCCCCTGATCATCCTCATAAGCACTGTCTTCTTCATCATCATCTTCACTACCATCTTCACTCTCACTGTCAGAGTATTCTTCAGTACCAGAATCTATAGAAATAGAGGTGTCATATGTAAGTTCAACATGGTTGGAGTGTACCATATAACGTGATATATTGCATGAAATAGCCAAAACATTGGTTACTTAAAAGCTTTTCCCCTCTGACACTTCTCAGATCACAATCACATCAAGTGAGCAGAATATATATATATATTCTGTCAAAGAATAAACCCAACTGTATTTTTGAAAGACCAAATCAGAATTTGAAATGCTTGAATGGTTTGTGTTTTTGGACCAATCACTGTCTATTACAACTGGATAATTAAATGGCCCCTGTGTGAAAAAAAAATTTTTTGTCCACATAGCAAAGGTTCTCCTACTTTCATGTGGTCTAAATTTGAAATAGCCAAAAGAGATCCAGACCTAGTCTTGCCTATGATACAGAAGCAGTCATTGGTGTACATTTTGGCACAGTCTGGGCTGTCAAGCAAACGCTGCCCTTTGGCAGAGTCACATTCCTTAACTTTGCTTTTTGGCCTTTGAAACCCACCATGGTTGTTTCCTTTTAGATCTGATGTTTGGTAAATAAACAATCGACCATGCTACTTAATTCGGTCAACTAACCTCAAAGCCGAGAAGCCAGCAAAGCCAGCCTCACACTGGCATGAAAATTGGTACACTACAGAGCTAGAATTTGTGGAAAGTATACATTCTTTGTGGTTGGTTGACAACACATACCAGCTAATTAAAGTACCAATGTGGATTAGACCAAACAAGAGATAACAAATAGTTTATACCAGTTTTACATCTTTTCTATCAATGAATTCTTCCACAACTAAAGATAAAAACAAATATATGCTACTTTCTCCACTCCAGCAGTTTGTCATGAAGTACTTTTGCATGACTTCTATTGATTGATACAATTTTTCATTTTGTAATAAACACCAACCTCTATTAAATACCACATGCAATGTGAGGAAATATATAAAAATGCAGCCCGAACATACAAAACTATTGATACAGGGAGCAATTGGAATGGTTAAAGTACTTGAAAACTCGCCAAGCTAAGTGAAATGCTTAGCGTGGCACAGAGTGCAAGTGCTGACATAAAGACAAGACAAAATCTCTTCAAGAAAAGAGACTATCTTTTCATACCTAGACTTAAAGATCAACGCTGTATAGATCAAATCACTGTAGACTTCAATTAGACGATGATACATATTTAGTTTTTGGATGATGAATTAATTTGTTATAAAATTAAACATCCTTATGGACGTCCTCATTGATTTCATTGTATGAGAGAATTCCTACATTATAGAGACACTCATTCAACACCCATTTCCAACACATTTAAACAAACTGTGAGTGATATGAAACCAAAGAGCAAGTTATTTTAATACAGTGCACAATGAAGTCTTCGTTCCAGTTGCTTTTAAGTATTTTCTTGATTATGTTCGTATTTCAGTTCACCATTTCTGTGACTTTGTGAAATAAAAATTAAAAAGTCACGCTGGAGTAAGGCGCAACTCCTAGATAGTCAGGTTAATGTTCAAATTTGAGCTTATTCCTTTATTCGTGACCATGATCTCTTTTGGTTAATCAATTAACAAGGTAAAATATGCATGTACATAGCAGACCAACTTGATGCAAAAGTATAACTGTGGAAAACTAAAGCCAATAGCCGTGTCACTAGCCTCATGCAATACCAGATCCCTTATCACTATAATAAGAAACCTCGTTTTCAATAGAATGTATTTACGCTGTTTCATTTCAGGCCTGCATGCATTGCAATGTGCAGTCTGTTCCAGTTACAAATCCATGAATGACTGCAACGAGAAAGCATCATTTGAAACTTGTAAAACACATATGGACACTTGTTTAACCTTAACCTATGAAAAGCCGATTGCTCATGTGTGGAAAAAGAGATGCTGGTCCAAGTATTCCTGCGAGTCAAGTTTGGCGTGCCCCGTGAAAAATTCAGCATGCCACGTAAGTTTTGTATACTTTAAACGACTTATTTTCCTTCCCTGATATTGTTAAGGAGGGACAAACCAGCTTTGCAATAATTTTCTACATTTCAATCAATTAAGACCCTCTAATTTAATAAGTATCTAGGCAGAACGTACACTCTGGAATTAACGACACATTAGTGTTTCTTATTCTTGGGCTCAAAGATGAAAAAATTGACATGCTGACGCCATTAATAAAAGACCTCCAAAAATGCAGCAAATTATAGCAAACGGATGACATGGTGAAACATTACCATACGGCACTCTACAGTCTCATATTCTCCTACCTACTGCTAGCCACGTCTCTATACGTATAGGCCTATCACAATGCCAAATTTGCCGGCCCTAATTGGTGGAGAATTTATCATTCTCCAAAGCACAAAAGACGACTTTTCATGACATATCAGTGTACCGTCTTACAAAGATTGAAAATCACGTCTCTTTATCATCACTCCTTTAGGATTTTGCATGTAGGATGAGAATTACTCAACCATTGCTTTTACTATGGGTTTGACCTTGCTTGCTTCATGTTCACTAAGTCTTAGAGGTCACTAAACTACAATTTCTGATCGACCAATCAAGCAACCTTTTGTCCTACCTCTGCAAAATATTAAATATATAAGACAACTACGATCTTTTTTTGAAATGGAAATCCGTTTATAAGAAGTTATACTGTTATCATAGCTATTCTTACACAACTCACTCTATAATATTTACATTATCTACATTCTGTTCCAACCATAAACGTGGTTATTTATCCATAGAGAAAATACCATAACCTCCCATCGAGGGCAATGGTTGTTTCCCTCTTTGCATCGATTGTGTATAGTTCTATGACAAGTTCGATAACTATGAAAATCATAGTCTTTATATGTAATATACAAATCTTTAGCTTTTGGACAGTGAAACGTCTCCAAATTGATAACCGTTACATCGTCCATTTTTGTTATTAAATTTCTTTCGATTTTGCCTCCCTTGTAAGCGACAACTTTCCCTTTAAACATTGATTGTAATGTTGTTGAAACCTCACAACATTGAATCACATCTTTTTCCATAGGGGAAGGAAAGTAAGTCATTCCATGGATTTGCTTCATCGTCCATTTTGCACACCGACGATCTTTTTCGGACAAATCCTTCCACGACTGACATGGTTTGACGTAGACAGACCACAGTGAAGATGTATCCATATTAAAAACCGCGACTTCTCGTGGACAGTAGTGGTTTCTTTGGGTTGTTATCTGAAACCCATCAATGTCGATTACAAAGTTGATCTTTTCCATCTCTGTATGATTTTGGTTCAAAATGAAGTACTTTCACCTTTCTCAGATCAGGACTACTTATAAGAATTATCGACCTTTTCATAGGTATCATTTTCAAGTTCATAGTAGTTATCATTATGTATGCACGTTTTTTCAGAAATTAAACTTTCTACACAATGATTAATTCATGTTTATTACCTTCTCATCAGCTGTCTTTTTCTTTGTTAACACATAGGCGTTGTGTAAAAGTGTTAATCATTACTCTTCTTATACACCTTTTTCTCATATGCTCTCTACATATGTTAACGTAGACAGGTGACAGAGGCGAAAAAGAGATACCTCAATATTCCATGTGGAAATATTCTCAGGAAATGGTTTTATCGTCTCTTCTTTAGAAAGCAGTCTGCCACGAAACAATCAAGAAAAACCTTCCATGCTGATGCGATAGCAAGGAGCACAGAGGAAGGGTTAGGAACTGCACGTGAAGATGAGAGGCCACAGCTTCTGCAAAAAACATTTCGGCTAAAGCCAAAGGATGGTGATGAAGAACATAGTCAAAAGTACTACGATATTTGAGCCTTTGTATTAGTTGCTAGATCAAGTTCTTTTCGGGGTCAGCGATAGAAGCAGTAGCCATGCTTTCAAAGCATGTCAATTAACCAGAGCCTGGGGGGTACAGTACTACTGTAATCCAGACAATTTTCACTTGTTACCTTTCTTAGGATTCTACCGCACAGAAGCACAACACTACTTTTTATACGTAATTATTATATTATTAATTTTATACGTTATTATCTGACTTATATAGAAAAAAGGTTGTAGGGACACAAGTGCTTGTCAGCATCTCAAGCTCAGACTCCCGCATTTGCTACCTGTACAAATCTTTTTATTCCCACTTATGGAATCTGCCTTCCAAGGGTGTAATTGTACGGATTTCTACGATTTGACAAATATGTACACATGTATACATTCGGGACGAAAGGAGTACACTGTCTTGCCTTTATACAGTTGTTAAAATATAAAAGCCAACAAATGTGTCATACATTGGAACAAAGGAGGCGCAGCCAAAGAGATGGGTGAGATTACTGCTGCCGCTCCCCGCCGACACATCAAGACGAGTGGTCGATGGTCTTCGTTAGGTAATGGCTACGAAGGTCTTCTAGCCAAGTACTTCTGGGCTTTCGCCACGCACTGTCTACCGATTACTAACAGTCGCAAAAAGTAATGCAGAGTTTAGAAAAAGGTTCTGCAGCTCACAGAGGCACTGTTTGATAAACAGAGGAATGGAAACGATGGTGAATGACATCAGTTACTTGCTTACCTACTGAAAACCATAAGTAACGCATGGCTTTGACTTGCCCAACCAATAATTGTCCGATATGCATACGTAGTCGACGGGCTGCAACGGATATAAAAATGCACTGTTATTGAATGTGAACATGTCACACTACTGAACAATACTATACAATCAAAAGTTTCCTATTCACATGTTGAACAGATGTAACCCTCGCAGAACCTTACTCTATTGCTTTGAATATACCCAGCAACTTCGTAATGTATACTCTTGGCTTACTTTCCAAACAGCCCTCTTCCCTTTTCTACTTTGTCTTGGTATTTACTTCATTATTTCCTATCAAATGTCAAGCTCCCTTATCCCCATATATTTGTAGATCATGTACTCAAGAACTTCGATGCTTTTATGGATTGTTGTGGTTGATTCGATAGTAATCTATTCGTCCAAGTTTAGTCCTGATCTCTTCATTGAGCAGGCGGCATTGGCACGATCGATAAGCAGTCGAGTTAGCAGTTAACGATTTGCAACCCAATAAAATCGGGGTACAATCTTGCTTCTTTTACAAACATGAAGGAAATCCAGATCAAGCTTTGGTTTTCCAAGTTTTAATGCCATCTCAGAAACTTTGTGAAACGTGGAGAACTATATGATGGTAGCCCTGGTTCAATATATTAACAATTGAAATTCCAGGTATAAAACGTAATCTTAACCGAAATATTGTTATAGTGCAAATCCCCCAAAAGCATTTCAAGTAAATACGTTTCTCAAATTTATTACGTCGTTTCGTTATCAGTTAGTAGATGCTCCCTCTCCTAATGTGACTATTAAGATGACAGCAACTATACTGGAAAATCAGTGTCATGCACAGCGCTGATAGTTCTTTCCGAAGTTGTGCTTCTCATCTTTTCGACATTTAGTGAAATGAAATCTGCCTAGGCGCATCAAAGAGCACAACATAATAAAATCCATTTTCTTTCATTCGGAAGGGATGGCCATGAGACAACGACAGACCCCACATTCCTGGGCAGAAGAACTGCACACTCAACAGCCAGGGACCAATAGTTCAGTCAGCGAATTACTGCTATATGTAGGTGTAGCAAGCTGCATATCATCCATTATATATCGGAAGTCAATAGACAATGTCACGTCATGGCATCACAATCAGTTAACAACAATAGATGACCCAAATGAACGAAAAATGAATGAAACCAATGGGTCATGGTTCTGAATCCCCTGAACTCCCTCAGTGAAAAAAGCAAACTACTGTGGTAATGCTACACTCATGATAAATATATATGCACATATAGAAATATATAGATATATAGATATAATATTTAAGTGAACAAATCGATACATGATAAAGTGCTCAATGCAAGGTGTGCAGAGCAATTCAGAATTGAGAGACAAGAAATAATCAGGATTTTCTATACAACTTTGAGTCTCATGCCAAGGGCGATCATCAGGTATTTGGTAATTGATTCATGTTACTTCCTTCTTTACATCTGCCGAGAGTGGCTTTGTAAATTGTCTATTCACATGATGGCACTTCGACACTAACTCCAATCGCTTAATTAACAAAAGGCTTTTGTTACCATTTACCAGAAAAAGTTTTTCATATAAAAAGAGGTGACAATTAGAGCTAGAAGTGTGACTGTTGTCTACTAATCTAAGAATTTCCCAAAATACATATATATATATATTCTTATATTCTCTACATATTATGGAAGAATATAAAGAATATATATATTCTGATATTTTCGTCCCTTAAGACGAGTAGAACCGCAATAGTTGTCACAGCAATAGGAAAATATATACTCACTGCAATTTTGAACATTGAATATAAATATATATATTTATATATATATATATAATACAATATAAAATGCTAAAAACTGCGATTATTAGGCAATAAAACTATATAAAAACTAAAAAATGCCTAGAGGCCAGCTCACACACTTTCCTTCGCCGCTTTTATAATCCACCTTGCAACAGTATTCATTTGTGGGAATGTGCTTTATTTATTTATAAGGACGTTTCGACACTTGCACACGACATGCAGTTCCATTTCCTTTCCTTCTCAACTGAGAGATAATATGTTGCCAATTCACAGTGGAATTGAATCTGAAATGTAATCCGAGTGCATAGGCATTATTGCTTTAACTCTCAAGAAAACAAAGGAACGCTATTCATTTAACGTCATCATTGGAGTGTTCTTGTTCCTAAATGTTTAGCAGTTGGACTTTCATATTACTGAATTTTTTCAGAGACCTATACTCAATCCTGAAGAAGTCAAGGTCAGACCGTCAAAATATTTTCTTTGGGATTAAAGTTGGAAATAGTATTAAGGAAAGTGCACCCAGGGGTTTACAAATTTTCAAAGGAACACAATTTTTAAGTCATTTATTGGAGACTTTGGTTTGCGAGTGACTAATTCATTTCGGAAAAGGAATTTTTAAGAAACAAAGACTTTTTTCTCCTTGCCATAATCATATCCTAAGCTTCAAAGTAGCCAACAATATTAATGGAGGTGTTAAACACTTTAGATTCTGAGTGCACAGCTAGTATTGTTACAACACCAGGAGAAAGTGAGGCAATGAAAGGACAATTTGGATATTTAACTATTTATGCCCATTTGATATCCTTATTTGAATTATAGCAATTTTAAGTTGGAGGTACGTACATGCTTTGATCTTGTTCTGACTATTTTTATTGTGTATGTATGACGTAGCTTCCTACGTACAACAAAGTAACATTTACTTTTAAAAACCTAGGTTTGAAAAAATGCTTATTTACCTTTTAGCAATATTTTGAAATACGCTATACATATTGCTATAAAACATATATATGCTATATATAAAACATATTGCTATACCTATTTAAACTTTTCTGATTTTGTTGTCAGAAATGCCAAAACCCGCAATACAGAGCAAAATCGACGAAGCAGTTCCTTTAACTGCATGGTATTCTTGTTCAGCTAATCCAGACCATTGATTCTCAACGGGGGTCAAGGGACCCTCTTAGGGATTATTTGAGATTTTAAAAGGGAAAAAATTGTGACAAGAGAAACTAGGAGAGTTCAACAGCTAATAGCATATTTCATTGCTTTTCTTACATCAAAATGGCAAAACAAAAGAAAGGAGTAGATAAATATTGTCCTTGTCTCCCTATTCCGAGGTACATTTTGATTCTGTATCACGAACAATCTTTTTATGGAATAGGTAAGCTTAAAACTAAGGATAAACTATATATTTCTAGACATTCTAGGCATTTCTAGGCATTCCAAGTAATATTCGTTAAGAGATTCTGTCTTGTAACCTCCACATTTGAAATTATGGTGATTGATGTCTTGATGAGAAAAGCAATAAACATTTATAAATATCATGGCATAAAAAATTGCAATGTCGTCAATAAGAAAATAATGAAATCATAGACCAAAGAAGGTATAAATTCAATTTAAAAGATATTGACAGAAATTTTTAAAAGCTCCCCTCTTTTTCCAAGTGGGAAATGTTTCCTAAATTAAAGACCGTGGAACGCCCATTTAAAACAGGAGCTTTGGTATGGATGCTGTGTAAAAGAAAGGATATATTTAAACAATTTCCTCCCTTTCCAGTTTCCACTTTTATCATTAAGAGGAGGCCGTGAAACATGTGGCAAAAAGGAGTTATTGAATATTTTGTGAATGGAAGCCTCATTAAGCATCAAATACAATAAAACAGCATAGCCAAGCTTCTAATTAGCTGCATTCTATCCCCCTCATTAGTTAGCAATAATGAGGAAGCAGTGTCTTCTACTTCAGGTGATGCTTTGTTTCAACAGGTGGGGTCAGTTTGAACTCAACCAGGTTGCATTTTTAGCGACTCCTAGCCATTTCCTCATTTGAAAGGTTTCACAATGCCACTTCCTTGAAGAAAAACACCCAAACGCCCAACTTCTTGAGAGAAAAACATTTCTTAAGTTAGGTGAACCAGAATCGCTAATACAACTTTTAATTTGAGGTGAATACCACCGGTTTACAACCCCCACCTGCAAATATCAACCCCACCTGTAAATGGGATTCGAGCCATCCCCCACCTAGGCAAAATTTTTTGAAAATGCTTGACCCCCTCATCTGCCTGGGGGGTGCGGACTATGAAATAGGACCTAAGTGCATCCTTAATGCCTCTTGTTAAAAAACGTGTAACCTGTACTCGTTACACTCAACTGAGATGTCATACGTTGTTTTAGGGAAAATCGCTCTTGGGCAGTGATAGTGTTTGTACGTTGCTGTAATCATATTTCTTATAATGTATTTTGTTTGTTAAAAGTGATAAATCACCTTAATTTGTATAAAAACACGCTCGACTCTAGGCCTCGTATATGTTTCCGTCTCTTTGTACTCGAAGCGTGTTGTACAGGGAGCTGAGACATGTAAAGGATGTTTCTTCGCTTTTGGATATTTGGGTATTGCATTGTATTTACGGAATGCCTCAAACATGGTTTTCTTTGTGAATTTATCAAGCGATGCCTTGTGTTTTGTTTTATCAGCTGTTATGCCTGCATGTTACAATGGTATGAGACCCTACGATAATAATAATGATAATGATGATAACGATAATCATGATAATAATTTATTTTTTTATATATTTTTTTAAAACTCGATGCCTTTATTGGTGATCTCTTTACAAAAACCATCATAATAATTTATTCTTTTTCTGCCATCTCTTTCATATATATTTACATACACACCATCTTACAACGTATTCTTACTGCTTTCACCCGGCAAAACCTGAAATGGGGACAGTAAGATTTTTAGGAAGTACGAACCTAATCACAGAACTCTAATATTGGTCGGCTCTTCTAAAGATTCTAACGCTGACATATTTACAGTATAAACTCATTTCTTAAATACTAAATTAAGATATGAACAATATGCATGGGTATTCGCTATGAAAGGAAAGAAATGCCATGATGCGATTGAGAAATTATTACAAAGAATGTGAAATGTGAAATGCAGTGGCTCAAATTACAATAAAATATTAAAATACCAATGCACAAGCTATAACAAACCTCGTTTTGAACATAAACTCTTTCTGCCTACACAATTACGGCTTCCGTAATTTAATAGCGATAGCTTCAAGTACCCTTAAATGTAAGGCTGACATAGCTCTCATAAGATTCTGAAAATCATGTTGGAATACTCCTCAGAGCACATAGGGTTTTCCAACCAGTGGGTCCCAATCGTAGAACTGGTATCGTTACTCGAAACATTACAAATATTAGCCATTATTTAAAAGAATGTCGCTCAACACCCAAAGTTCGCGAGTGGCATTCTGAGCAGAGCAAATTCTAATTACTCTGTGGACTGGAGTATAAAGAAGGTTGACCTTGTGTCTAGAAGGGCAAAAGGAATCCCATCTGGTGTAGACAATGAGACAATAAGAACAATAGCATACGCCATCAAGTTTATGCCTTGTAAATAGGTATTGTTTGAATAAATTAGTTGAGTTACTGTTTTCACGAATACAAACATGACGGACAAGTATCTTGACTTCATGTCCATTATCTGGTGTACAAACCACTAAAAATGGGCTTACGGTAAACTGACGTCGACAGTTCTGAGTCACTATTGCTTACTAAAACATCAAGAAAAGGAAGCTGACCTTCGCTTTCAAAGTCACAAGTAAAATTACGAGAACAATGCAAACTATTTAGAAACATCTAAAAATCTTAAACCTGCTCGTTATTGTTAAAAATTGCGAACGTGTCATCCATGTACCGGGTGTAAAATAGTGGGCTAAAATTAGAGATTGACCCTCCGATTTTTCGGTTATTTAAAAAGGCAACTAGAACTTTTAATTGTTTACGATCGTTTTTATTAGTAATAAATATAAGTAACTTACGAATGATCTTACATAACGAGCTTCAATATTCGTATATTTTTATTACGCATATGAGAGGGTTCGCCCCCTCGTCAATACCTCGCTCTTTACACTAAAGCTTAAATTTTTATTCCATTTCTATAAGAATGACCCCTGAATAACAACAGTCGTAGAATAAATAGTTGAAATTACAAAAAATACTTCAGCGTAAAGAGCGAGGTATTTAGGAGGAGATGAACCTCCTCGTATAGGTAATAATTTCTGTTCGTTTTAAGCTTTAATGCTACTCCTTTCTTTCAGTTGAAAAAACTTTTTCATATTTACTTTTTTAACATTTATTTTTAAAATGTAAGAAAATCCTGCGCCCCCTTCATGAAAATTCTCTTCCCCCATGACAAATTCCTCCATGGATAGTTCCCCCAACATAACCTCCTCCCCTCTACCCCTCCCCTAACCAAAAAATTCCCCTGGAAATGTCAAATGAAAGCTAGTAATCTGATAGAAATGCAGGAGGATAAAAGATAGTAAGTAATCTTTTCTTTTTGTATTAACTTGTTATGAGGGTTTATATTGTTACTGACAGTAAATACATCAATCAAACTGTATTGATCAGACAAAGTTCTAAACAGTTTTGAACTTGTCCATATATCCATAAAAAATTAACTATGAATATTTACTGGCTCTAAATTCCGATACTTCGGCTTTAGAAAACTATCAAACAGTTCGTGGTAACGAACTGTTCCTTGCGCTAAAGTTTGATTCTTTCTCGCAACTCTACTTTTTAAAACAATAAAAAACTTTAGCGTAAAGAGCGGGGCGTCGAGGAGGAAAAACCCCTTTCATATAAGGAGTAATTTCTGTTCGTTTTAAGTTTTAATGTCGCTCCAATAGTGCACTGTTAGGAGAACTTGAGATATTGATGTAATAAAAAGCTATCTTCGGGGTATAAGAGTCATGAATTAAGCTGATAAATGTGAAAAACCATAAGAATATGATACAATTTTAGATAAAAAGAAAGAGACAGCGATTCCTTTCTAAGGTACAAGAAGAATAAAAGAGATGGCTGCTTAGTTAACAAGTACGCAGGGCTTGGCTCAGTAAGACATGGTCATTTTCTAACCCCATTTTAACGCTGTAACGTATTCAACGATGAGTCTATTTAAATATTCTGTAAAGCTCTTTTTTCAAGGAACAGTGAAGAATTTTCCACAGTAGTATACGCTGATGGGTTGTTCAATCATCCACTTACTGCGCGTTATTTAGTTTATCTGTCATACGCGGAATAAGGTTTAATAGATTGAAGCAACAGCTTTCTGTATATGGGAGCTGTATAAAAGCAGATGAATCGTCTATAAAAGCATAATCTCAATTTAACTTGTTAGTTAGTGATCATTTGCTCACCGTGCACCCAACAAACGGAGGGATCGTTTCTCTGTAAAGTTTTTTTGCGAAGATAGTTAACATCGTGTGACGTACCGCTGTGCTCAGATTACAACTTTTTGCAACTGTTCATTAAATTTTTCGTTACAACTTTTATGTGCATTAGGATACTTGTAACTTTAAGTGCACTAAAGCTAGTCTTTGCACACTGTTTCGGAAAAATTTAAGAAGAAGCAGACGTATCTTTAAGTATTCTATTGCGAAATGCAAATTCTTTTTCTAGGACTTTTTCTAGCCTTTGTTATCCATTTATCATAACTATTCGTAACCAATTTTACGCCGATACCTAAAATGCGAAGCTTTCAGCAAGTTTAAAGAAATAGTATATAATTAATTTCCAGGATCAGCTATTTTCAAAATGGTTACTAGAAGTGAACGCCGATGTACATTTTCATTGTAACGGCGAGTGGACCTGAGCCTGTTTGCTTCAATATTCAATCGCACAATACAAGCTACCTGTAGACCAGCATCAAGTACTAGAGGTAATCAATTTATACATTGCACTTGCATCATTCCAGACCTTGTTTACACAGGTACAAATCCAAGTGGATCCTAGTTGATCCAAACTTGTTTGGATCTGCTATCAGTACTAGTTTGGGTCCACTTATGAAAGTTTGGGCCAGTTTGGATTGAAACCCATAGAGATCTCATGCAAACACTTCGGATCAAATCCAAACTGTTATTGATAAAAAATGAGGCACTACCAGGTGAAGTTTATGTTAGCCCTGTTCAAATTCTATTTTGGTCCTTGTATTGGCACATTTTTCATAATCTCCTATGGTTCATATTTCAAACATTGCATTTTATGGCTGCTGGTGGAACAATGCAATGGATTGTTGATTTGATAATTAGATTAGCATGCAGAGTTCTGAATCCAAATGGATCTGATCCCCATTCTTGGGTATTTATACAGGATCAGATCCATTTGGATCCATACCAGTTTGGATCCATGCCTGTGTCTACAGGGTCTTAGTCAGTTAGCATATATATTACAGAGGTCTTGCTATTTGGTTTTGACAACACCTCACATTATATTTTGGCATTTTTAAGCACTGCCAAAAACAGAAGGCTGACATTGGAGCATGACAAATGACAGTTTGTTTATGCCCTATGCTGATCGAGGTATTCCTTGATGCCATCCATAAGCTTATTATGCACAATTACATGATGTATATACTTGACAACCACACATTCAAGAAATATCACTGTGAGTCTACAAATTTCTTTTGTAGGAAGTATTTTGGAATTTAAACAAAGTTTGTCAAATACCTTTATTTAAGTTATTTTTTGACAATTTAATTAGAGTGAATATAGAAGTAATGAAATTTATATTTACGTGGCTCCAAATGACTTTGCTTCTTGGCAACCGGAGAAGATTACTTCATCCTCAGTAATAAAGGAGCTACACTCCAAAGGCGTTAATGCCCTCTTCTTTTACAGCCCCTAGTCTTGTAATCCAAGTCCAAAGCACTTGTTTGCCAAAGAAAAATCAGTCACATATACATCCTCGCCGCATTTCAGAAATTAAAAATCTCTAAACCATCTTTTTAAGAGTCGAAGTAGTCAGTTTTGCAAAGAATACTATAGAAATAGAATATATGTCACCACCGGGGATCTTGGTGACCTTCGATGTTAACTTACTCTCTTTCTCTGGTCGCCACATTAGCTCTCAATCATCCACCGGTGGATATCGACATGCAGCACAATTCCACTAGAGACCAGCCTCTCTGAGCCATGTTACTTAACCAAGAAAGGACTACTATCCGGCCCGTCATTCTGTCCAAAGCCCATTGAATGTTAGAAAGCATCGTTGAGAAGAGAGGATTTGAAATGTCAAATAGTCAGTTTCTTGAATAAAGTAATCTGACGAACAAAATCCTTTCAGCCTACAAAAATCAGTCACTTATTCAGAGGTAAATTTCGATTCTGTACCACGAACAATATTTTTAAATGTCTTTTACTAGGCATTATGTTTACGCTGTTTATAAAAGTACTTTTCGTTATTCTAGGTTCATGTGTCATTTGCAGCGACTGATTCATGTTACTTTATTAATATTCCATGAAGCTGATTAAAATATCCCCAAAACGTGGTCTAAATATCTCATCAAGCTGAGTCTCAACATCCCCAAAATCTGGGTCTACAAATCTTATGAAAACTGAGCCTAAATATCAGGAAGCTAGTTCTAAATATCTCATGAAACTGAGCCTAAGCATTCCAAGAAGATAGGTCTTCATATCTGATGAAGCTGAGTCTATAAACCCAAGGTAGTGGGTCTAAATGTCCCAAGAAGCTAGGTCTGTATACATTACAAGGCCTAAAGCATGTCTCACGTGGGAGAGGTGAGAGACGTTGCTTCAAATGTAACAGAGTAGGCCACATAGCACGCTTTTGTCGAAATCTTCACATCTGGTCGAGGAAAAGGCTACTTGCGAGAAGTGTGGTGAAGAAGTGCGTTTATGTAATGAGCTGACATGGGACACTCAATTGCCTGAACATATCAGCTCAAAAGTAACAGAGATGATAATGAAATTGAACAAGGATGACCCAGCACATGGACGTTGGAATGTATCTGGTGTCGCCGGAAAATTGTGGTGTGATGCAAGTCTACTTGCAATGGGGTGTTGTTTGCAAGTCGATGACCATGTAATAGAAGATTGCTCCTGGTTACGCCGCGATTACCATCACATTAATGTAGCAGAGTTAGAAGCAGCAATTAAGGGCTTAAACCTATGCCTTCTGTGGAAGCTAAAAGAAATCGAAATAGTTACTGATTGCGCCGTCGTGCACGGATGGGTAATAGAGGTGTTAACTGCCAAACAACGTGTCAGAACTAAGGCATCAGCAGAGATGTCAATTAGGAGACGATTACAGCTGCTCAAAAGTTTAATTGACGATTACCAACTCTCGGTTTCCATTACTCTTGTCGCCTCAGAGAGAAACCGAGCCGACATATTGACAAGGGTACCAAGAAATTGTATGAACTCCAGGCATAATGAGAAAGTAGAGGATGTAGATTGTCCAGCTGTCAATAGTAATTCCAAATTGTCATTATCGGATGTTCATGCACTCTGTCATGGTGGCATCAAGCAGACAAAGTGGCTAGCTGAACAGTGTGGTCTAACTCCCACAAGGAAAAATATAGAAGATGCTGTCATGTCTTGTGATCGTTGCCAATCAATTGATCCATCCCCTGTAAAGTGTGAGACTGGCCATTTATCATCACAAGATACTTGGCATAGGGTAGCTGTCGACGTCACACATTACGAAGGTGGGAAGTATTTTAGTTTTGGTTTTGAATCGGAAAGGCGTTTTTTGAGTAATCCAAAATTAGCCTGTACATTGGGCATAGGCACTTTTTGCATGCGTCGGGAAGTTTGATATCACGTCTGATAACTTGATTTAAAATGTAAGAAATTTAATTAAAGATATCATTGTTGTCAACTTGTTGAATTTATTTCCGGTATTGCAATGCTTATATATGGTGGTTTTTCCTTTCCTTGACTTTGCACGGCATCAATAAAACCTACACGGTGAAACTCAAAATGAGCAGAAAAATCACTGTATGCGCACTGATATCATTGGAATAGTTCCTAGCAATCGTAGAATGGGAACTGACCTTAAAACCAAATGATCCAAAAGTTCAGAATTTTTATCCGTTGACGTCGATTAGGTCACTGGTGACCCAAAAATTATCTCTCAAACGGCTGGGTCGATTTTTCTCAAATAAAAACTAACTTTTATCATTTCACCCGAATTGCAACATATGAAAAAATTATGTCTTTTGATCAACCAGAAACCTTGTGGACTTGAAAGGGTTAAAAATTGCCCAATATGATGTCTTGTTTACAGTGACAAATTGTTGCATAGCTTATAAAGGTCTAGAGATTTTAAAGGAATCGTTCTTGTTGACATAAAGTAACTGTATTACACGTAACCCTACGTTTCTTCGTGAGTTATGTTTAATAGAAAGAAAATAAAGACTGTTTAGTATTAAAATATTTGTACACAGGTTTTACAAGTGAGCATATTAAATCATTGATATCAAATACATGTGATTGACTTAGACAACTTAAATTCTGTGCTATAGAACTTTCCCTTAAAACAGGCAGGTTTGGATAATTCACAGTTCGATTAGAATTATTCAGCAAAATTTCTTATGCATCGTAGAAGGTTAGATGACTCTTTACTTGCTTGATAAGCTGAAAAACAACATTAAAATTAAAATATTTAAACATTCGTCGTCGCTACGTGAGACTGCATCAAGCAAATATAATCTACGAGTATATTATTTTTTTGAAAGAGATATGAATGAAAAGCACCAAAAGAAGGAATTTAGCTTCATTAAGAAGAAAATGAATCCAATATAATGCGACTAGTAGCGAGTTCAAACTTTTTGAAGGTGTTGTACCGATATTTCCATTTCTAAGCAAATTTCTACCAACGAAGTTCGCACATGGGAGCCAACGTCCTTCATCGAAGGTGGCAGTCGATTGAAACTCCTGATTTTAATAAATTCTTTGTGGGATTTCAAGTATGCAGACATTTGGTTGGCTTTACAAGGCCTTTTACAAATATGGACATCCTCCGAACTTATGAAAGGTAGCCACTGTCATGGAAGCACTTTAGTCCATACGTGTTGAAGGTCAGCTGAAGCAAAGTACCTCGATTGATTGTCGAAACCGAGTGCGAAAGATTGTGTTATTGTTTAGAATTAAGTCATGCTGAAGGCACGGTGCCGTAAGTAGCTCGGTTAGAGTATGAGTGTTCTGTGTTAAGATGGCGCGATAAGAACCTTAGATGGTTCATTTGTATTCATATTGTAAGGCTCAGTGACTAACAGAAGTAGAATAACAGGCTTATCGGTATAAGAAATAGAAAATGTCACCACTGGGGCTCAAACCCGAGACCAAACTCTGTCGATAGAGCACACGCCGTGATAGCGTGTGTCAAAGATTCAAACCCAGGTGGCGACATTTTCTAATTTTCCGGAATCTTTTCATAACTCAGTATTTACTCGACTTTAAAGTAAGAGAAAGCAAGCCATTTAGTAACATCTTTTAGAGTTGAGGTAGTGGATAGAAGCACACTTTTCTGTTTTTATAATTATTTGTTGCCTTTGTTAATATACATTTTAGTGCAACAGGAAGAGACTGACAGACTACCCGAACCTATGGGCGTACACTCGTGATATTTATCAACATATATTCTTGTTGCTATGATGATCTTTCTTCTGGCAAAAACTACAAAATTCCATATTTTTTGCAGATGGGACCTTGAAACTTTTATAAGATAACTCTCGTGTACGCTAAATTTGAGGGGGTGATTTTCATTAAGATTCCTGGACTTTTAAGGGATGTTTTCTCCCTTTTTGAAAATCGGGCAAATTTTCTCAGCTTCGTTGTTTTTGATAGGTAATAATAAAGTTAATGAATTTTATATATTTAGAATCAGCATAATAAGTCAAGTCTTTTAGTATATCTATTAATAACAATTAATTTAAAAATTTTAGAAGCTAATAAGGAAGTCTTTTCGACAAAAATGGATTTTCGGTTTTTTTCTACGTTTTTAAGATATTTATGTTGTGCAAATTCCTCTTTTTCCCTTTCCTTAGTACTTCTCAAGGAATCCACGGTTATCGTTGACAATCCGTGGTCATTTGTTTTTTAATAAAGTGCAAATTTTGTTCTTGTATTTAGAAGACTTGGGGGTTGTCAGCCCTACTTCTTTTAATTTTTGCTTGTTTTAGGTTTGACTAGGTTATTGTAATCTATTATAATCGCATGTCAGTAGGTAGAATAATTTATTATCTATTTTGCGATTCTATTCTGGTGAGTCTCTAGTCCCTCATAAAAGAATCAATTTTTGTAACAAAAATCATATTTAGCACCATTTTCATTAAATTTTAGTAGAAAATCTATTTTTAGCTTAGAACTAATATTTTGGAACAATGGAGAAATATTGTTTAGATTTTTTTGCTCTCGTTTTGTTTACAGAATTCTTACAATATATCAGTAAGAGAGGAACAATCGTTTGACTCATTCTTGTATCAGTTCAACATAGGAACTTAATTAATTCAAGATTATACTTCACAGGATCATTTCTGTAGTATGATTGCTTAGGTTTCGCTGGGAAACCGACGCTTCCACAAACCACGATGAAAGCAGTAAAAGAAATCACTTGAAACGTAGCGATATTCGTGCTGCCAATGACGAAGCTTTTATCACTTGATCTTTCTGCTGTAATGTCCTCAATTCTTGATTGCTATTTCAATTTAACACATGTCACGATATAAGTGAGGCTATAACAGGCGGTTTGGCCGTGGATATGAAAGATCAAGATGCAAGGACACAATCACTGTAAAAAGTCATTTGAAGGCAGAAAGAGCTGAGCCATTTACGGTCAATCGATTAATGGCTACGTAATTAATGGCAAAACGTAGGTATTAATATTTAAGATCTCATAATTTGCCACTAATCAGATCTTGATAATGCAAGAGTTATTTCTCTTTTTAAGTAGACCTACGCTCTCCTTTTGAAAGAGAGGCAAGAGAAGATAAACATTCACCACTGAGTCTTCATGGAAAGCGCAGGGGTAACATTTGCTTCTTTTTGGATTCCCGTCTTTTTCAGTAGCATAAATACATTATGAAAATAATGGAAATCTAATCTTAGACAATCTGTTGTTTCTCAAACAATTTTTTCAATTATTGACGACATTATTGATGCAAAATGTTTAGCCAATACAAACTACACTAAATGAAAATTTCCGCTGTCTCTTTGAACCTGATATGACAAGTCCGCAAATCCTCTTTCACCCAACGCCTTCACCTTCCACTCTTCCCAGTCATCTTTACAACTTCTGCATCTACCATAAACTGCCGCAAGCTTCCTCATCTGACTTTTGAAAGAAACAAACGTATGCTACACCGCAGTGTCTATTTAAATTATTGAAAACGAAATTCCTCCAAAATGCTTTAATTGTGGTTTACACACTTTAAGGAGCATCAGCCTTTGAAAACGTTAAATGTTCCTAAAACTCTTCCCTATTATATCTGTCTTTTTGCGCTCATGTCTTACAATACTGGAGTATATAACTTATCATAACCAAGGTAATACACTGAACGGATTGACAGTCACCGCCGAACGCAAGCAATCGCAATCAGAATATGACCCCCTTTAGATTTAAATGCTGTAGCGAAATTATTAGAAATCTTTTGAGATGCGCTAAATTAATGAATAGCTAGGTAATGGGCAACAGAATCTCACTAACCTGGACAACCTTAGCAGCTAATCGAATAACAAAAACACAATAAATGGATTATTTTAGATTTGAGAAAATGACGAAAACACTGAAAAGAAACCGGAGTGAAAACGTCAAAAAAGTAACCTTGATTCACAAAGACTTCTTCCAGACGATTGGAAATACGGCTATTGTATAACGTAATAAAAGACAAGCTATCTGATTGCCAACTATAAAGCAATAACCCGCTATACTTCAAGACCACATACGAATTTTTCTACGATGTTCTTGCCTACATCTTGAGATATTGTGGTAAACTAGTAAAAAGAAAAACTCATCACGCTAATTCCAAAGCTAAAATATACTATACTGTACTATACTGTACTATACTTTACTAGGTGCATAGGGTTAGAGTCCGCTGGAAGGCTGCGTCTAAACTTGAACAGCAAGATTGATTTTTTTCTGTCAAGTAAGTAAGGTTACACCATAGGAATTGCAATAGGGGTCTAGGGCAGTAGACCTGGCCTGCATGTGCACTTTCGTACCTATAACGACTTTTGAAACAAGAAAATAGAACATGTCCCAGTAGCTGTCCTCTGTAGAAGACGGAGTAAGTGGATACAAGGCTACTTTATTGTGACAATTGTTAGGTTCTAAGGTAAGAAAGAGCAAAACTACTTCCATTGCAATCTCAAGTACATTTTTGGACGTAGGTGGTTGCAGAAAGAGTTATTAGACAATAGCAATTTAAAGGCTATATACTTACATCTAACAACGACCTTTGTCTCATTGGATGTCCTTTCACCGGCAATATTTCTGGTACTGCATTTGTACATTAATAGAATACAAGGAAGAGAAGAAAAAGAAGAGCATTGAGGATAGCGAATAGAAGAGCCTAAGGATGTTTATGTTCTCACTTCGGCGCAGAAAATACATTAATTTCGTTTGTTTAACATTTTCATTTGCTTCTTAATTGTGCAACACGTAAAAAAAAAAGATGAAAGGGAGTCCACCTTCTTAGCTTTGCGAATGTACTAGGATCTTCAACTTTTATTTACAATAACTGATTATTTAAAACACTATGATAATTTGTTCTTAGATTGCTAACTATCAAGGCTAAAGCAAGACTTGTCTTTCTGACAAGAGTGTTTGATGTTGCTTAAGAAGAAAATGATAGTAGAATAGAATACAAGTCAGAGATAAAAAGGAAGAGCATAGAGGATAGAGAACAGAGAAGACTGGAGATACTTTTGTTCTAACTTTGGCACTGGAATAGAAAATACATTGGTTTCGTTTGTTTACCTTTTGCATTTGCATTTTTAGTTGTGCAACACGTTGAAAGCAAAGAACATAGAGTCCAAATTCTTAGCTTTGCGAATGTACTACCATCTTCAACTTTTATTTACAGTTTCTCTTTATTTATTCAAAACACTTTGAGAATCTTTTCTAAGATCGCTAACTATAAAGGCTAAAGCAAGCCTTTTCATTCAGACACCAATATTTGATGTTGCTTAAGAAGAAGATGATAGTAAAATAGAATACAAGTCAGAGATGAAAATCGAAAGCATTAAGGAAAAGCATCAGAGGAGCCTGGGCATTCTCATGTTTCCATTTTGGCACTGGAACAACAAATACATTTTCTTTGTTTGTTTATCTTGTACATTTGCATTTTTAGTTGTGCAATACGTACAAAGCAGAGAAAAGAGAGTCGACCTGCTCAGCTTCGTGAATGTACTATGATCCTTACATTTTATTTACAATTACTCTTTATTTATTCAAAACACTTAGAGAATCTGCCAGTTTGCCTGAACACAGAATGTTGTAACTCGGTGTGCAGATCTGTATATATCTAGAGTGTATCAGTGTCAAATATAAAGGAATTCTGTCAAACTGTTTCGGAGATAAAATAGGGGACGGATTATGCCATCACCCTTGGACGCCCCTGAATATTTAAAACCTTTGAATGGTTGAAATGTCAATTCAGTCTGATGAGATAACTCTCTACAGCGGCAAAGAAATGAAATTTGTTAATGAGATGAGGTTGAACACGAAACTGTAGAATTGGAATAACGAATATAAAAAGTTAGGTAATGACACATAATTTGAGAGACATCTTGTTATATATTTTTTAAGCTTTTGACGTTGTCTAGCATCATCTATGAAGAAATTTTAGGAATCATATGAAAGTTACATTTTTAAGAAGATTAAAATTATCAAATGATACAAAATGGGTCCAATAAGAATTATTTACAAAACAGAGAGATAAAATTACAATAGTGTTTCGAAGTAGTCAAGAAGATGGTGACAAGTAAGTGCATTTAAACAATAGAAAAGAAAAATGCGACAATTGGGAATTTAAAAATGGACTGGATTTAGAAATTAGGAGACTTTCAAGAATAGAAAGCTCCAAATTAGAAGAACATTGGGACAAGATGTTGCAATCATCGACAGAAGTATCATGTCCAGCAGTCTTAAGTCTGATCTCGACCTGGCGGGAAATGGTGGTAGCCGCTACATTTCCCACCTCTAGATGTGGTTATTGTGCAATATTTGAGTAACTCAGGCAAAAAATGTAGCGTGTCGAAAAGTCAAATTCATTTCTACTTTTCGATAGTAGCCACACAAGTTACACTTTATTTTTTTTATAAGCAACAAAGTTGCTTAAGTGTGAGGCCTCAATTTGGTCAAAAATCTAAGCAACAAGCTAAGCAACTCGAGGCCTCAAATTCAGGAGGGACAATTTTTAAAACGCCTGGGGCAATTCTATAATTAGACCCCAAAATGGGCATATTGAACTATTTGCTATATTTCACAGTTTTCAAAATATGTAGATATATAAAAGATCTGAATGGAGTAAATTTTACTACAGAATGACTGAAAATGTATTGTAAATGTATCAACAACATCCCAAATTGCTTCCGGGAGATCTTAGGGGTCCTTTTGTTCCTATTTTTGCCAAAACCCGGGATAAAAACAACCATTTCACAGGTTTTTAGGACATAAGCCCCAAATAACGTATAAATACATTAAATGGAACAAAATACCAACCGGACTTATGTTGTACATTTGTTAGCATCATACCAAAATGCTTCGGCCTGATCTTTGGGGGCGGCACGCTCCTATTTCGGCCAAAACGGGGGGTAAAAAGCACCAAAATAACAATTTTTCAGCAAACAAAGACCCAAATAAAATGTAATTTGATAAAACTGCACAAAATACCAACTAAACAAGTGTTGATTTTGTGTCCGCATCACGCCAAAATATTTCCACAAGATACTAGGGGCGCGCGTGTGTGTATTGTATGGTTAATTTGGCCAAAACCGAGGGTAGAAACACTACTTTGGTGGGTTTTTAGCTGATAAAATGCAAGTTAAAGTATAAATTGTCTGAAAAGCACGAAATAGCCGCCCACTGTTAATTGAAAATGCATGTACTCTACGTTGAACTGCTTCCGCGAAACCCAATGGCATTCTTTTGACACTGCAAACAGTGCCATATGGACCGTGATGGACTCGCAACTAAATTGTGGTGTGATGATGATGGTGCACCTGCAATATCTCCTTGTTTCTTTTTAACTGTTTGTACTTTATTCAGGGCTTTGTAGAGTAAAATCTTCGGAAATGGTGTTTTACGCCCTGTTTTGGCCCAAACAGTGTCAAAAGAATGCCATTGGAAAATACGTCAAAATATTTCCGGCTCTTCAGGAGTGTTTTAGTTTCGTGCTTTGGTTTTTGATTGCAAGCCGCCCCCTCCCCCCCCTCCCTCTGATAATTTTCACAACGGTGATTTTGGATAGCAATAAACCAGAGCCCAATAATACCCCAGGGAAAGGAGAACATACCAAGTAATACCAGTACTGGAAGCGTATGTTATGTAGCAACTCTCACTAACTGCCAACAGAAGAAACATTACAAACTCTATTCAGCAGCAAAGTAATGAACCTTGCGTAGAAAGCACCAAACATTCACATGATGCATTTTGCAAATCAGTTTGAGCCCAACTGTGATTCTAAAATATGTGCTCATGAGGAAAAGCACAGCCGTTGCAGTGTTAGGTAAACAATTCTTTCCTCCTTCCCACTTCCGTATGGAAATGAGTTGAACCACCTTATGCCAACGTTGCAACCATGGGATAACAGCCTTACCATTACTTATTATTTGTAGCCGTTTCCACGCTGAAGTATTTGTTTTCAAAATTATTTAAAAACCGCTCCAGCTATCAATGGTATACTTGGTTACTGCCAAATAAGATCTGCCCTTCCCCCACCCCCACCATCCTCTGACCACGACACAACTGATACACACTATAGGGTTCATTGCATAGTAAATACATAGTGGCGATACACAAAGTAGCGGTTAAGGCCCTAATTGCATGACAAGAAGAGGCCACTTCTAATGAAAATAATGTGCTAAAAATGTGCTACTCTATTTAGTTTTCTTGATATTCTATTTTGTTCAGTACGTCCAGTCACCTTAAATTATTCCCTGTATTCCTTTCTTATTTTATAGTCTGACATTTATTTCCTGGCTCAAGATACATCAAGTCCCTCCGGATTTGAATCTGAGAAGGAAAACAATAACCGACAGATTTTCTTCCGGAAGAGTGGAGATGAAGGCAAGAGGAGGTCTCCGTGTTGCATTTACTGCATATCGTTGAATAATCTAGCCGGAGGCGCAAGTTTAGCAGGCTGTAAAGAAACCTACACAAAAAAATAGAGTTATGATAGGGAGAAATAGAAAATATATCACCATCGGGGATCGAACTCGTGACCCACGCTTTCGTGACGTGTGCTCTACCAACTGAGCTAGGTGAACCCCGATGTCAACAAACTTTATTTCTCTAGTCGACACATTAGCTGCAAATCATCCACCGGTGGACATCGACATCCAACTCAACGCCAGCTGGTTCGATCCAGCAAGTGTTTACATATTTTTTATTTCTCAAGTGTTCTTTTCAAAACTGACCTTCAATTCCTCTCTTCCCGAATATATTATGTGTATGTTATGTGTCGTTATACTACATGTTATTTTATGTAATGTTATATGACGTTAAATAACGCTATTGTCATGTTACGTTACGTAATGTAAAATTCCATCTTATGTTATTCGTCTGATAATATATTCCGTAATTTTATATTTTGCTTTCTAATACCTGTTTTTCTTGTTTTTTGTTATTTATTTTTATGTCATGATACGTTATACTACATTATGTTACGGCATAGTATCTTACCTGTTGTCGTCGTATGTTATTTCATTATTATGTTATGCTACGTTGTGTAATCCTATATTATTTGTTTTATCAAATTTTATTTATATTGTGTCATCTGACATTATTGTATGATATCTTATGCTGCCATATGTAACTGTACGTAGTTTTATCTTATGTTAGATCGTTCTTCTGCATGGGATTAAGTGATGGTATATGTTTATCAAGTTGCGTTATATCGTACGATACGTTTACGATCGTTAAGGTTATGGTATAGTACTTTATGGTATGCTCGTTTGGTCAATGCGTCTGCTTTGAAAGCCAACGGCCAGGTTTCATCTCAGCGCTGGGATGCTCTGGTAATTCTTTCTCGCCACAGTCACGGGCATGAACCAGTCCGTGTAAGGGAAATTGGAGAGGCGGAAACAGGATGAACAAATTAATAGAAACAAGTTTATGCTTTGTGTAACGGCAAACACCATTTACGTATACGTATATTACGTGTACGTACACGTATACTACTGTCCGACTTAAAGGCTACACAAGAGACATAGGTTAGACTTTAAACTATTCCTAGTATTTCGTTATTTCTTAGAATTAACCTCCTCCGAGTAAACTAAATATGTATCAAGAGAATTTTTAGAAAAGATCAAATTTGTTCTTGAAAATTTTATATACAATTAAAACATTAAATTAAAGCATTTTATATACAATTAAATCATCATTGAGAAGAGAGGATTTGAAATTTTAGTTAGAAAAGAACACTAGAGAAATAGAAAAGCATGTCACCAGCGGGGATCGAACCCGTGACCCACGCTTTCGCGGCCTGCGTTCTACCAACTGAGCTAGGTGGCCTCCTTTATTTCTCTAGTCGCCACATTAACTCCCAATGATCCACCGGTGGACATCGACATCCAATTGCGTTGAAATTTGGCAAATCTTTGTGGGGCATGGCCCCCTCTGCCGCCTGTTCCCCCGTCCCGGTCTGCTGTGTTTGTCAGGGTATTTCAGTTGAAGGGCATGTATCAAACATACATGGATTTCCTTGAGTAAGCAATGCCCTAAAAGTGTGGCGTTTATTTAAGGGCGGTATTTATTTCCTATTTGCTCAATACGCGGCGCTTATTCGAGGGCCTAATTGATGTTGGTATTGGCCCCTGGATGCAAGTAAACTTGGCGACTTTATCTTAAAAGTAGATTTTCCATCATTCTTGGTAAAGCTTTCAATTACGTGTGTTGGTCAGTCAAGGCTATCTGCTGTCTTTTCCAATTTTTTCATAAACATTCTCCTGTGTTCCATAGTATCAAAATAAGACAACAACAAGCTATCATTTGTCTATCTGATGTATATTGTACCTTTATCGATTGCACATGTTACGATGATCAGTCTCCAGCGCAGAGGATTTGTTACTCGCGCTTTAACAGGATGTGACGGAAATCTTTGCAAATGATTGATTGGCAGAAATTATCAGTCAAATTATCAGCCTGCACGCTTATTCCATCGCACCAGTTTATTTTTATTGAGCGACATGTCTAGCCTGGACGTTTATTTCATCCTTCCCTGTTATGAGACTCTAAACACATTTCCAGCCTGGACGTTCATCATCCCCTGGTCGTCTATTCCGGACTCGAGAGTATAGACACCCCCTCTTCGAATCTGCGAGTTCTTTGTTAAATAGCTGGTGTTTAGACTTCCGAGACGTGTAAGTCCAAACACCATCAAACATCTTTATTACTGTAATACTTTATTTCTCCATAACAAATTTTCATATTGTCTGTCACAACAATCCTCATGGCAGCAGCTGCTTGTATTGCACGTGTTTACCTTTCTTCAGGGGCCGTTTTAGGGTATGGCGGACAGGGCGGTAGCTCAGGGTTCAAGAGGGGCCCTGCGCGCAAAAACGTCCATCGGCCATTCATTCAACGTCTCTTTTCGTACTCTTTGATGTATGCACACGCTGCACTGCATATAAGAATTATTATACACGATAGGCCCTGTGAAAGCCCCATACTATGTGAGCTAAATTGGGTGAGATATTGACAAAAATATGCATCTCCTTAATAGAGCCCCGCGTCGGAAAACTGCCCCTGCCTTTCTTCCCAATTAAAGACTCAAAGGGAACGAGAGCATCAGTGGTTTTGTAAAAAAGGCTAAACATGTCGTGCACTTTCTACATATAGCATTAAGTATCCAACATCCAACTTGAGTGTTTGGTGATCTGCTGTTTCAAGGTACAAAGAGGTACGAAGCAGATAGAATAATAGAGTACTAGACGTCACGATCTAATGAATATCAGAAATTTGATAATTTTTTCAACTCCTTGCTTTCTTCTTGTTGACATAGAAACTAAAATGTCCAATGAGGAACAGTCAGCAGTATCTTGGGTTTGTGCACAAATTTTCTATTTGAAGTTCACCCAATCGGGCATAACTTCAATGCCTTGGTTCCAGTAATAATAGTCAAATTTTGCATCCTTCACAACTATTCTATTTCGAAAATAAGCGTGTAATTGAGTATGTCAGTCTAAATACAACTTCTTAGAGTGATAGACAATTTAGCAGTAACACATTTGTGTTAAGTTTTATGCAGTGCAATAATGCCACACAAAATACATTTCTTTTCTGTCTAGCCCCTTGCCATATATTAAACTACACAATCTCGTCATCAAAGGTACCTGCTGAGTAGTGGGCCTGATAGCTATGTTGACTCAGCTATGCATCACACAAGTTGAGAAACATTGCCAAGAAAGAGTTCTGAGTCAATCAATTGAACATATGATTTTCTGCAACTATGAACTAGTGCTGTTAGTTATAAAATTATGACACTAATATTATGTCATCAGTCAGTATGCTTTGGTCTGCCTTTCTTATAGGACTAGACACTACCATCAATTTTAATAGGTCTACGGACAATAGTCTGTAACACAGTCAACTAAAGAACCAACATGGTTAAAAATAAAAAAGTGGCTACTACTATATTTAAATCTTCCAGAATTACATAACAGAGGTAAGAGGGGAAAAAGCATTGAAGGAATCCCACAGCAACATTTTAGGAAATTACACCACTTCTGCCCTTTAAGATTTAAAATATATACAAAAGTTTCCTAGATAATGATGCATAAATAATATATAAATTGTCAAATATTTAAGAGTTCTAAGTTTGACTAGCTTATAGTTGTATATCAGGATTCATGAAAAATGTTAGGGGTATATTAAAGTTGTTTGTGAAATAAAAATCACCATCTCTCTGGACTTTCAAGATAAGATTCTGAACAAGAGAGTACCAAATTTGGGTTATCTGAAGCTTTTTAAACATATTGGGAACCCGTTCTGGACGCTGGAATGTGAGCATTTCAATAGTGCCATTGAGCGTAGTAACACAATTTGAACATATTGCGAATGTGTTCTGCATGCTGTAATGTGAGCGTTTCAATAGCTCCATTGAGCGGCGTTACACTATATGACCATATTGGGAAAGCGTTCTGCACGCTGGAATGTGAGCATTTCAATAGTGCAAATGAGAGAAGTTACACTATTTGAACATATTGGCAATGCGTTCTGCACGCTGGAATGTGAGCATCTCAATAGTGCCATTTTGCGTAGTTACACTATTTGAACACATTGGGAATGCGTTCTCCACGCTGGAATGTATACATCTCAATAGTGACATTGAGAAAAGATACACTATTTGAACATATCGGGAACCCGTTCTTCATGCCGGAATGTGAGCTTTTTAAAAATGCCAATGAGCCTAGTTACCATTTTTGAACATGTTGGAAATGGGTTCTGCTCGCCGGAGTGTGAGCACTTCAATAGTGCCAATGAGCGTAGTTGCACTATTTGAACATATTGGCAATGCGTTTTGCACTCTGGAATGTGAGTATTTCAATAGTGCCAGTGAGCGTAGTTACACTATTTGAACACATTGGGATTGAATTCTCCACGCTGGAATGTGAGCATTTCAATTGTGCCATTGAGCAAAGATACACTTTTTAAACATATTGGGAACCCGTTCTGGACGCTGGAATGTGAGCATTTCAATAGTGCCATTGAGCGTAGTAACACTATATGACCATATTGGGAAAGCGTTCTGCACGCTGGAACGTGAGCATTTCAATAGTGCCATTGAACCTAGTTACCATTTTTAAACATGTTGGAAATGCGTTCTGCTCGCAAGAGTATGAGGATTTCAATAGTGCCATTGAGCGCAGTTACACTATTTGAACATATTGGGAATGCATTCTGCACGCTGGAATGTGAGCAATCGATCGCTCTTCAAGGTCAATTGTGCTGGTTATACGCATTTTCGAATCTTAGTATCTTGTGTCGTTTCAATATACCTTTTTCCAAATAGAACTTTCGAATTTTCTTGCAAAGGTAATTTAGCCATTAGTTAGTTAGCAAGTTATCCTGATAAATTAGTTATCCTAGTTAGTTATTCTGATAAAAGATGGTCAACTTCTGTGTTGTACACAAGTTATAATAGAGCAAACGGAGACAGGACTAAATCATTTTCGTTTGCAAAAGTAATTGAACATCAAGGGGAAGACCCAAGAAAGCTGTGTGAGTAAAGGAGGGCACTATGGATATCGAGAATTAGTAGATTGGGAATAAAGAATTGATAAAAGAGATATGCCCCGATGGCTACCACACTGAGCCCTGTTACCTTTGAGTTTATACGTTACGTCGGTGTGTGCTGTAACAAATATATATGACTAGTAAGCGTAAGGATAATTTTCCGGGCAGCGAAGCTAGTCAGAAACAAGAATCACTACGAACATCTTGTTATGTAAGTTGCAGTGCAAGCGTGTATCCTGAAATTTACGGATCGAGTATTACGGAAATCGCGATCCTATGCAAATGACGTCAATGCTGCGAGTTTTGCCTAGGATGGGTAGCTGATATGTCAGATGTCAATTGGGGGTGACCAAATCACAACAAGTTCACACAGGTGAATAATCAATGCATCCTTTAGGTCCTGAGGGGCGTCACTTTTTCTCCTGAATGCTCTAAACAGCTTCGTTAGTTCCGCAGCTGTACTTCTGGAGTTATACCATCGGTGTCTGCTGCTTTACCAATAGACAGTTGTTTTATGGCCTTGGTGATTTCCGCGCAATTGGGCGCGATATGTAACTCTTCCTCCTGGGTTGGCAATGTAGGAACATCGCGTAATAAATTATCACATATGGGAGAATTCTTGTTCAGTAGCAAGTTGAAGTGATAAATCAAACATTCCTAAGGATGAATTCACTATTTCATCTAACGGAATTGCTGGTCTATGACTTGATCGATATATGTGCCGGGTAATTGAAAAGCCCAAATTGAGTACCAGTATCGAGTTCTTTTGATGAAACAGTAAAACTACAAAGTGCTTTTGGACATATTGGCCACTGGCGTGAATAAACTAAAAGGAATCTTTAAAGACTGCCGCGCGTTTAGCTCTTTATCATTCACCTCAGCGGATATTAACCAGCTTTAAAAATATTATCAAACGTACAATTGCTACCACATATCTATCTCTATCAAATATCAAAAGGCACTGCCGGTAGGGCAGTTTGCACATAAGACAGAATTCGAAGACGTACTTAGATAAAGGTGTAATTGTACATACAGAAGCAATATTTGGCAATATTTAAAGATGTTGGAAATATATACTCCTGTATCACAAGTTGCAGTTGGAGTTCGTCAGGCAACTACTTTCTTAATCCTACCCCTTACATAAACATGTATTCATGGGTTTGAGTTTCCGGTTCAGCATTTTAAGAGGCTACATCAAAACATTTTCCGTATTACATTGTCTTGGGGCATTTTATACGTTTAAGCTGTGCAACAGGTCCCAGAATGCACGCCAACACCAACTAGGGCAGCCACGCGCCGATACTGATTACTCCTCATGTGTGTACCAGCAATGATGCGTATGCTGTATTAATTGCCTAGAACCACCAAATAGTAGAAGCAGTTTACTATGACCAAAGCACAAAATACCATATTCGATCAATTTGTAAGCGTGTCTCACTGGCTTATGATTGGTGTTCAAAAATCGACAGCATGTACGTCACTAAAAAATCAGTTTTTTGTTGCTATGGTGTCCGAAGTGGTTGGTTTGCAGAACTCCTTCTACACTAAACGCTAGGATATTTTCTAGAAAATCTAAGTACGTGAGAAACAAACCTAACCTTTCTTTAAAGTTCTTCCATACTGAACGGTCCTTTCTTTATGGGTAGCTCATGATGGTTCATTCTCTGGATGGGCTGATCATTAATGACTGGCGTTGCTCCAAGCAGGTTTTCAAAGTGTGCTTTCCATTTGTGTAATTTTTGTACTTGGCTGTTGGCTTTCAATTTAGAATTAGTGGGTCGTTTTCTTCCACCAACTTTATTGATAATTTGCCATGCTTTTGAGCTCTGTTGATAGTCCGCAGCAGCTCAAATGTCGTCAATTTGTTTTTGAACGTACTTCTGTTGTTCTGCAGTGTAGGTCTGTTCTAGGTCTTTCCGAGCATGATCATAATGCTGTAGATTGGTTCGTAAGAGGGTCCTGTTCTTTTCTTGAGCTATTATCTTTAAATGGTCTCGCTTGGTTTTGACCAGGTCGTTTTCCCATGGTACTCGAAATTTGCGTTTAGGTCTGATAGGAACAATATCTGAACTTGTTTTTTCATGGGCTGATATGAATGCTTCGGACATTTCATTTGTTTCATTTGAGTCCTTCATCAATACCTCAAGTCGATTCCTCAAGGTGATACTGTATTGGTTTTGGAGATTTTCATTTTGAGAAAATTCTTTCCAGTCATAACGTGGCGCTTGTGGTTTACTCTTTTTGTTGGCTCTGAGACTCACTCTGATTTTTGCTGAAACAATACCATGGTCTGTATAAACTCCTTTGAATGTGTTGTAACACAGTTAAGGGCCGAATTAATCCATTTTTTGTTCAAAATGATATAGTCGAGAAGAGCTTTAGCACCATTGGGATATGTAACGGGCCATTTTATCCCTTCCCTTTTACGAAATCTGTGATTAAGCCAATTTTCTTAGCCAACTTTCAGTAGTGATCTGAAGAAGTCTGTTAGACGAAACGTGGTCATTGAAGTTTCCACATTTGGCGTTTTACTGTCATCTGATATGACCTGCTTCTGCTGGCGTGGGGGGGCAAACGTGGGCAAATTTTACCCATTGGGCGGGCACGGCCCCCTGCGCCCCCTTTGGCTGCGTGCCTGCTCACCTTGTGTTAAACGTGTGATGGTTTTGATTAAACCAGCGTATCAAGTAAATAATTGTAACGTATCTTTACGTACGAGTATTGGAATCACTGTACTTAGGTACGAAACATAGAAGAGCTAATGAGCTACTTTTTATAGAGTTAGCTGGGATATCGAACTCCGATTTCGGTCATTAATGTAATTCGGTTCGTGTCAGCGTGCTGTCAGAAAAAAGTGTTACTAAACTTAAAGCCATTCATTATATTCAGAATAATTCGTGTAGCCAATAGGGCCATGTGGATCAAGTAAACCCACTAGCGGAGAGAGGTGACTAAGGCAGCTATAGCCCTTACAATAAGTTTAAAATCTCTGTATTTTAGTAAGGTAAGTTATAAACATTCCGAGTTGTTGAACAGAAATAAAGCTATTTAAATCAAGCACATTCATGTTTTAAGTCCAAAAGCAGAATATTACTAAAATAACATATTTTTTCGTTAATAGCCCCCTTAATATTTTAGCCCCCCAATAAAGATACCGTCCGCGACCCCTAAGTATGTTTTGTAAAGCTACAAGTAGAAACTGTAGTAGCAATGTTAACTGTTAAATATTAAAAGGTTTACAGTACACAGATTCTGGTGTAATCAAGAATAGACCCTCAAATGCTGCTTCTCTAATTTTCTACTGAATGATTTATCCTCCTGTCTGGTTCCATAATTTGTGACCATCTAATAAGAATGCTTTGTCTCTAGCTTACGTTAGATTAGATAAAGAGCTGCAACATGAAGAATTTGCTGAACTTCTTAAAGGGGCTAAGAAAATGCAAAAGATCACTGCTTAACAGTTAATGTGTTACCGAATTTTTGAGTACATAAGAAAAAGTGTGCAACTAACCAGAGGATTAGGATAACACTTCTGTCAACTGTAGGAAGATCCTCAAGGTATAAACTATATCGTTGTAGTCAATGTGCTTTGTATCAACGATCAAAAGTGCATAATGTACGAACTGTAATGGAGACAACTTAACTTTCTCGTTTTTGGTAGGCAGCGGAAGGGAAACTTAACATATCCAATGCAAAAAAATGGAAAATGAGTATTGCATGTTAACGTGGATGTTCGTACATTTGGGCTACTTCAGCACATCACATACTTTTATATTCGGTACTGTTTTACTTGGGTCTCAGTGGAAAACCATAGGCCATCAAATTTTGTTTGACAAAGATAGCAAGTAGAAAAAATAGGTTTTTGTTTGAATTGCGTAGAGCATCATTGTCAAGTTTTGTCAATTTCACAAAATATTTCGGCAAGGTTCAGATAGCTGGTTTTGTTAGACACGATTCAATCGTGTAAGGGTGTGGCTTAAAGTTGTTCCAAGGTGTGGTTATCTTATTTAACAGACTATCTATACCGATAGTATGTAGTCAATGCAGAATATTGTGGATTTTTTTATTTTATGACAGTGTGGCGTCATATAAAAGTAGCACATTTAAGCATATCATCGAGAAGAGAGGATTTGAAATTTTAGTTTTTCGAAGCTAACATTTCAAATCGTCTCTTCTCCATGATATTCTCTAACTTTAATGGGTGTTGGATTGATGGCGGGCCGGAGGGCAGTTCTTCCTTGGTCAAGTCACATGACGCTGAGAGGGTGGTCTCCAATTGTGTTGAGATGGATGTCGATGTCCACCGGTGGATGATTGGGAGTCAATGTGGCGACTAGAGCAAGAGAGCGTGTTAACATTGGAGGTCACCTAGCACAGTTGGCAGAGCGCACACCGCGAAAACGTGGGTCACGGGTTCGATCCGCGGTGGTGGCATATTTTCTATTTTTCTAGTGTTCTTTTCAAATTTAAGCAGATATTAAATCCTAGCTTCACCCCAACTGCCAAACAGCTAAAGTTTAAACGATGATTAGGCCCGAACAGAGTAGAAGAAAGTAAGACACTCGTGAGTTGCTCCGACCACATCCTCTTGAACAATCACAGCAAGGCCTAGAAGGCATCACAATTTAATCTGTATTTTTCAATCTCAATAAAATCAAATATATTCAATAAAATTTTTATTGCACCATTTTTACAGCAATTTAGTGGATAATGACTTAAAAAACGGAACTATGAACTCTTGATGGAAAAAGTTTATTTACGACAATGGTTACAGAGATTCATCGCACATTCCAATACATTTGAATGCATCTTTAAAGGAGAGAACCAAATACACTGTTCCTCTTTTTAAGAATTACATAATTTTGCCTGAGGTTTATTAGGCGATATTCTTAAATTTTTCACGAGGATTGTTTTGATATTATGGAGCGAATGGAGGAAAGGTTTGGCACAGCCAATCAGAAAGCAGGTTTCAAACCATCTGATCCTTGATGATACACTTAACACATTGTGCGTCTGGTTTCCTCTTGTCAGGGGCTTGACTCAACTTAAAGTGGTTTTTCTCTTGATAGGTACTTCATTTTCAGAGTTCTGAGTGGAAAGTCTCCTTAGAAAATTGTTCTGATGAAAACGTTTCCTGCCCGACCTTTCCGTGGAAAAGTTTTCTGAGTCGAAGGGAGCCTTACGTTTTTGCCACACAAAATAAAGGCACCTTAAGATTTTTGTTTGGTATCATTTGAGCCTGAGGGTGATTCTTAAAATATTCTTAGATTGCAAGGATTTTGAGCCTCGTGATTCTTATAAAAAAGATTTCTTGTAACATAGAAACGGGTTTTTTTCAAAAGGATGCGTAGTCAAGACGTATCATGATAGAATTGGAAGTAAATAAAACATATGTATATTTGGTACCAAATGAAAGTGAATTCAATGGGGAATAATAGAGAAAGTGATTTGTGTAAAATGTCAAATGTCTTTCAGATTTTCATTCTTAATGCGTGAAAGCATTATCATATGGTATTGATAGGCCCCAGCGATGTTTTGCATAGTGATCAAACTCTGCAAAGGAAATATTACCATTAAATACGAATTTTTACCCCACTCATCAGAAAGATGACCCAAATGAGCAACCTGCTGATACAGCTGATAAAAATTTTATTTTGTATCATACATTATTCTTTCCGAATTTTTTATATGTGTACCTGAAACCAAATATGACCTGCTAATATAGCGTCAAAGTCGTAAAAATATGATTTTTTCAATACAAAATGGGAATAAGTCTGTTATGAATACCATGTAAAGTATCTGAATTATCACAAAAACATCGCAAGAAATGTTTCAATTGCAAGTTAAGATGACTTAATTAAACATAAATCAGGCATAATAGCTCTTAACACACGAAAAAACGTGCACCCAATCGTGCCCAGTGTTCCATATATGGGACGTTTACAATTTTGAAAACCACGCCTCAAATATGAAAAAGTTGGAAGAACCTATGTTCGTAATATTACTTACTAATGACAATAGTTATAAGAAAGAACTTTAAGATGAAATTTCAGACATGGTCATGAATGGGTTAAAAAGCTTACGCGGCATATATGGCAATTGTAGGATACAGTTGTGTAATTTAACTACTCATTTCACAGATTTAAAGGAGGATTACACTCTAGCCTTATGCCGTGGGCGGGCATGAGGGGACAGTGCTCCCAAATTTTTAACTTTACCCCTCAAATGATTTTCTAAATTTTCCTGTTTTGAAAGTGATTATGGTTAAATAGAAACGCCAATAAGCAATGTACGGAAATATAACAGTCAATCCTCTACTAGTGAAATTAAAGATCAAATACAAAAGGACTTTTCATTGTTTTTAGGTAATACGACCGTTCTGATCTGAAATTTAAAGATCGTGGGTAATGGAATTTTTGATCACACATTTCTTTACGCCTTTGGCAGTTTCTTTTTGTTCTTCCCGAACTTTAACGAATACATCTTGGATCGTAGGCACACGAATTCTTCCATAGGCTCTCCATTCAACTCGTCTTTCATCTTCCCTATTTTTTTTTTTGTTTTTTGTAGAGTGTAGAGGATGAGTGCTTGGGTAATTTGAAAAGTCGAAGAGGCTCTTAACAGAGTTAAGGTCGTCGAAGAGGTCATTGGTAAAGATAGAGTAGCAGAGGGAGTCCATGTCTGTGAACAGGTGACGAGATGCTTTACCTGGATAGCGATTCTTGATTACATGATAGTGAAAGTTATACATAAGAACTTTCGACAGATCCAGTATTGTGAAGCCGAGGTAGATAGGGTGGTTGAGTAACAATGACGTTTTGCGCAAATTGACGGCAACGAGGGATGGCGTAAATATTTTAAATGATCGGAAGACCGGTTTTCTTGCCAGTTTCTTCAAGCGGGAGTCGTTACGAACAAGTTCTATTATTTTATGTCCTCGTAAATTTTCCATTGTTTTACCAGAAAACAGCATTGTTCAGTAGCTTGAAAAAATCCTTTTCAAACGTATTTTGAGCCTGAGCTCGCATCGCAGTATTGAAGTTGATGTAGGGACGTAGCCAAGGTTCTTGATGGAAGGATAGTATCTTGTGGATCTTTTTCAGTACAAGTCCCTGACGCAGGTAGCATTTGAGCGTGCGATAATGGATGATGTAGTTGCGTTTGTTGAAAAGGTTTGGCGTTAATTAAGTATTCGCTAGGGAGGGCTTAAGATTGATATGTGCTTGCAGGCTCTTTTGATATGGAGATAACAGATCTGATGTGATGTTAAGGGGATCTTGTGCTAAAGAATAGTCGCGATGACGATTGTGTAGAGATGAAGGATAGTCAAGATAAACCTCGAGAATATAACCAGCCTAACCGCTACTCGAAGTTCACTTGTCTGATTTCGTTGGACGATTGCTCAAGAATTTGCTATGGCAACCTACTGCATATTTGGTATCATTTGATAGCTTGTTGTCTCAGGAATACACTGGTATTTGTTTATCTACCCAATCACGTCGGAACAACGAGAGAATGAGCCAATAGTGAGCGCCATGTACATGTGATGCTGGTCTTTTCAGTCCAAAATACTACCGTCCCCCATAGGTGACGATGGGCTTTTGTGCAGTGACACCAGCCGTCACGTATACGTGACGATGGGCCACAATGGGTTAAGTATGAGAGTATGGTTTCATTTTTCTTGTACATCACAGGTAGCAGCACTCTCGGTTGTCATAATTGCTACACTAGAGATAATAATGCTTTGTGATTTCTTTAAGGTGACTTGACAGTGGAGAAAGTGAAAGTAAAGCGATACATAGCTGGGAAAAGGTATGATAAAATTATGCTATAATATTTTTTCGATGTGAAACTTCTTCTTTTTCTTCTTCTTAGCAGGTCATGACATTGCTGACAGATGGCCTCCAGAACCTTCCCCATGCCTCTAGATTCTGCGCAGTTCTCATCCACTTGCATCCAGCCTTCTCCCCAATCTCGTCTCTCCACCTCCTCTTGTGTCTTCCTCTGAGTCTGCTCCCCTTTCTGGGCCTCCACTCAGTTGTTTTCTTGGCTCTTTTGCTGTGAAAATGTATATATATATACATAATTAAGAAAACTTGGGTTTGTTGTTACAGTGTCATAAACATTATGTAGCACTGATAAGAGCAACTTGATCATTTAATTTTTATAGTCACTGTGGCTAATTATAATACACTTTTCAGAAACTTTTATTTTGAAAAGAGCTGGAAAGTTAAATTAAAGTTGTAAGTAGTTTTTGTAATAAATGCCTTGTAGAGCTACTATACACATACTAGATTTTGTCTATTCCTACAATAATAAAACATATTGATCAAGCAAGGTAATGCAGTTCTTGGGCAGTTCAGATGTAGGATGAATAAGGTAGCGCCCTAACAACGCCGATAAGGACAAAGCGATCAACAGGAGAAGAGTATACTCCGATTGTGAAACATCCAACAAAAGTGCAAATGTAGCTACCAGCCCCAAGACAAGAAAAATAAGCGGCGACGAAAGAACATAGGGCATAGATTTGCGCCCTACAAAGATAACAAAGTTCTCCATCGGCCTCTCTAGAAGATAAGATTTTTTGTCCTTCACAATATTCCTTTGCATATCATCCATAGAATCTTGTGAGGCTTGTTGAGGTGCTCTCTGTGACGAATCTAGCCCTTCCGATTGTGCGTGCAGCTGCCCATCCTGAGGCAACGAAGTACAAAATGAAGATTATTTTATTAGAGCAATAAACTGTGGAAATCGTCTTACAAAACAAGTGTATATGTATAGACTTTCTTTATAGTATACATCGTATGGAAAGATACAGTTTGTAGTCCAAAATGCGTTTTTGTGTTTAGTCCTGTTGCCTGCTTTGGTTCTGTTGGTACACTGGAAATATTTTTTGAAGTTGAGATTTAGAAAAATATATAAGAAGCCCGTAACAATTTTCTTTTAGCCAAGATATCAGGGTAATAATTCCCTTATTACTTTAGGATCAAAATAAGTTTCGAAGGGTAAGGATTCTTGGGGTTTTGCATAATGTTTGTTTGTCATAAGGGGACCCAGCCAAAAATCAGTGAAGTAATTGCCCTCATGTGCCCTCTGCCCTAATGTTCATGGGCTGCTGTGAAGCTCTTAAAATCGTTTAAACAACTGGATCAGAATTAAACCTTTGTCGCAGTGAAACATATCATACATAAAAAAGAGCATCGTCCACTGACATAGTAGATCTGGCCCAATTCCTACTTCCGTCCCGTCGTTAAATTCCACCACACTGGAACTTCTCGTCAGTGTATCCATATTTCCCCTACCAATAAGGTAATGACCCAGAGAACTGATCGAGAGATCTAATTGGCTCTTACGTTAAAATCCCTACGTAACTAATCGGTTTTGTACCGTCATGTGGATTATTAAATCATGTGTGTTTGCTTGAGAAGAACCCTGACTTGCTGTGATACAGTTATGGTATCTGCTGTTGTTAAGTATAGCTTATCCATGGAACACCAAAGCCCTGCTCAAGATATAATATGAACCCATAGACCTCTAATTTTTGAAGAACTATAAAACAGGGCAACTCGGGTCAGTGGTTACGTCCCTGCCCTCCCCATTACTAAAATTCTCCCTACCCCTTCCTACTATGGCCTTGGCCAAGCCCTATGTAAACCTCTATGTTTGAAATTAGAAAGTGCTTCAGCTATTACTACCAGCGTGGAAGGGTCGTGTTTTATACCATTTTGGTAATGTCATGGTATGTGCTGCAGAGCACAACCACTCCCATCATGCAATACCTACATAATAGGTTAATACCGTGGATAAAAGGTTGTGTTCCTCTGATTAGCTCATACCGCACCACAGACAGAATCAAAACTTAACAAGTTATCAGAGCGAAGCATGCGTGCTCTGTAAGTTAGAGGATATATTTTCGTCCAACTCGATGTTAATTAGCCCTATTCTGCATGGGGAAGGGAAACTCTTGGAGCTCCCTCTATCTTTTGCCTACCATTTCTCACCCTTATACTTGTACCAGCTGGAACTTTCTGACTTATACGTTTATTATGTTTATTATGTTTGTCACCATAAATATACAATTTGATCAAAATAATGTTTTAAATCTTGTCAAAATTTGCTTTTGAAAACGTGTACACGCAAATAAAACAAAAATGCCACTTCAAACGATTTTTTTTGAGCGTTAAAATGCTCTCTTGATTAAAAAATTTTTTATCAAGTACTGTAAAAAATATAACCTCACTTTTATTCGCACACATGGATGATGTTTACAAAATTATGGAGATGAGTAGAGAAATTTAGAAATGGTATTTCCAAATCGGTTATTAAGACCGAGGACGAAAGTAATGTAAACTATAATAAATTAGACGAGGACAAACAAAATCAGGGAGACCATGTTTCTGGTGTGACTTCCTATCTACATCTGTCCGTCCACTCTTTTCCGAAGAGAAATGTGTAGAGAACTGAGATAATATTAAAAACGAAGACTTTGCTCTAACCTATTGATTAGTAAGCTACCAAATTAATTCAGCCAGTCCAAGTACTCTATTTCAGAAGTTTGTATCTTTATGAAGACGGGCAAAATCTGGCAGGGCACTTGCTGTAAGATAGTAGCTTCCATTTCTGGTATAACTTCGTATCCACACGCGTCGCAAAATATAGAACGTCTTTCAGTCAGAGAAGGACAGGCCACTCTTACAGAGTTTTAATTACTTAGTAGGGAATAACAAAACCAAGGCAAGGATACCACGGTACATACCTCAGTTTACGAATACATTACAAGGGGCGATTTAAGGTTCTTTCCAGCTACCTTATCAAGGCAATCCCTTAACAGAAGACTATAAGAATCCTATATAGACAATTTCCTGCTGCTAAGTAGATAAGAATTCTAGAGCATCAAGCAAGGAAGTAAATTGTTGGAGCAACATAGAGAGCGTAGAGACAGATACGAGAACCTATAAACCAGGTGGAATGAAGAAGACCGGTAATTCGCGACTTCGTACTCCCTCCGGAGTAATTAGAGAGGAAAAAAAGATGTGTCGTGAGATGACTCATGAAAAAGTGGGTTGAGTCCGGCGATAAAGAGACTTCTGGAGGGAATTACGGACAAAGGTCTAACTTCTATTCTAAAAGGGGAAGACTGTATTGATTTAGAGCACCAATGTGTAAAGTGCCATCCACGAGAAAAATTGGACCTTTTATTCTTCCGAATCCATACGAGCCTTACACACCAACAACATATTTGTTCGCTATGAATAGCTCATATTTGAAAAGGTACTAGAGGCATGGGAAATATGTCATAACTGGGCTTCAATTTTTAAACCCACACATTCGTGGCGTTTGCTTTACCAAATTTGCAATGGTGAACCCCGATGTTAATGTATTTTTGTAATAGCCAGATTAGCTCATAATCATGCAACAATGGAGAGTATTTGCGCCATGTGACATAACGAAGAAACGACTCCCATGCATCCCATCAATCTTTACTTCAGTTTATGCAGCACAGGCGACTAATGCTTTGATTCCGAGTTCGAATCGCGATTGCGACATATTTGCTATTTTTCTAGTATCTATCCAAATTGAAGTCGGAATGGTGATGAAAAGAAAGATGAGGAAGATGAGAATGATGGTAACGAAGACGATTAGTAAGATAATGAATGCTTTTGATTGGATAATATCAGATTGATTGAAAAGGCCCAATGAGAAAACGAACTCTTTTGGTCTCCAAAACAAAGGTTTTCTTGGTTTCATGCTAACTGGCCCTAGAATGGCCAAATAAAATGTAGACCTGGCCTTGCCTATGATACGGAAGCGATCGTCCGCGTACATAATTTTAAATCCTTTGTTGTCGACGATAAATACAATATATCATGAGAGAAATGAAGTTGTTCGTATTTTTCTAACAAAATTTGGTCCATTCTAAAAACTAGATTTTATTTGAGAGTTTTAAGTTAAAGTTAAGTATCTTGAAAATTTACAAATTCAATTTAGATCTTGCGACTCTCGTCAGTATCTCGGGCTTACCTACCACTCGTAATCCAGAATCAGGAAACCTGTTCAACTATCCTTGAAAAATGTCCATTCTTCAAGAAATAGTAATGCCCGGACCCATCCTCGCCCCCATCAAGAAGGAGTATACCCAGTTTTAGAACAACTCTGTAGTTAACTGCACTTCAAAATTTTCAAATTTAAGTGTGCAGATTTGATATCTTCGAAATATATATGAAGCAGGGTATTCAACAAGTCTGAGAAATGCTCTGACACATTTCAAAACTCTAGGACAGACGATCATGAACAAGGGATGCTATTTTACCTTGAAGTCCACTTCTAGAGGATGCTATGCACACCAAGCATCCCCTTGGCTACGGTATTGACATGTGATGTTTTCAACGAGTCTTGACAATTTTCCTCGTCATGATGATATGATTGTCTGTCCGTTGTAAATGATCATCATTTTTTGATTGTGGATTTAGACATTTTTTAGTATAGTAGAGTCGTAAATAAGGGCACATAGTTGCAGATATCTTGTCGTGATTTTTGCAGAAAAAGAAACAACGAAAATATAATAACACGAAAAACATCTAAAAAGTTATCAAGTCTGTAACAACCAAACTTTATTGTAAAAAACAGTGCCAGGGCTGTCTAAATAATTATTCATACTGCCCTGGACGGAATGGTATCAGTTCAGCATACTTTTGCTAAAGTATTCTACGCAAGTTAATTATTTATCCACCTAATCCCCCTGTAATGCTCTGTAAAGATAAAAGTGTGGGCCTCTTATGCTACGTAAAAATTATGTTCATGACCCTCCATCCTCTATTTTTGATATATATAGTCAAATTTTAGCATTCTCTAATTCAAACTACATCGTCATTGACTAGACATCGACTTATTCATGACCAAGAGAGTTAGATAGGCTTAAGAGGAAGGTTTCTTACTTTTTCAAGACTTTAAATTAACAGAAGAAAACAACACGATATGATTCATAAATCTAGTGGCTGCGCCTGTTATGGGGCTAATGGGGCTCAGCGCCTCCGGAGATTTTTAAAAGTTGGGTTTTAATTTTGGTTTTATCTTTACTCTCTATGTTAATGCTAACATTCCCCTCTAATTTAATTCTTAAGAGCATTGAATCTAAAATAGCTATATACAATGCTATTCTAAAAGTGTTTGCGGTTCAAATTGTTAAAATACTTTTAAAAAAATTTAAAAGCATTTGACGTTTTCAATGGTTCCATTTTTAATCACCTTCACAGTTCAAGCTTCAAGCTTCCCATTCCTTATATTTTTCTTTTTTCGAAAGATCTTAGGAAGATACTTAAAACGTAGTTTTCAGGATAATGACGAGTCTAGCGGATAAATAATCGATTTTGAATCTTACCCAAACAAGGACGTAAAATCTCCCAAATGCATTTGACCTTAAGGCAGACTTCCTATCAGTTTCATTTTCATTTTTTTAGCCTTTTCTAAATTCATGATACTCATGTGATGTCATTATGTTCAGTAAAGATATATCTTTGCTTAAATCATTTTTTTCTGAGGGTAGAAGTTGATTAGTATTTGGGGTGGTGAAGTTCATCTTTGTATAGTTTGGTTTAATTTTGAAGCTGATGCGACTTCCAAACTTAAGGGAAATAGTAATTACTCCTAGTAATGATCTAACAACATTTAGGTGTTCATGAAAATTTTTTGATTAATGTCAAAAAGTTCTAAAACTTGTGAAGTGTGCTTTCCAATGAGCAAAAATAATACCAATTCCTCGGTAAAGCACAGGAACTTTGGAGAACGAAAAGCCATCAAATAGTGAGGGCATTTGCCAAATTGCAAGGAGCAAAACCTGATTGATAAGCAAATCATGGGCGGATTATGTACAAGAAACTGTATCCAGAAGTAAACGTATTTCCTCCTTCTATCGAGTATTTCCAACGTTGAGTGCTCCTGTCTTGTAAATATCACCAGCGAGCTAAAACGTAATAAAATATGTCTAATCCTAATCACTAGGGCCCGGATAAATATTCTCATAAACCCTCCAAAATATTCTCATAAATATTCTTATGGAACCCCGAAAATATGCAGAAACCGCCAAACAAAGGCAATGGAGCATGGTCAGATGTATGAGCCTGTAGCTATTGCAGCTTTTGCAAAGAAAACGGGTTGCATTGTGAACTCTGCTGGGCTTTTCATTCACAAGGAAGATGGGTTTCTAGGGGCCAGTCCGGACGGGATAGCAATTTTTCCTTCGGGTGAGAAGGCTCTTTTGGAGGTTAAGTGCCCTTTGACAGCAAAAGGGCTTATATTGGAAGAGTGGATATCAGATCTAATCAGATTTAGCGTGTTAGAGAACCAAATTGTAGAGGTTTCAACTTCCTATCTGCAAAACTGTGGAATTTTGACGGATGTTTGAAAAGATTTTTGAAAAGATGACGGATGTGTGTTTTTCCCAGGAGTGATCGTATCAACCCGGTGGTCCTATAATGTCGTGAAAGGATACATTTGAACGGTGATTAAAAGTTCTACTCCTTTTTTGTCTAGCACACAGAGAATTTGAAACATGAGATTTAAATGTACGACGATTTATCATTGGAACGCAATTAGTAGCCAGTGTTATAAGATTAAAGCCAAGCATTTTTCTGTAAGTGATGATAATCAGTTTTTTTTTGTCACATCTTGCCAAAATCTAGTTTGTTCAAAGTAGAGGTAGGTTAGCTTGGAAATATTTTGGCCGGCTAGTTGAGCTTAAAGCCGGTATGCCTACTGTTTCTCTGCATTCTTCTAAGTTTCAAAGTACCTGAAAGGGTGAACATGCAGATGTTTAGATTGGCAAAAAAATGAACAAAATCAGATGCTGGATGATGCTTGAAACTTTTTTTTTTATACTATTGGCTGTTTTCATTCTTGTAAGTTTTTTGGTATACGTATTATGTTTAGGAATTGCCCCCATCGCAAGTTAGAAATATCACAACCTTAATTAAAAAATATTTTTATTATATTTTTCTGGTGATATCCTTTTTGCTTAGACATCTAGAATATTCCTGTGTTTTGTAGAGTATTTGTTTGTTTAAAAATAACGTATGTTGTAAAACTCTGCTATGTGTTGTGAATGCCAATAATCTACTATAAGTCAGTTAGATTGTATCGGAAAGCTGCTATGGACGAACTGTTCTATGAAATCCTAGGAAACATAATGCACAGAAAGCATGGCACAGAAAATGTGCTAGAGAAAGCGTGCTACAATAAGCGTGCTACAGTAGGCTACAGAATGCGACAGAATGCTACAGGAAGAGTGCTAAAGCCTAGAAAGCATACTTCTTGCCTCCGAAGTCTTCATCTTAGTTAACTGATGCCCTACAAACTTGAATAACGTTTTTGAAGAACTGTAGCGGAAGGAAAAGAGTCAAACCATACGGAAATGAGTTCAATTCTATGACAATTTGCACAGAGGTTAAGATGAACGATGAAAACAAAGCGACATAAACAGCACTTTTTACATGCAGAGACTGAATTTATTAATAAGATTGTTTATCCCACAGGCTACTGGTTTACAAAGAGGTTACAGACTGTAAAACCCCAAATGTATGTAAAGGAGATGAATGATTACGATCGTAACAACGTTCTACAACGATTTTTCCATTACGTTTTCCGAAAAATGCATGTTTACTTCAGGCTCAAATAAGCAAGTTAAACACAAAGCACTTCGTATAACACACCAAAACAGATCATATCTGGCAATAATTATTCGATTCTGTTCAACCAAATGATCAACCATATAACACTGTCATGTCATGAAGGCGCCGACATGTAAAAGTAGAGAAGATAAAATTGACGAAGTCATTACAAAAATGTAATTTGACAAAGGACAGGTTAGTATAATCAATAATCCAATTTAAATGGGGACAGCTATACTGTAGATATAATAACATTTTGTAGTACCTTCAGCCTCGCAATTGATGGATAGGTAATTGTGAAAGACATGGAATTCTTAGCAACTAGACATCGAATATAGGACCTAGGCTTGTGAAAGGTTCTTAATTATCTTTAGGTAGGCTTATCATCGAGAGGGGTCTAGGCGGAGGCGTTTATATACGGAGCAAATTTCGTGTATTTGACTGACTCAGTCAAATGCTAGTGGGTTGTCAGGTAATTACTGTAGGAGCGGTAAAGTCACTGTAAGGGTAAGTAAGAACATCTATTTTTCACAAGATCTCAACTCTAGAAATAAAGGGCATTGTGTCGATAAGTATATATGTAGTGTATTCTTTTTGTTTTGCATTCTGCCCCACCAGTCTCAAAGGAAATAGGCCAAGTACTCCAGTTCAAGTTATGCAAGTGCAAAAGAGCTTGATGAAATATATGTACAAAACGGTAAAGTCTATCAGGAACACGAAGGCGTGAAATGTTTTACATAAATTCAGACCAAAGTTTTGTTGTACCATGTGTTGTACCATGTTTTAAGTATGGACGGGCTAAGAAATTCGTTTGGTGCACATGTGTAAATTAGGTAAGTGAGTGCTATATTATTATGAATTGAAGAGTAAAAGTGACCAGTGTTTATATTTGTTGAAGTGTGGAATATTCTAAGATTGCCTAAGCATCCTAATTCTTTGCCAGTGCTGCTGAAATATAAATAGATGAACCCCCCTTTATCACCCCCAATCCCTGATCAAACAATTTCTGCACAGGTACCTGTTACTTCAGCGTAAGTTAAAAAAAAAGGACCAAAATTTGACGTTAAGAGTTACTATCGTGTTGCGGTATACCTTTGCTTAATTGTGCTCTTGCCAAAGTTGAAGAAGAGCTACTGGGTTAGAAAGAGGTGAACTATTAGACAAATAGAATTGTTTAACGACGATGATTTTTAAGCATTGTCTGATGCATTGTCTATACATGAAGTTAATGTTTAGTAATGTTGAAAGGTCGACATAACGATACAAGCTGTCCCTTTGGGCTCCAAAAGTGACTGTGGGCACAATTAGTACAAATGATTAAGAAAGAAAAATATTATATAAATAAATAAAAAAACGAATAAATAAAATTAATTAATCAAATAAAGGAATTAATCAATTAAAGAAATAATGCAATCTTATCGCAGAATTCTACGGCTAACTAAAGGTACAGATGATAGCTACCAATATTTAAGTTAATGTTGTCCGTATTTTGAATGATAGCCGCTTTCTTCAATTTCCGCAGACGTCAATCATTTTTATGTAATTTTAGATGTGCTTTGTCGAACTTTGAAAGATGTAAGAGAAAAACAATTTGTTTCACCACTGTATGCTTTGCTGCACCTATTACACGGAATTTTGTAAACTCCTGCGACTTCTTAAAATTCTAACCTCCCAGTTTATTTAGACCCTTTTTTTATTAGATTTTTGATTAGATATTTGAAACCCTATTTATTAGGTATATAAGTGTAAAGAGCTACACGCATACAAAATACACTAGTCACTATTTTATTTGCCTTACTTTTTTTCAAGTCCTTGCGGAGTCTCTTTAACTTGCTTTTCTGAGTCCGTAATCTTACCTTTTGCACTAGGAGAAAGAGCGTATATACAGGTACAAGTGAAGAACCCATTCAATGAGATTTGCTGGTACATACTCACTGTTATTTAAGGCAGACTAATTTCGATGTTATTTTTGTGACATGTCACTGATGGTAACATTTATTATTTCTCCAATGTCAATGACTCTAAGGCCAGGAAAGCACTGGCAGTACAGAAATTCTGCTCACCAAACGTAAAGATGACCTTGAAGTCCTTATTTACTCCCCAGAGACCACTACGTGTGAGTGAAGAAACCAGTTGTTAATTCCCAACATAAGCCAGCCTTACGGCACTAACAAAGGAGATACACAACTTGCATTCATCTGATTGCCACTTTGTAGAAGTTTGCAATTTTTAGCTTACGGCAGAGGTAGCTGTGATAAATGTACCATCAGCAAAATCTACATCTTCTAAACGTGCACTTGAACTGCAAGGGATACCGTTAGACTGGTCAAACGTGTACCGCATTACCCATACAATTTTCGACAAAAATAAACAGAGACAGAATACAACATTGTAGTACACCACTATTAACATGGCAACATTCCTTCCTATTTATTATCTAGAATCATTTGAAATAATCGTAGAATTTAGTGGCGAGAGTTTCATCTTTTATTCAGGATTTTGTATGCTGGACATACAAGAAACTAAGGAACGCTAAGAAGCTCTGGCAAAAGCGTACAAAAAAGTCTGTCATTAAACGTGATAATCAGTGTTGAAAATAATCACGATGGTATGCTACGGCGAGGATATTAAAGCGAGGTAAATACGATGAAATAAACGTAGCTGGAGTACAAATGAGGCCCGTTTTAGGTAGGCGAAGAAAGGCACTTAACAAAACCCTGAAAATGCTAGCCCCTTGAAATACTAAAACTGAATGAAAAGGTACACGTTGGTTTTTTATATAAGCAACTCCATTTTCAGGGTCAGGCCTCGAGTTGCTTAGCAATTTTTCAAGATCAGGCCTGGAGTTGCTTAAGTAGTTGCTTAGGTATCACTACAGATTATCGTTGAATTTCGTTGCATTGTAAATAATGAAATACCAAATGATGGTTGGATCCTTGATCTCTTTGCTTGACACATTATCAACAGTATTATATTTATTATATATCAACAGTTTGTATTCAATTCTTCATGAAAAACGTTCTTGATTTGTTTCTCAGGCGTATTAAAATTAACCCTCTAGAATTTGAGGCCTCGAGTTGCTTAGCTTGTTGCTTAGATTTTGGAGAAAATCAAGGCCTCACACCTAAGCAACTGAGTTGCTTATAGAAAAAAACAACATGTACATAGAAAATCCTACAACTTCACCTATTAAGGAAAAAAAATTCTTATCATTTGTGATAGATAGGGCTGCTGATTGTCAGTTTTGAGAAGACACTAGAGAAATAGAAAATATGCAACCGGGACTCGAACCCGCGGCCCATGCTTTTGCGGGGTGTACTCCACCGGCGGAGCTAGATCAAACGTGATGTTAACCTGCTCTATTCCCCAAATTAGCTTCCAATCACTCACCGGTGGACTTCGACATCCAGCTCAACGTAATTTAAGACCAGCCTCTCTGCGCCATGTGACTTGACCAAAGAAGAACTGACAAAATCTGGTTTCTCTGAGGAAGAATTTATCATAGAATTGGGTAATAAAAGTTCGAAATTTGGTGAAACTTTCATGCCGTTTGACACTTCCTCTAAAGTTTTGAAAATTTGAAAAACACGAAGACCTTAAGTCGAATCATGAATACAAGATACATTCATAGGTGGGTGTGCCGTTAACTGGCAGCTCGGGCTTGATGTTAATCGTTTGGCCCTTTTATTCTACTAGGGATTGGCATCTTTTAGAGCCCTATTGAGGAATTTTTAGTTGAGGAAATAAAAAGTTCCAGAAATGAATTTTATAAAAAGCGATGAGACATTACGGATTATTATAAGTCAGTGCATCCCAAGACCAGAGTAAACAAGTGTCCATAAGGAAGGTCCCAAACACTTCAAACTTCAACATGGACCAACGAAAGCTCTTCCATTCCCTCCGCTGTCACGAATGTACTACAGTTGTCGTTGATTGAGCGGTCCTCGGTCATTTGGCAAGGAATGGCCGTGGTATCTGTTCTCATTTATGACAGATTCTTTACATAATCCGCGGGAGGCGGTTAAGCCTACCTGATGGCATGCTGCTCTGCCCGATAGACAAAATTGAGGGGCACCCTTGGACGTCCCAGCTGCCCTTTAATTATTAGTTTGCCTCTTTGGTAGTGTTTCTGTTTATTTAGCGTAGTTTCGATGTCGTGCCCATTAATCTCCCTCCGGGGAGTCCTCACCCTCTGCTAACCAGGGGTGAGGTTTCAGAAATATCCCAGTATCTGTTCTTCGACCTGAAGGAGTTTTTCCTCTCGGCTAAGGAGGATTAACGGAGACTACGCAGCTATAGAAAAGGATCTTCATCGTCTAGCCTTGGAGAAATATCGGGGCACATCGCTGAGGATTGGGCTATTTAATTGTCCATTGGGCTATTTCTTCGTTGGATATAGTTCGAAACTTTTTTCTTATCATTATTGTGCCTCCTGGCCACTGTACGCCAAGGCACCGGAGTTAAGGGCAAGGCCCTGCCCATTTTTCCTGGCTACTTTACCGGTCAGCAGGGGTCACTTTCTATTGTTCTTCCCACAACTGGATTGCAGATACCTTCAACTTTCATCTGGTTTGTGCTTGGTTTTTTTCTGCCGATTTGGAACTTACAAAAAGTCTTTCACCTGTATTCTGACTTTTGGTATTCAAAGTTGCATATTGCTTGGATTATTGTGGATTTCAAACAATTCATATTACATTTGTTATTTTGGCAAAGACTTTATTTGCAATTTCCTCTTGTGCTCTTCATATCAGATTACAAATAATAACGAACTTTATATCGACTGGGGACAAGGTAAGGAACGTCACCTCACCAATACACATTACATCTGTATACTAGGGTACCCTTCTCTCTCTCACTTTATATTCATTTCTGTTCTCTCCTTGTGTTTTACATTATCATTACCTTCGCCTGCATTTTTAGAGCTGTATTTCATTAACCGTATACATCATCTATTTTAATACTCATATCATTCTTTACCTATATATTTTAATCTAACTACCTCAATAATTTTGTTTTTAAGATTTTTTCCGCACTTTCTTTATCTTTTTCTATACCATTCTGTTTTCAGTTTCTTTCCTTGTAATTTTTTCTTGCCTTTTCTCCATCTTATCTTTCCCTTACTGGCCCCGTAAATCAAATGGTTAATTCGGTGGTTATAAACAGTAGTAATAATAGCAATAAATAACCTTGATTTCTGCTAAGGATATCTCAACGTAATGTACTCACATTCTGGTGTGCAAACTATACGTACCTTAAATCCAAGTGGTGTGCACCCCCTTTAATTAAAATAGCTTTCAGAGTTGGTCCCAAATCATGGAGAACCTGTACACAGGAAGATCGGATCTAAATGACATTGACTCATAAAAGAAGGCTGGGCAGCAAATTTCACTATTTAAGCAAACAACGTGTGTCTCGCTAGAATGAAAGGGTAGGGGCAAATTGGAATGATAAACCCCTAAATCTGTCTGCGAAGAACAGAATCTTGTTGGAATAAAATGAATGATGAAGCAAACCTTGTAAGTTTAGTATTTACTATTTAGTACTGTTGAACATTTAAGAGAAGGAAATATAGTAAACTCTCGATAACTCGAACCTTTAAGGGATGAATAAAAAATTCTTTGATTTATCACATGATTAACTAACGAGGCTTTCGATGACCCGAACGTTCGGGAAAAGAATTCTTTAGTTTGACTTTGCAGAAGTTTTTTGTTTTAATTGACTACAACAACAAGAACAACAACAAAGTAATATACATGAAAACAACAATAGCTTGAAATATCAGTTCATTGACAGTTTTAAATTTGAAAAAGGGTCGAACATCAGATTGTATGTATTTTTCCCATCAACCCGTCTGACACTATTGTAGTGTTTCTATTCTAATTTTTGTTGACCTTCTCCAACATATGAGCTAAATAACATATCACAGTATAAAACACATAAATATATTTGGATATCAAAGCATGACGAATATCTGGACGTTGGTTGTGGACCAGAAAATCCTATTGATAAATATGCAGTTTATACCCGTAATGACAAAAAAATATCATTGGTCATTAGCAAAAAGGAAATATTGGTCGTTGCCACTTCAATATATACACTGTAGTTGAAAACAACCAAATCAAAGTTAGAACTGCTTTGGGAACCCGAGAACGTGACTCAACATTTCAATCATTAGCAAAAATTCTCAGGTACACAAGATTGCTTTTTGATTGCCACAATGATGGATAGCGACTTATTCATACGAGAAATTGTAACTTCTAGGGCTTTTCTTCGAAGGATAACACGAAAATACCAAGAATACCAAGATTATTTAGATGCCTGGACGTCTCTTCAACTATCGATTTTAATTCGAATCTTTATATGTGTACAGTCCATACATCCAATGATGATAGGTAGGTTGTTTTTATAAAAAAATGTTATTACCTGTTATTACTCATAACAAAAGCATCACAATATTGAGCATTGATGTTTGTTGCTATTTTCCACAGAACCCGACTGACATTGCTTAGATCAACATTAAGCCAGGTCTCTAAAGATATTTGCATGTAACCTGTTGCAAAATATTACAATCCTATGCAAGACTGTTGCAAAGGAGTTAGTGCTGAGTTCCAGCGAGTAGCGTGTTAAAGATCAACCCTTAGTAACCCGCATGAAGTTGTGTTTCTGAAGTAAAAACAGCATCTTAATTTCTACTTCATAAAAGTCTAGAGGGTTTGTACGATCTCTAAATAACCTTTCTCGGCTAAAAAGTCGACACATACAGATGTACACAAGATTTATAATATACTTCTTTAAGTAAGGAAACGCGTAGCAAAAGTGAGAATTTGACTGTTTACTACCTATCCAAGATACCTTCGCAGCTTATTTGATCAGAGCCAAGTACCCACTTTCTATTTGAAGAAAGTTACTTCCTAGTAAAGCGTTCGTGCATGCCGATTTGCTCAATACGAGCTTACTAACTAGTGCGTACTTCAAAATCCAACGCCAAACTACCAAGTTACTTTTTGTGCATACCACCCTAGGTTGAAGGCTCGCTTATAAGATAGAAATTGACTCTATCGAATATTAAAGCAATAAAAGCATACTAAAAAATAGAGTAGCTTTGACTAAAATAGTCATGACTAATGACTAATCTACATTATTCTTTGATCTTTTGAATTCTGGGGAACGATTTTCTCCAACGTACATTTCTAAAACGTTTTTGTGACAGATATCCATATAATTTGAGGGGATGAAAGCCACGAACGTATGAAATTGTTTGCCATTACTTTCAAATAATAGGAAAGGATCGTGCATGATGGGATAAGTGAACGTAAAGAACGTATAAAGAACGTAGTAAAGGATTAGTGTCAATATTTTGTAAAATAACGTGGGCATTTAAGCAAGCCTTTTGTAAACTGTAAGACCAGTAATAATCCTCGACTCCTCTTTCTTATTGATTGAGTGGATGAAAAAGATTTCTTTCATCACTACTGTTTACTAAAGTAATTAAGCCTTTCCAATAAAGTTTTAGACAATTGCTACTACTGTATATTACTATTTTCGCTTTTTTCCTGTAATTGTAATACGGACCTAGATTGAGCACCAAAGTCATAAAGATATATTTAATATAGTACAGAACTATTTAGTTACTTATAGATCCAATTGAAGTAAAGAAATCTCTTGAGAATCAATAGAACAGCGATGAGATAAATCTGTAAAACTATTCACCTTGGTTATTGTTAGCTTTTCTAAGCTATTGCTTTATATTAGTAAAATTTGCACAAAATATTCGCCTTTTTGCTGTATTCCATCCTCGTTGCAGTAAAATATACTTAATTTAATAATTGATAAACCGTTTGCTTCCGTAAAGGTTTCCCATATTGGTACTTATTTCTTTCTTCCAGTATTGCTAAGAATGGATCTCAGAAAAGTATTAAATTTTGATTGTACTAGGTTTCAGAAGAGGGCTACATCTGGTTGCTTGGGGTGACATTGACGCCCAAAGGTGGCCAATACACGAGGACCCCTAATGATACTGTTGCGGACCATTCCGCTTCTTGGACAGTTCAGCTTCGTGGTCTCCTTTTAGAGTTGAAGACTGATTTGTGGGTTTCAAGGCTTCCACCTGACCTTGTGGGTCTTATAAACAAAAAAAATACCATTAAATTTAAACAAGTAAACAAAATCGTGTAGCCTCTGAAAACTGTCGGGTTGAATAACGTATTTTTACTGAAGCGAAATTGTTCAGACATCCAAATCTTGTTTCCTTTCTTTAGTCCGAGGAAGAGGCCACGAAGCTGAACAATCAAGGAAGCTAAATTGGTCTCATCAATACCACTGAGTTTGGCATAATTTTGGACTTTTGGCAAGATATAGGTGGAAGTCCACCGAGACATCGGATTGTTTGACATCGGATTGTTTGACATCGGATTGTTTGCCATCGGTTTGGCATTGGTTTGACATCGGTTTGATATTGGTTTGACATCGGTTTGACATCGTTTTGATATCGGTTTGACATTGGTTTGACATCGGTTTGATATCAGTTTGACATAGGTTTGACATCGATTTGACGTCGCTTTGACTTCGCTTTGTCGTTCCTTTGACATAGGTTTGATATCGGTTTGACAACATGCGGGTTTAAACTGAGCTAAATAAAATGCCCACATTTGTTAATATCGAGTACTTAAGTACATTTACTTACTCTGCAATGATTTTAAATTTTCTATCTGTACATTTTGCATGTACAACGGTGGACATTTGTCAAATTATTTAGGAGGCGATAGCCGGGGGGCTATTTTGATCTCGCTTACATGATAGATTACACATAAAGATAATTTAATTAGGGATAACATCTCCATAATCAAAAAGTTAAATGCTGTTGCTGAAATTGGATTCTCTTCTGGTATATTAACATGGATTAATGAACATTTTGAACGCTTAAGAATAATTGTAGGGGCGACTGCACCCCAAACTGTTGGTGCCAGATCCTTAGATCTCAAACAGCGTCTACGTCATTTATTATTGTATTGAGAATTAAATTGATTCCATGATTGCAACTGTTTACCTGTATACTCATATCTTTATACAAATGATAATTATTATAGTGAAGATGTACAATTAAACTAAATTTATGCAATATTTGGTGCCAGATCCTTAGATCTCAAACAGCGTCTACGTCATTTATTATTGTATTGAGAATTAAATTGATTCCATGATTCCAGCTGTTTACCTGTATACTCATATCTTTATACAAATGATAATTATTATAGTGAAGATGTATAATGAAGATGAAGATAATCATTTTATTCCTAGCTGTTGTTACTGTTCTCAGGAAAGATACAGGAGAACGTTTTACTGCTAGATTTTGTGAGGTAGTCTCCCAGCTTAACGATTGTCGTCATTTATGTTCAACACTAATCGTTTATGATTGACAGGCTTTATTATTGAAGACTATTCAACAATTTCATTCGTCTTTTATGACTCTTTAGATGACTATGTACTATCAATTTCTATTCCCTCTGTCATGTTGATGTTTAGTGGAACTTTTTCCAATTCTCTTTCCGGTATATAAGCTTTATTCACTCTAAAGCTGGCTGTGGAGAAATTCTTTAGAGTGCTACTAAGCCCCACAATTTGTGAGTATTTGAGACATACTGATCGTTTGTAGTTGTTTATTCGCTTTTCCATGGCTCTCTTCGTTTCAAAAAGTAGACAACTTTGTTTTTGGAAGGGATTTGATTAAGTACTTCCTACTAGATTATTTCCTGTCATACTGGGATCCTAGCTTGACTTGACGTAAATGGAGCACCATGCCCCTCAAAAAAGAGGCACACATGTTAGGACGTCCCCTTTTAAACAGTGAGAGTATTTTAGATTTAAATTCAGCTACATCCCATGTTTTAATAGCCATTCTACATATGTTTCGGACTTCTTTTTCCCATGCTCAGGTTATGATTCGGTTGTGGATTCAAGCTCTGACTCAGACTCACTTCCACTGGAGAGAAGATCTAGATAACTGATCGATTCCCCAGGTGCAACATCTAGTCGGGTTCTTTTAGTGTTTTGTTGGACATCATCTTCACCAACAGGGGATTCTCTCATGCTCTGAAGTTGATGAAGCAAAGATTGATTAAGTGCTAATTTTGAATGTATCACATTCTCACTGGGTAACTTTTGGAGAACAATGTTTCAATTAAACGGGTATAAGCCACACTTGCAAAATCCACTAAGTAAATTTTCCTTGGTTTTACATTCTAAGCAACATTTTTCTCAAGTTTGCAAATTCTCTTTTGGAAGGGGACCATTGTGTTTTAGTCCCTGGGGTTACTTTCCCCCCCCCCCCACATTTCATAATGGCTGCCGAAAATCCATAATGGTGGGTGGCCAAAGTTACCCCAATGAGGGAAAATCACTGGGGTAACATTGGCCACCCATAATTTTTTACCTTGAAGGTTAGGCTCTCAAGAGAGCTTTCTAGTTAAGGGAAGGTATATCCAAATAGCAAGTTTTGGTGCAACAAGATGGTAACCCAGGTAATGTATATACCTGTAGAAAAAAGTATAGTGTTTTAGTTTGACCTATTTCTGGTAAGTTTCTTGTAAAACTTAACTTCGTGCTTTAAAACCAACTCAAGAAAGGAAATGATTTCTATATCTTTTCATGAGAAACTAGAACCCTTTAGGTAAGATAGACACTAAAAAATTCTATTCAAAAGCCTCTTCTTTGGCAGGAAATAGTGTTGTTTTGGATGCCAGTCTAGGTGGCCAAAGTTACCTCCAATGCCAAAGTTACCCCGTTTTACGGTAACTAGTGCAATCTCTAATTGATTATATGTATCTCTGATGTTCAGGGGATGCGAAGAATAGGTTGTATGCTCTAGCTCTAGCAATCAGAAGTGCGGTAGCCCAGGGCCCTGCTCTCAAGAAGGGCCCCGCGCTTTCACCTCGGAAATATTTTTTACCTCGATTTCTCCTTTTTCAAAAAGCTTTTTCAGTAATCATTTTCTTAGGAAACAATTTGAGTTTGGCCCTGGTATGAATGAAATCTTGTCCAAATATGGTCCAATCGGGAGATTAATAATGCCCCTAGATTGCCTACTCTTGGATCCCTAACAGGCGTCTTCCCCGCATATAATATTTGTCCAAATTTTGGGCGAAACTTCGAAACTTTTTAAGGTAAATCTATGCTTTTGACGTACTATTTTGGTCCAATTTTTCATCACCCCGCTTATTAAAACCATGTCTCTTCGGGACCTTTGATTATCACAGCCAAAAACGTCCTTCGTCCATTCAGTCAGCTTCTCTTTTCGTACTCTTTGATGTATACACATGCTGCACTGCATATAAGGATTATTACACAAGATAGACACCGTGAAAGACCCATATTATGTGAGTTAAATTGGGTGAGATATTGACAAATATACACCTCGGTAAGGGCCCCGCGTTGGAAAAGTGCCTAGGTTCCCACACGTTGGAAAATCGCCCCTGGTGATGTCAGTGTTTTCCAAGTGGCTGTTATAAACATTCTTTGTGATATCCATTTGTAGTGGTGGAGCTGAACTTTTATTCGATAATGTGAAGAAACATAGTGTCAAGCTTCAACAAAGATCAGAAGGAGCATGTAAGTTGGATAAATGATCTCGCAATTGCATAATAAACTAATATTTGGCAGCCGGTCTGTCCTTCTTCATTTGAAGGTAGTTTATAGAAATTGATATTATAACACAGAGTGTAAATTTTTCGCAATATTTCGCACGTGTACTGTTCTGAAATCACAATGACATATTTTACGGAGGATGGAACTGATCAATCTGATTGTTTTAGCATTTGATATTTAACCGGTAGATCCATTTTTGTACACGGACAATTGCTTCCGTATCATAGGAAAGGCCATGTCTGCATTTCATTTGGCCGTTCTGGAGTCAGTCCACGTAAAGCAAGGAAACATTTACTATGCGGACAAAAAGAGTTGTATTTTTATGTTTTATTATTATTATTATTATTATTATTATTTTCAGAATGGTAAGAAGTTAAATGCCAGATGGAAATCTTAATCTACTTATAAAAATAACAGAATAAGACATGTTGAGATTTTCTCTTTAAAAACTAACATTTCGCCAAATTTTACTGTTGACATCTTCAGAGTGAAATGAAACTGATTCATCTAACTGCATAAGAATCATATATCAAGAAACAGAGAAAAATTAATCATCTAAAGGTAACACTACATAAATGAAAAGACTCGCAGAAACAAAGGAGTAACAGGAAAGTGATAATAACTGACAAACAAATAGAACCATAGGAAAGAAATAGAAATATAGGAAAGAAATAGAAATACAGGAAACATATAGAAATATAGGAAGCATATAGAAATATCGGAAAGAAATAGAAATATAGGAAATAGGTAGAAATATAGAAAACAAATATAAATATAGGATAGAAATCGAAAAATAGAAAAGAAATAGAAATATAGGAAACATAAAAAAATATAGGAAAGAAATAGAAATATAGGGAACAAATAGAAATATAGGAAAGAAATAGCAATATAGAAAACAAAAAGAAATATAGGAATAAAATAAAAATGGGTAGACGACACATTGCTGCTTAGAACGGAAGTTGTTAATTACTGACGTCTCATCAGAACAAGTACAGAATAGGGTGTTGATTGTACCAGGTATTAAGCACTCAGTAAGTTATCAATTTATAGATATTAACTTTATCTGAAGTTACTATAAAAGAACATATCAAGGAATATAGGAAGCAAATAGAAATAGAGGAAACAAATAGAAATATAGTAAACAAATAGAAATATACCTTTACTGAGTGTATATACATTTGAAAAGTTGGTCAGTGGTACAAAATTTGAGTATTGCGTTGAGTAACGGATTCGTTCTGCTAAAAGTTTTTGCCATACACTAATTTCAGTGATCATATTGAGTGAAATGAGAAAGCTATTACGCGTGATTTATAGGAAACGAGAAGACCAAATCACGTCGGTCCTCTTTCGACAAAAAAAAACTTGTTAACAATTTACGCCTTTTTCAGTAATACGAGTTGCAAAAAAAGTGTCGCTCTCATGACCGTTATTTTCTACGACGTGTTTTAGTCTCGTTCCCTATAATTTCATCGTAATAGCTTTCTCAATTGCTGTGATCAGTGTTTGGCGAAAACGTTTAGCAGAATGAATCCGTGACTCCACGCAATACTGTATATATATGTATATATATAAAATTCATTAAATACACAATTTCGTTGACGTTTCGATGTTACCTTTTTCAAAAATTGCTTTACATAGATCACGGTCCTGCTTAAATAAGAAATCAAATTTGAATGGCAGTACACTAAAGAATAATTAGAAACACACATTTACACTTACACCTAAGACGATTAACAAGAACAGTAGCAAACACGTCACATACAAAGAATAAAAATACATTAACTACAATCACCAAGAGGCTCCTGACGACAAAGAGGAAAAGAACATAGAAAAGAAGGCGAAAATGACGAAACAAAGAAAGATCAACAACAAAAAAAACTCTAGAAACTACCTGACTCCTGAATAAACAACTATAAATTAAAATGACTACTGAACTATCTCTACCTCCCGACTATTAAGTCCCCACGGCGCAAAACTATCTAATTCAAACTGCCAAAACAACTCCCTACGCCGGCTACCACTATATAATTTGTCTATCAATCTAACACTAACATTGTCTAAAAAACCACTATGACCCTCCTCCTGAAAATGTTGGAAAAAATCCCTCTGCGGTACCATCGTTTTAGATAATAGTTTTCTGTAGCCACGCCCTGTTTCATTGAAACGGGACAGAACTTGAAGCACGACCAACTATCTTTCATAGTTTTACCCTTGGTACGGTCCTAGTACTATCAGTACATAGTAGTATCTACTTAGAAGTACTGTTACCTATTTGATGTTAAGTAAACGCAACATTTCGCAGGTTTCAAAATATTCCTGAAATCACTGATCAACTCATTAATTTAGAATTACGAGCCTGAGTATTTATCGAAACGTTTCAACAGGTAAATATTATGAAAAGTGAAGTGATAAACAAATATTGAACGTACACATCATTGGTGGTAAAAGAGCATCTGTGGTCAGAATTCCCATAACTGTCTGGTCGATGACTTGAACACCAACATCCCGAAGTCCAGGTCGTCTTCCAATAACTATGAAAATAAGGTATTGAAATCGAATCAAATCTTAAACACAATGTAGATGGTATCGAATCAAATCTTAAACACGTTGTAGATGGTATCGAATCAAATCCTAAACACGTTGTAGATGGTAAGTCAAACAATGAGACAACATAAGATAACAGAAATACTAGGTTCTAATAATGTAAAACACAGCAACTTCACTCACTGAGTCAACTAAGCAACATATAAGCAATAAGAGCACCTAAGCAAAATCAATCGATCAAGAATCAACTGATTTATCGATTGATTAATCGGTCATCTATCAGTTTATCTATTTTCTAGTTCCCTGAAACATTGACGTGCTTCTAATGTGTTGCTTTATTCAGTAGGCTCTATCTGATTTCCAGATAGTGAACCTGTCACATTTAATGTATCTGCAGATACCTGGAATTTGCGACTGGATTATGAGGTGAAAGGTTTGAATGTCATCTTTCTAAACAAGAAAAGATACAAATATCCTCACTGTGTAGTATTCTAGCTGACCGCGAGATCCTTGGAATAGTTACGTTTCAATAAAATTCGGCCTTAATTTTTTGATTGGTAATTCATTTTCGCGTAGCACGGCGCCATTTGAATTTAATTTTATGAACGTTAACTTTTTTTCTCGAATGGTTTTCAGATATATATTTTGTGCTGATTTTAATAAGTTTAATTGCTTAATTTCTCTATTTTCATTCGCGTTTATCTTTAGAACATGAAATACGCCTTAACACATGCACATTGTTTTCCGTAGCTGTCAGAAACCTGAAGGCCAAAATGTGATAATTTAACAGCTGCAATGTGGAAGGACAGCGAAATAGTTGCATGATAAAAGTGAGAATTAAGACATAGTTCGCATCCCCCTCAAAAGGCAGATGGGGGAGGAGGGTCAAGCATTTTCAAAATTTTTTGTCTAGGTGGGGGTTGGCTCGAATCCCATTTACAGGTGGGGGGTGGCCTCTAAGGTGGGGGTTGGTATTTGTCGGTGGGGTTGTAAACCAGTCTAAATTATTTTTTTTTCACGGCGGTATCCACTTCAAATTAAAAGTTGGATTAGCGATTCTGGTTCACCTAACTTAAGAAAAGTTTTTCTCTCAAGAAGGTGGGCCTTTGGATGCTTTTCTTCAAGGAAGTGGCATTGTGAAACTTTTCAAGTGATGAAATGAAGTGACATTGGGTAACCTTTAAAGTGATGAAATGTTTCAATGAAAGAACTCTACGTTATAGTGCCGTTTCTAATTACATTATTGGTGGGAAGTGGCGATTTGAACTTTTGGAAATTTATGCCAAAAAAATTCTTCCAGGTGGGCGTTGGCCTTTAGAGTTCTAGGTGGGGTTGTCTTTTTAGATAGGGGTTGATTTTTCTAGGTGGGGGCCCAGACCCCCTTGCAAAATATGTAAGATGTAGTTAAAAAGCTTATAACGGGACTGAATTCCGAGCGAAGAGATAACTATCAGGGAGAAGGGTGGAAGGGGTTGTTGGCTGATGTAACTCATGTTTAATGTTCGATATTTTTCGAATATGCTACGCATGTGTGTTTTTGCCGAGGGTTTCTGTTTGTAACCCTATCAAGTCGTTTTAATGTCTTTACCTGAAATTGACACTGTAATTTTAAGTTTTACGGGCTTTAAGTTTTTTATTTTTAAATCTTAATAGAAATACTGATATTTACCAGAGATTGTAGTTCCTATGTGTCTCTTTTCAAATATTACTTTCTTAAATTTTTATTGGATATTATTGAATATTGCTACTAACATTAATACGACCTCACTTTTTCCTGTCAATCATATTGTCCCACATTCGTCAGCCTTTTACAGTTGCTTGATTTCATAATTCCATCGGAACGACTACAAAGCAGACACAACACCATACCTTCTAAGCATCTTTAGTATATTGTTGATGTCTTATAACTTAGAATTACTCAAATCTCACTTCCTAATATACTTGTACATGCGTAAGTACAGCTATCCTCCTACAGGCAAGTTCAAAAGTGTCGCCAGTTTGCTAGAGTTGTTTTAGTTTTGCATCTAGAGATGCTTAGACCCCTAGCATTGTTCTTCTTAGTGCTTATACCTAAATTTAGAAATATAGCTGGGACAAACAAATTCAACTGAGCGCCCCAGTAGTGCTTGTTTATAAACATAAGATCAACCGCATGTTTTTTAAATCAAGTCCGCACAAACGGCAACCGAAATTGTAAAGAAATTGTAATCTTCTCAGAAGGTACTGGCTTAGCAAACAAGGTCTTACTTCACTTTGTATTAGTATACCACTGACAGACTTACAGTATACCATCAAGGAAACTTAAATCCAGTGGCAGCTTGGTTCGGTACAAAAGCACATTTTGGGTCATAAATGCAGGCAGATCATGCAACTGCAAATACCAATCAATAAACAAGATCAACCCATGTTACTTTTGCAGCCAACAAAGACCACTTATCGAAAGTCGTTTTACTTCTAGTTTAGGTTCTTTTAGAAAAATCGTGTGTATGATTTTGTTTTCTGCTGCATTTATTTTGTTTTGGGACCTGTTTGTCGTAGGATCAAAATCCTCCCTTCAGTATGCCATTTCTGATCTCTATCCCGCATATACGGTTAACACCAGCTCTTCCACTGGTCATATGTTGCAACGATGACTACTTGATTATCTCACGGGCTAGCGGCATCGTCAAGAGAAAAGTCGCGCGTGTAGGACACAGGGAGGTTGTAAGCATTAGGTGTGTGCGTATTTCTCACCACACTAACGCCGACCTCGTAAGCCAGAGGAAATCAGAGGTACGGCTTAAAAAGAAATCTAAACACAATTACAACTTTGATTTTTGACCCAATAAATTTAGTTGTATAGAATAGTTTTTGACATTTAATTCTTGTTTTTATTTACGGGAAACGAAATCGTCAGGAAATAATGAAATAGAGTTCATAAAACGTAATTGAGAGATTGCAAGAAAAATACCTAGGCTTGTATGGGAACGTGTGTAAGTGTTTCTATATGTTCAAGAAACGTAGTTCCTCTCCTATTTATCCACCTATTAAAAGTCGATTTAGGATCAGATATGGCACTCACGGTCAAGAACGTATACGATCAGCAAAGCTCTACAAAAATTAGTTATTGTGGTGCCTGTTGCCAAAGGTTAAGCTTACATACTCATGGGATTTCTTTTAGTAAAGTATAAATTATAAAATTTAATTTTTCAAGCTTTCAACTACCATAAAAAGACTTTGTGGTGTTCACTTGATGACCATACAATAAAGATTGGCTTTAGTTGTATGCATGTTTGGGGGAAACCGAGCCTTGCCGTAAGGGTACAGAATGAGGCTACCATCCAGCCTTATGAATCTCCCTTCAACACAATATAAGTCTACAAGTATGCGAGGTAAATAGGCTATGACTCGTAACGGATAACTCCAACGCTTATGCTGATGAAATTGCCTGCCGACTACAAACTTTATAGTTTCAAATTGTGAACGTGTGATCGACGACAATTTTTTTTAAGATAATGAATGAAAGCAATTACTTTACCTACCGCTTACTATTTACATTCCAAGTATGTGTGCGTTTACTTTCACATTCAGGGAATGACTGAAGATGCCTTTTTTGAGACCTTTAATGATCTGTACACCCAAAATTTATTATACTGCCATACAACTATAAATGAAACGAAAGAGGTTGTAAAATAGGCATATTTGTCGTCGCTAAAGGCGCAAATTTGCATGAAATGATTTAAACTGGCAATGTATCATGTTTTGGGAAAATATAAATTTGGTCAATTCTCAATTCACGTCGAGTTTTAACTCGGTAAAGATTCAGGCTTTTTAAATCTTCTTTAATCGTTGAATTAATATTTGAAGAAAGTAAATCATGACATTCAAATTGATAGTTATTTGTGTGATTTAATGCAAGTTCTAAATTCTAATTGGAAGCTGAAAACTGCATTGGTGACAGGATTAACTATCGTATTTCCTGTTTCTACGCTTATGAAATTTTGAATATGTTATATTCCACGTTTATTGGAGGGAAGAGTTTATTAAAGTGTGGCTTTTCTTCGTGCTACGACTTTTCATCACGCGACAATTCATCTCGCGACGATTCGTCCCGCGACAATTTATCACTTCAGCAATCCATCACGCGACAATTCATCACAGCGTCAATTCATCATGCGACTATTCATCGCCTGAATTTATTTATTAATGCCACCAAATTACAACAAAATCTACTTGCAGGCCAGATACTGCACTGCTTTTAAATATGTTAAAATGTTAGTTTCATCTAACATAACTGACGTAAAAGACTACAAGCGACACTGAGAGCCGACCATAGAGTAACAAATATAGATAAGGTAGTCCAATGCCGCTCACTGTGCCTCCGAATGGGTAAATGGAACTTGGTCATCATGCAGCAAGACATGTGCAGGAGGTAAAAAGCTTTCCTTCTTTCCTTTCTGCAATGGTACAGTAAAAATAGCACTCAAGATGAATAAAATATGCGAGCTCAATCAATGACATCATTTATCGAATGTTATCGAATTAGCGTTATGTCACTCTTTCATTCTAAGTTATCGTAATGTAGTATGGTACTTTTCAACTTTTTAACGTGGATGTTCCTGTGCTATTTTTATGACTCGCGATCTCTTGCTGTCCCATACATGATTTTTAGGGGGATGATCAGCTAGAAAGGTTAGATGCGATGGTGAGACTCATACGCTGGGGCAGTAAATTATTTGGAGGATGGAGATATGTTTCTAGTTGTGTAACTGTCATATGTTTCGGAGGGGTGAGGGAGGAGGGAGATCTGGGATTAAGTGGAGAAAGTACTATAGACAAAAGTATGCAGGGGCTAATAAAACATATGTGAATTGTCCAATTCAATGTTAAGTAGCTTGTTATAACACTATTTCCTTGGACAAAATTGCTTAAATATTCTCGCCTTTTGGATTTTCCCCTTATTCCTTCCTTACATATATATAAGGAGGGTGTCAACCGCTAGGGTAGACATTTATTGTTCGAGGAGTAGTAATTGAAATCGAGGAGATCTAAGTCCCCCTAAACCTAGGCGGAGGAGAGTATAATGTTAGAGTCACTACTTTTTGGTAAAATGATTTAGTGGATCTGCGTTTTTTCAAGGCTAAAAAGCCGGTCATCTCTACAGATTATTATTATGCAATAGAGGTACTTAGGATGTAGTTTTCGTAATGCACACGAAGGCTAGTTGAAGGTACGGGGTTATCAGGTTTTGGTTTAATTGCCAACTATTAAACGCAGCGTCATCTTCATACGTTCATAGTTTCCGTACCAAGAAATTTAATGTGGTATTTCATTATTTCAGTGAACACGGTCTTATTTTGTTGTTAAGAAGACAAAAAGTGGACTACAGAAAGAATATGGTTGAAATAAGGCTTCCGTGTCACGAAATCGTGAAAAATGGCATTGTGGCGCAGTGCGCGTGGTTACCAGCTCCGCACAAAAAGACTACTTGGACCCATTTCTCTTAGTAGATAAGCTAAAACATTAACTGCAACATTAAAAATATCAACCTCTTGTTATTTGTGAGTAAAAAGTACGCAACAGTGCGTCGAGTAATCCCTTTACCAAATATACAACTCCAAGAAAATTTGCCAAAGATGTGTTTTTCCTAGAGAAATATAAAATGCTTTCGCGGCGTGCGCTCTACTAACTAAGTGTGGGTCACGGGTTCGATCCATAGTGTTCTTTTCAAAACTGACATTTCAAACCCTCTCTTCTCGATGATACTAATAAAATGTTTTAAATTTTTCTTTTCGTGCACGCTGCAGATTTTTAAAAAGCTGTATCGTTTACTTACTCATTTTCCTATAGTGTTGTGCACTGAACACCCACCTTTGAAACTCATTCTTAACTTAAGTAGTCCTGGCAAGGGATAACGCCTTGCACGTTAATGACCCAGTTAATTTTTCTCAAACTTTGCCTGTGCTCTCATTGCACGCAAATCCAAACGCATTGTTGCTTGCAACCAGATCCCATGGCCAAGAAGAATTTATTATGCATATGGGCTAAAAAGAGTTATCGCAGATCTCTTGCGGACCATTTGGATTTTGCATACTCTATTATAAGTCACAGACCGTAGGTTACTTATCTAGCGCGCAGGGAGTGATGGGCGTAAAATAAATGCAGTCTGTAGTGGCCCCTCAATATAAGCATGCGTTGCATTTCAGAATTTAAAGTGAACATCCGACAATACAATTTTCTGTTCCCAAGTACCATTTAACTTGACCACAAGTTTATTCAAACAGCTTTCAAAAGTCATCCAGAAAAAGGAATTTTAATATCAGTTAAAAGCAAGTACGTTGTGTTTGTTTCAGGAGAGTTTCTAAGGGCCCAGTTTACCAATTAAGGGCCTAAACGACGAGGTGGGAGCATGGACCCTGCGCTTTCCTTCGAAAAGCACAAACAGTGAACTGTGTGTCATTGTGTTAATGTTAGTATGTGCACAAATGAGTGGACATTTATCTGCACGCGTGAACTCTGAAAAGAGTTTAGTTTAATTACACTATTTCGAAGTACTTTAGAACAAAGAAAGTTGTCCGAGATATGGGTCTTTCAGAATATCTGAAACATCACAAATGAATTTTATTTAAATTGAAGTGGGAAGAATTTCAAATCAGGAAATCTCGGTTTGCTCAGTTTCGCTGTGGCTCAAAGCCGTGTCTGCAAGCTTGCTAAGTTGTACCCCCTGCCTCGAGTCATGAAATGCAGAAGGTGCGTAGCCCAGCAAACGACTACTAACAAAAGGAAGGCACGTTGTGGGCCCTTTTTCCGCTAATGTTTCGAGATTCACTATAAACATTAAGTACTCAGCAGACACATAGCATCTATTATATATTTATCACGGTCGGAGCATTACCACAGTAGCTTGCTTTCTTATTTCACTAATGGTGCTGAGGGGATTCGAACCCACGACCCATTGGTTTGAAAACCACCACCTTAACCATTGGACCATGAAGTCCAATAATTAAGGTGAGAAATTTTCAAGTCAATCTCGTCATGTTTTCGCCTCCGCTCAGTGGGTAAGGGGAAATTCATTCATTATAATTATGATTAATATATAATAAATGCTATGTGTCTGCTGAGTACTAATATGTATATATATATATATATATATATATATATTCTCAGCAGACACATTGCAATCGTATATAATTCTCAAATTCTCAAAGAGTGGAGCGTTACCACAATAGCTTGCAATTAATGGGCGCTGAATATGTATATGTCTAGCTAACGTTGTATTTGGTAACCCTATTTTCCTATATGGTTGGAACATCCCGTTCATTTAAACCGCTGGGTTTAAAGTTTCGTAGCATGTGTTGCCAAAAAGATTCCCTCTGACGTAAACATGTCTCAGTCTACATATATATATATAAATCATACATCATAAAAGGCCACCTTCATCTTTTCAATGTGTGGTTTTCATATCTTAATAAAGATATTTTCTACTTGCCTGCCTGGGAAATTACTTAAAAATCAATAGGTGGGGGAGGGTTGGAATAAAAATGTCCTGGGTGGAAAATTTTTTTAAAAATTAATTAGTGGGAGGGGGATGTCAATTAGGCACCCAAGAGTAGGCCTACTCAAGATCACACAGAAATGTTGAACATCATGATCGAACCCACAACTTTTTGATTCTTCATCAATTCTTTATCCATTAGATCACCCTGTTATACTAAGTTAAGTCGTTAATTTTTATTAAATATGCACAGTTATTTAATGAGTTATGACCAGGAGCGCACTCAGGCACTTGAGAGAAAAAGTTATTCACATTTCGTCGAATTTTGTCAATAAAATGTTTCCGTTTTAGGTTACCATTGGAATAAGTCTTCCTCTGGTATACGATGTTAAATATCCAGGGTAATACACAAAACACGGTGTGAATTTACTAATTTGTTGTATTTACCAATTTCACTTCCTTGTCTTTTCAACAGGATCTACTCCTAAAGGACTTTATATACATGGTGGGGTTGGCAGTGGCAAGACTTTGCTTATGGATCTATTTTTCGACTGCTTACCAACTCCAATGAAGAAGCGAGTACACTTTAACGCTTTTATGTTGTATCTGTATTCAGAGATCCATCGTTGGAACCTTTGCTGTGGCGAGGACGATGAATTATCGGATTTGCTAACTCCTACTGAAACTATAGCAAGGAGAATTCTTCAAGATGCATGGATCGTATGCTTTACTACTACTACTACTACTACTACTACTACTACTACTACTACTACTACTACTACTACTACTACTACCACTACTATTAATATGGCTGAACTTTACAAGTGTTGTTTAATTTCACTAGAGTGATAATAGAATTTCTTATTTGGCTTTGCTTCCACTGACATTTGTGACTCCACGAGTAGAAGTCGACACACTCCCGCCTTTTAAACTTTAAGTGCTAAGATGTCTGAGTATATGTGAAGAACACGAGAACCTGGGGAATGGAGCGGAAGGATCATTTTGTGACAGAGAGTAGTTAATGCCACAGGGATCATGCACAGGGAATATTTCTGTAAATGAGCTATAAAGAAATTGAAAATAACTCTTTCATATCATTACGACTCGGCTTCCTATTTCAGCAGTAGAGGTAGAAGACTTGGACAGATGTAACTGAGTCTTTCTGGATTATTATTACACTAGTTACTGAATACTTCCAATGCCAAGTAATAGATAGTTTCTTCATTCAAATAATGGTGACTCACTTTGTGATTAAAATAATCTAAAGCGGTACAATATATGAAGATACATCCGGTAGGGGTAGGGTTGTTTTGGTTCACTATCATGCATGTAAACCTAACTATAATATGTGGACAGTTACTCAGTAGCACAGAACTTGAATATTGCTTAAAGTAACGGAATCACTCTCCTAAACGTTTTTGCCAGACACTGATCACGGCAATAATCTTGTCCGAAGGGTTAAAAATTGTGACATAATATTTTACGGATAGGGGAGGAATAAAACATGTCTTGTAAACAACAACGTATATGAGTGACACATATATGTCACTCGTGTTATTGAATAACGTAAAAGCTGTAAGAATATTCTTCTGGTTGACAGAACACTACCCTCTCTAATTTGATAAATTGAACCCCTAGAGCGGCAACGTGATACGCTTTTTCCTAAAACCATTAACGAATCCTCTCTAAAGAATGCACATATGTAACATATTGAAGAATATTCCTCAAAATGTTACATATGCGTTTTCTTTGCTGGGCGTTGCTGTTCATAACAAAATTACGATTTTCAAATGGTAAATCAATTACAGATATAGTAACAAACCTAACAGCAGAGCAGTCTCTCACTACTGACAACAGGTTGTACCCACGAAAGGTTTAAAACCCCTTTAAAAGGATGCTGGTTGCATATCCTCTTTAACATTATTAAGATGATGAGAACTCTTATGAATTTTAGATGATTTTGCTGATTTATTTGAAGATAGATTGGTCGGAATTTTTGCATAATTTACACATGGATAGATTGGAAGGGAGATTTCCATAATTCACAAAAAATTGCTATTGTACCTCTGGATAAAGAGGGAATTCAATTAATCTTTATTTATCTTAAGGCAGTTATCGAGAGTAATGCCAATTCTAATTATCGAGAATAATCTACCAAATTTTGCTACCTATCAAACTATATATTTCCCACTATGATAGGTGAATTAGAAGTGTTTCTTGGTTGAGACACCACTCGATCTGTGACTTGTGAAAGAAGACACAGTTTTGCTGAGCATTGCTGATATGTTCCACATCTCAAGTCGTATCTGTTCATATACTGAATGAAAAAATGTCTTTAAAGAACATCGTCTTATCATATTTTCATTTCAATGTCTAAGAATGAGGGAGTCTCAGTTCCGAAGCGCATCCTCTGCCTATGCTAAAGTTATAATTGTTATCAAAAACAAGTCAGATCTGTGAAATAATATGGACTAAACTTTGTGATGAAATAAACAAGACATGCTGTGTTTACTTTACGATGATCTCCAAATGTGAAATCGATGGTTGAGATTGCACGTAAATATTATTAATTCTCTTCAATCTCATCAAATACACACAATGAGCAGCATCATAAATAATGCATGCTAGCTTATAAAGTAGTTACATAATGGGTTTTGGATTGATGACGGGCCGGATGGCAGTTCTTCCTTGGTCAAGTCACATGGCGCAGAGAGGCTGGTCTCGAATTGCGTTGAGCTGGATGTCGATATCCACCAAGGAACAACCTTGAAGAGACTGTCGACATTTTAAAGCCATGGACGCGGCAAGTCTCACTTTAACAATTGACGGGAAATACTGAGAATCGCGGGCTTGAAGTTAAGCTTTCACTCGACTATGTGCAAAGCAAAATTAAAGCAACTGTGCTGGCTTGGTGTGGACTGAGATATTTTGTATCAGTTTCAAAGTGTAGACGAAAAACTTCCGTCTGGTTTCCAAATTTTTAAATTTATTCGGCATAGTATTGGTGAGGCCATATTTGTGCATCTGGCCATGAACAAGTGGATTCCAGACTTAATTTCACATCATATTGCCGTTATGTGGGCCAGTCTAAGTGGGCAAGGACGCTTAACAAGGAGGGACGCTTTCTTAATCAAAAGAACACAAGCTATGCGGAATAGTCATTTGTAATATAATTTTAGTAATGGTCGTACTATTATATTCTTAAGTTAGTCTCTTCTATGGTTTACTGTAACTCTGAGGTCACTGCATTGTGTCGATCAAAGACCCCTGATGAGCAGTGGGCCCGACATTGAAACTGCCCTAAATGAACAGAAAAACCACCAAACAGGCTAACTAATAAAGAGGAGCTTAACCTGCCATCAATGTGTCATCAGTAAGAACAGATACAACACATGATCCTAGCCAAATGACCGAGAAGCTAAGGTCACTACGGCGTGCACTTAAGCAGTCTGGTGACTGCCGATAAATGTCAATAACAGTTGCCTCTATTCAGAGCTTTCGCAACTGTCGACTCGGGGCCGTTCCTCACAAGAAGAAACAAGTAAGAACATTAGTGCCTGACGGAATAAGTTGCACCTATTGGCTCCCTTGTTGTATCAGTTTGAACTCATTTATCTGAACCAGCAGAAAAATAAGTGTTCAGGTATGTCTGTGATTTAAGGAGTACCTATATGTCCTGACACATGTGGGACACTTTGTGACTTGTCTCGGTTGCTTTGACGCCTCACTGTCTTACTTCTACTGTTTTTGGCTTTAAAGTGAGTAAAGATAAGAGTCACTTGAGTTATCTTGACCCAAATTAAGCATTTCCATTTCTTACAAATTTACAAAGTTACAGAGTTTCAAATTATACTCTGTATTGTATTAGTACAAAAATCTGCAGACTGCCAAAAGGTAAAGGTAGTTCCGTACTCTGCTGCGGAGGAAAGGGATGTGATTTGGTAGAAAGCTATGTGTCCTAAGCTATGGTATTGTAAGGAAGGGTGTCCAGTTCCTTTCTTTGCCACCTTAAACCTTTCCCAGCTAATGCCTGGTATCCATTTTTCTGCTGGGTTCGCAGTAGAAACTTTCTGATTGACTGCGGAGATTGGAATATGAACCATCGATCATCAGCTTGATAGCCAAGCTCTCTATCGACTGAGCTAACTCGCTAACCCGACTCCCCCACAGACAGTTAAGGAGTATAAAAACAATTTGATAGCAAAGGGAGGAGCAGGCACATGTATGACATAGCTCTCCAAGACAGCCAGAGGCCTCTCTGTAGTCCCTATTTAATTTATTTCCACAGAGGCTAATTTTGTTTAAAAGATTACTTGTATGAAAGACAAAAATTATTCTAAATAGCTTTTGAAAGAGGACAAGACGGCATTGCGTTTCTCGTATTCTAGCCTTCCAAAGTAGATTAGAATTAGAGATCAATCAGAATAATTTGAAAAGCTTCGTTACTTGTAAAATTGACAATCACGCCCGCGTTAAACATAAAAAATCATAGTACTTTGGTTTAGGCTGCGCCTTCCGAAGAGGATTTCTTCGAATTTCTAAAACATCCTTGGCAACAGGTATGCAGCCTCTCTGCGCCATGTGACTTGACCAAGGAAGAGCTGCCATCCGGCCCGCCATCAGTCCAAAGCCCATTAAAGTAAGAGAGTATCTGTTAGTTTCGAAAAGAGCACTAGAGAAATAGAAAAGATGTCATCACCGAGGATCGAACCCGTGACCCACGCTGATGAAAATATTAACCTGAAGTAGATTTCACCGGGGCTGAAGACCTTATCTGCGATAGGATAAAATAGTGACATTGGCCATTTCTTTAAAATTAGCAACTTGAGAAACGAAATTTTCTTTACCGTTGTTTGACATTCTGAAGACAAAGTGGCTAGGTTCAAAATGGGAAGAGTCTTTGACTGTGCATTCGTCGCAAACAGGAATGTGCAGCAAGATTTTAAAAAGTGCTTGAGTTTGTTTCGGCTGTGAAACTGTAACCTTTCCTTTAAAATGAACTTACTGAAATCATCCAAAGGAAAACCACTACGGGTGGTATTACGGGTTTCGTCTTCCTAAACACGCTTTCAAGTCCTTTGGAGTAGGTTAAAGAATCATTGTTATTTTTGCAACACCGTTCTCTTTCTCAAATGTACCAGAATTCATTTTGAGTCTCTGTTTAATTGTACTATGAGTGCCCCAATTCAATTTGTAAGGAAAAGATTCCAATGAAATATCCTGTATTCTTCAATTTTTCTTCTACCTTTTATATCTTTTACAAACGTTGAAGAACATGATACGCCACAACATTTTGTTGTTGGTCACCTGAGTGATCTGGTTGGAACATGTTTTTAGGTATGCACCCATGACTGTCAGGTAGGTGTCTATCTTAATCTCTCCTGCTCTTTGTCCGTTGACTTCTCCGGTGAGCATGGTGTGCTCTAGGCTGTTTTTTCTTGTGTCATTCCCAAAGGAATATATAAGAAATCAACCTTCTCTTCGAAGCAACCTTTCTGAATGCCTCCTCATTTAACACTTTATAGAGGTGTTCCAGGGTGATAGCAATAGTCATTTTTTATTGTTGTGAGTGAGATAAGCCAATTTTGTTTTGAGGATAAGAATATTGACCAAGATTAAGCTGTAGTTGAAAAAGATCTTTGTCCTTAAATGTATGTACATGTAATTTTGTGTTTGTTAGAGTCGTTACTGTTATGTTTGCATTTATCTCACATAGTAAGAAAGCAATTTGCTTCTTTCACGCATGACATAAAACTGTACATCATAAATTCGCTTTTGCTAGCTTTATTGCAATTTGTTAAAGTTCTCTGAACATTATGCGTGAATGGAGGAGTCTTCTTGATAAAGAAATACAACCAATTTTTTTACTGTGTTAAGAAAACTCTGCAATGGACGCACAACGTTCAGAGAACTTGAGCAAATTGCAATAAAGCTAGCGAAAACAAATTGTGATATACACTTTACTATCTTGTGTGAAAAGTTGCATTTATTTGAGTGTTTATGTGTTTGTGTGTTTGTGTGTGTATTTGTGTCTGGTTGTGTCTGTGTTGCTGTTTGTCTTCGCTTGTATTGATATGTTGGCTTTTATGTCCGGTTTTTTTATGTGTATGTCTGCTGTTTGGGTGTGAGCTTGCATCTGTGTTTATATTTATGCTTGCATGTGTGGATGCGTTGGTTGGCTTGTATTTGTTGTGTGTTGTGTGTGTGTTTGGAATTGTATCCTTGTGTGTATACGTGTGTACGTAGGTACTTGTGTACTTGTGTACCTGTGTACGTGTGTACGTGTGTACGTGTGTACGTGTGTACGTGTGTACATATGCTTGTGAAAGGTCTACGTCGAAATTGTAATTGTCGTTAATGGAATTGTATCCTTGTGTGTATACGTGTGTACGTAGGTACTTGTGTACTTGTGTACGTGTGTACGTGTGTACGTGTGTACGTGTGTACGTTTGTACGTGTGTACTTGTGTAGGTGTGTGCGTGAATAGCGTTAATGGTTGTTTAAGTTCACTGTAGAAAGGTTAAAGTCTAATTAAAGGACATACTAAATGTAAGATATACAGTTCTAGTGGAATCTAGCTACAGGAACTGCCACTCTAAAGGTCGCTTCTCGGCCTTTTGTCACGTGTCCGAAGAGCTTCTTTGAAAAACTAATACTTCCTCCTAAAATTCTTGTTAATGTTTTATTATGTGGGTTTATATATGAGATTTAAAACATTGTTATGAATCAATGTACCTTTTTGTTCTTCTTTCCTTAGCGAAATTAGGCGGACTAATTAATTAGGAATACTTAGTCGAGGTTAACTAAATTTGACAGATATACACTTTTTTCAAGAGCCGCAGGTGTCCGCTATAGACAGGTTCGACTTTATAGAGTGAAGTGTTCGTGATTTCTCTCTGTTACTGAAACTGTCACTAACCAAGAAATAATGCTTTTACTTCTTTCTTCCCTGCTTTTACTGTCAGTAGTACACATTGGAATTTGGAACCGTATTTCACCGATCTTCATCCTCCATTTTGGAAGTGGCGGCCACTTTCTTTATAGCAGAAACCGTTTAGGTGCTATAAACGCCCTAATGCAAACACACAAGCAGTTTCTCTGAAGTTCCGCATGAGCGCCTTGTGGAAACCGAACTTTAGCTAATAGACTGAAGTCGTTTACCTACTGTTCTGAAACAAGGTCTCTTGCATTTAAATTTAATTAAACACGTTGTTTTAGCTACATCTAAGAATGTACAAGAAGGGCGCGGACCAATCTTGACATATAAGCGATGATTTGCCATCACATCATACTTTTTGAGGAACTCATTCGCAGTCTTGGTGTCACTTCACCCATGGAGCTGGCTGGTAACAGTGACAGGCTACCACAATGTGAGTGCGGGTCGGATCGCAGACGAAGCCAATGTAATGTCACAACCTTTACATACGAAAATTTACCATCACTGTGAATGTGATCAACTCTTTATGAAATTAACTATATTCGAAACATTGATTCTTCAGGGTTTTTTAGTTTTATTGGTAGAGTCTTGCCCATGCAGCTTCTTCCTGTAATCTACTAATATATCTTAATCCTTTCTTACTTTGTTGTACCTTACAGCAAGCTCGTGGCAAGGGATCTACAGTGGTGCTTAGCCCACAAAAGTTTGGTGTAGCTCCCCTAATAATTTCAAGGAAAAGAAAGGTACAGTCAGAATCACGAGGAGTGAAGTAATTATACATGACAATAGAAGAAAGTGTGATAACTGTCAAGGTGCCAATAATAAGAGAATACTAAATCTGCCTTTTCCTCCAGTCAATGTTAAGATGTCTTAGCTACTATTTCTGCGTCCGACAAGCCTCAATATGAAAACTGGGATAGTGAAATAGTTTGACATCAAAATTTATTGCAACTTCTGATGTCAGTGTAAAATCGTCTGAAGTTCTTAAACTTTACTACATCAGTGGGAAATACTTTTTATTTCAATATATATTCATACATTATATACGCCTTACATAGTGTCGGTAAGAAGTCTTTATATCGTGTTCCGATGTTTCATACCAGCCCCCTGATAAGCAGTTATGTCGTGTTCCCCGTGCCTTTTAGACCCAGCAAACCATATCTGAGGGAGTTAGCTCAGTCGGTAGAGAGCTGCTCCAGCAAGCTGTAGGTTGATGGTTCGTATCCGATAGTTTGATTTCCAGTAGAATGTTTGTTTTGAAAAGAACACTGGAGAAATAGAAAAGCATCTCACCACCGGGGATCGAACCCGTGACCCACGCTTTCGCGGCGTGCACTCTACCAACTGAGCTAGGTGACATCCAATGTTAACATACTTTTATTTCTGTAGTCGCCACATTAGCTCCCAATCATCCACCGGTGGACATCGACATCCAGCTTAACGCAATTGGAGACCAGCCTCTCTAAGTGCCAAATCACACTGCCATCCGTTTTGCCAATGTAGGGAACGTTACTCGTAGATTATCCAAACTGTAATGATTGTTTGTTCCCGTTTCAAAATAACGCAAGGATACCACAGAATGGCTACATGCATTCCTTGTTATATAACATTTCAGACTTGTTGTATTTATGCATTCTAAAACAGATGTATCATGATTGGAACGAAGAAATGAAAAAATCGGGTCAAGATCAAGAAAATTGAGAAATACAATCCGAACATGTCACTCGATCTTTATCTTACTATCCAACGATTGAACATACGACAATTCCATGACGATATTTTGGACGATTCAACTATCAACTCGGAGAGGACTCTATAGCTCCGATCTGCTATCTTCGATACTCAACTACGAACTGAAGGGCCATGAAGACAACGCCCGAAACCATAGCTTAAACATGCTCACAACACCATCTTACATTGGCCAAGAATCTATAACGAAAATCTGGCTCATACGAATTGTTACAAAACTATGTTACAAGTCTATTAGGCAGTGAAAGTAAAAGTACCATTCTATATTTATCTCAAATGGAGTTTGTTTTTCAGAGTGTTTCGTTGTTTTATTCGATATATATATATATATCGATAAAATGGGACATTTTAAAACGTACTCGTATTAAGTGATTCATAACAGCGACGTGAACTGTGTACCCTCATGGTCTCAGACGTAGAAACTGCTTAATAATAGAATATTCCATTCCTTTCCATAGTCGTATCCATAATAATTTCCTGGCGTAGCGTCTACTATGTTGCTGTTGAAATGAAGTGATGCAAAAAACACTGATTAACTTTGGTCCCTCTGGTCTGACCGCATCTCTGCCGTATAGTAGTCTGAAGAGAGTCATACCATAAAGGTTTATAAGTGGAAAACTTTGTCATTCTTTCTTCCAACTTTTATTTTCTGTACCATAAACTAACATTTTATACCAGTTGATCTTCGCATAGTTGCTCGCTGAAAGTCTTCCTGGTTGTTCTTGGCTATTCTTAGAGTATATAGCTTATGATCTAATGTTATGCTCTCCCACAACGTCATGCATATCATGTTCTACTTTTTCGAAAGGTTTGTATGATTTGACATAAGTCGCCGTAGATGCTTTTTTGGTGGAGTGAAGTTTCTAAGAGGGCTTGGGAGTCGTTCTTAACATTCTGGTGAGAGTTCTCTCGAGTTTCTTTTCAATTATTTTTATTGCGCGACTGTGTTCTGCTACCGTAGAGCAGCAAGGAAACAAATGTAGCATCAAAAACCTTTATAAAAATCTATAGTTGTAGTTGTACCTATGTGGTTTAGTGCCATAAACTCAGTCTTTTCTGCATTAATAGATAGGCACACCTTTTTCACTTTCCTCTAGACTCAGTGGTAGCTCTTCGGCCTGACATGTTGTATTTGCCAGCAGAACAAGATCGTCAGCATAGTCAGCATCAGTGTTTTGTTTCTCAGGGTACTTCTTCAAGGTGTTAACATCTACATCTTTGAAATTTTTTCAACTTTCATCTGTCTGTTGCCTATTTGCTCGTAAATGTTTTGTGAATATTGTGTTTCACGAGTACTTCATCATCCATTAACCCTACCTTACATGAGGGGCCCTAGTAGGCTCGCGGCACTTTGACACACTATAACTGTATATCGGCTAATGCTATTACAAAGATGTTTGGCACGTTTGCAGGATAACTCTTTTCCAACAAAATGAATGAAAAATTTTTAATTTGGTGTGAATGACATCATCTATGGTTATGAAATGTTGCACAATATTCAAAAATTTCAAAAAATTTGTAACAAGGCCTTAAAACCTACTTTTTAAATTATATCTTGAATTTTTAAGGGCTTTTAGTATCTCTAGGGTATTTCTGCATGTATACGTTGTATTTAGGCAAGATATTTTAGATATACTATGCAACAAGAGCAAGATTGGCATATCATCCTGCTGACAAAAGATTTGGATCTTTTAGTGGAGTTAACATGACTGTTGAAGGCGTTGCTGCACAAGCACAACAAGCACCAACACCAGAACCACCAAAACCAAAAGGTACACTTCCAAAAGGTTTCTAATTCAAAAACATCTTTTATTTTCTATTTTTAATAATAATATTTTTCTTTGATCATATTCTATACTTTACATGCCTCCAAAAACCATCTGTCCTAATTGTAAACAAAATGAATGGCTTGCAAATCAAGAATTGGGGTATCTTCCAAGAGTAATTAAATTGGATAATGGCCAATATGCTGCTGATACTGAAAATGGAACTCATGTGAGAATTTGGAGATGCAACAATTGCATGTATGTAATGCAATTTTGGGAACCTGATTAGGTAAAGTCATTTGATTTGAAATTATAATTTTTACATATTATCAATTGATTTTACGAATTTTTTTCATCAAAGGTTCTACCTTGAACAAAATGTAAATAAACAATGTGTTTTCTATTGTAAGAAATGGCAGCAAAGCGAAAAGCAAGTACCAAAAAAGATCTTGAAGCAAAGATCGCCGAACTCGAAGAAAAACTATCTAAACTCTCATCAGAAATTGAAGCCAAACCAGCTGAGACAAAACCAGCTGAGACAAAACCAGCTGAGACAAAACCTGCTGAAACAAAACCTGCTGAGACAAAACCAGCTGAAACAAAACCTGCTGAAACAGCAAAACCAAAACCAACCTTACCAAAAGGTATGGGTGAAAAACCAGCAGAAGCTCCTAAACCAGAGGAAGCTCCAAAACCAGCTGAGACAACAGCACAACCTCCCGCAACTCCTAATGAAGCTCTAGAATCTGCATACTATGATGCTCCAATGACTGACTTCCATCAGTACAGAGCAAAAGTAACAGGTTATTCTCCAGCTCCTAACAGTTAAACAATTATAACATTGAAACCATAAGAAAAAATCTGCTTTGTGCAAACAACAATAAGAAAAGATATAAAAGAGATGGTACAACAGTGACGACGCAGAATCCGTGAAAAGCTGTAAACGCTCTCGGCGGCGGGGCGGGGCGGGGTAGCACCAGCACCCTGATATGAAGCGTCATAACCTTCACATACTTTACATCCTTACCAAGAGATTATTGTATTTAGGGGTTGCATAAGGATTAAATAAAAAGCCAACCTACCATCAGATTGGATCAAGCTGTCACAAAAATGCACTTTTTAAGTTACGCTACAGGACACATATTCAATCTGATCATCTTCCAAATATCCAGTAACAATAACGTTTTTGAAAGAAACTTTGGAAGCAGCTTCCCCGTAAAAATGATTAAAACAAATCGTTCCTACTATTTATTTGTTTATGTGCGCGTTTAAAACTTCCGTAGTGCTCCCTTAAGATGGTTAAAATTACTCTGCGTCTTGATGAATAATATCATTCCCTGATCAGTTAAATCTACTTATTTCTCTGAGAATGCTAACAGTACAGCTTGACGAGATATCGAAGGCAAAAATTACCCAAAGTATATTTCTTTCCTCAAACATTTTCAGCCCGGAGGTTATTTTTATAAGCTGTTAACATTTTCTTCGTGGCGTTTCCGTTGTTAAAATTCTGGAAAATGCCCTTGCTGTGGTGGAAGGTTTTTCTGCTTAGATTTGCATCTAGTTATTCTCTAAATGCAGTTTAAAACATTAGAAATAATAAATCATTACTATTCTACCATTGATTCAGAGCAGAGACTCTGCATTTTCTATTTTGTTAACAAATAATCTCGGCTATTACTATTTACAATCAAATGGGTCCATTTTATGGTGAATCCCATTATTCGCAGGCCTTACCTACTCTATTGAATAAGCAATTAGGTCTAAATTATCATTTTTTGGACAGAAGGTGTGCAGCACTTATAGATGGTAGTAAAGGTGTGCAGCACTTATAGATGGTAGTAAAGGTGTGCAGCACTTATAGTTGGTAGTAAAGGTGTGCAGCACTTATAGATGGTAGTAAAGGTGTGCAACACTTATATTTGGTAGTAAAGGTGTGCAACACTTGTAGATGGTAGTTAAGGTGTGCAGCACTTATAGATGGTAGTAAAGGTGTGCAGCACTTATAGATGGTAGTAAAGGTGTACAACACTTATAGATGGTAGTAAAGGTGTGCAGCACTTATAGATCGTAGTAAAGGTGTGCAGCACTTAGAGTTGGTAATAAAGGTGTGCAGCACTTATAGATGATAGTAAAGGTGTGCAGCACTTATAGATGGTAGTAAGGGTGTGCCAAATCGCCGAGGCTAGGGACGCAATGCTCGGAAAGCCTCCGTCTAGCCGAACTGTTTGTGCAAAAATACCAAACAGAATAGGTTAAGCGGATAAAAATTGAATGTTTTTATAGATGTTTTGAGTTTATTACGTCTTGAGTCTCTGTCTTTTTGACAATGATTGAATGGAAAAGTGTTAGCATATTTGAGTCTTTTACGTCTAGCTACCTGCATATTGTTGGGAGAGAATGTTTTAATTAGGCAAAGGTACATGACCTTATGTGAGAATTTCGGGAGAGCAGAACAGAATAAGAAAAGGGAGGTAATCGTTAACAGTTTTAAACCTGCAGTGCGCAAATGTATTTAGGAATAAAAATACAGAAAAGTTTTATAAATCTGTTCCTTATATTATTCACATATTGTATCATGTCACTCATTATGTACTCTGTTAGCAAAGGTTTCTCCAAAAAGTTGTAGTAAGAATTGCAATTTTAGTGCGTTTATTCAATTCACATGGTTAATGAGAAATTAACAATTACCGTTGTCAATTAAGAAGGTATCACAACTATTTTTAACAGTATTGAAATCAAACGTGGGATCTAAATATGTATCTTCCCTATTTGACTCTCTCAAGGTAAATAACTGTACAATTATAGATTTATTCCACCTTAAGTATACTGCAAAGGAGGCGAAATGAATGAATCCGAAGTTTGGTGAAATTGTCAAGGTGTAAATATGACAGTTTGAAATATATGAGGTATGACAACTCTATTGTAATTAGTGCTTTTAGTATGGCATATGGTAGTTACACACAAGAAACATTGGTCAATATACCAGTGTGCGTCTTTTTCTATTGAGGAATGCTTTATAATACTGTATACAGCTTGCAGTAGTTATCAACTTAAATCAAAAGAAGCACTACGTTATTGGGAATACGCAGGCTTTAATTTCCAAGTCACACATGCTAACACCACCTTCAGTCGTTAGCATAACTTAATGTCCACATGTCATGTATTGTTTGTCAGTTTTGTTTTGTCTAATATTGTAAGACCCCTTTAGTAGTTTACTTCTGTTTGTTCTTGTAATTAACACCACATTTAACCACGCCGCGAAAGCGTGGGTTACGGGTTCGACCCCCGGTCGTGGCATGCTTTTCTATTTCTCTAGTGTTCTTTTAAAACAAGAAAGTAAATAGGATAAGAGAGCTAGTGTCATATATCCCGTGGATGGAAGGAAATCGTCCTCCATCTACAAGCATTACGCAGAGAAGCATAACTTTAAAGCTCCAAATCGCTTAATAGAACATTTTCAGGTGCTTGCTACGTGCCACAGCAAACTTGATTGTTTAGTAAAAGAGATCCTATACATTTGCATGCTCAAACCTGCCTTGAATGTCCAAACTGATCTCATCCGAGCAAAAGTTTGTGTTTAGATTCTCGTTATTGTGTAGAAGTATTATAAATTATTGTACACAGTTGTTCATTATCTAGCTTGAAAATGGCGTCAAAATGACACCGAAACGTCGGGATGATACGTATTTTTTTCGGTTGTCTAAAAAATGAAAAAGTGTTCGTTTCATTACAAGAAATGTTTTCTTACTTTACGTACCTCTTGTTTTTTTTATTACATCAGAGGAGGGCAGCGTGGCTACTTGCTAGAATAGGCATTGCAAATTTATGACATTAAGTATGAGGAGAGCGCTCATTATACTGGGTGCCCATTGAATATCACGCAATCTAGGGGGTGCTTATTGGAGGAAGTAGGGTGAGAGACATCACCAAAAATAAAATGGTAATAGTATCAGCATCATGTTGGCATTCACGGGCCATTGAGTTTTCTTCCCACGTGAACCACCCCGCCCAACGCTGAGGACCCTTAATTAGCAAAGAGCGTCTGACCATAGCACTTCTTTGATGTTAACATCTCAACCTCCTCTGTAAAGTGCAGCGCAGTCAGTGAATGTCGTTTCGCTCCCAGTTCTTCCAATTTTTGTATACTAAAATCTAAAACCCTTTACTAAATTTGATCACCAGTCATAAGCAATAGACGATAGCGTTTTAGAAAAGTTCAGGCATTCCTACCTGTCTTAGTAACGTTCCTTAGGACTTACAATGCCATCTGTTAACTTCGTAGTATTTGAAACGTCGATAAACTAAAGTATAAAATACATTCACACAAAATTTCCCAGAAATCATCGTAATCACCAAACTCGCAAAAACGTACAATATCACATGTAGTCGATGTTGCTGTGTATTGCAGCTCTTCATTACAAATTTTACGCACAGTTACCTTGACGCTACATACAATCAAGGTCAGAATTGATGAGAAAACTGAGTGTCTCCCGCATTACGCTCCTGATCATCATTTACAAAACAGTCGTTTCAGAGAGCTATATTTCAGAGGACGCCCCATAAAACCCTAAGGAAAGGGACAGGGAAACATATATTACAGCAGTAAAAGCGTCTTTTAAATAACAACTTTTTGTACTGCATTCTCACTCTTTTGCTCCGGCAATAGTGCACTGTTAGGAGAACTTGAGATATTGATGTAATAAAAAGCTATCTTCGGGGTATAAGAGTCATGAATTAAACTGAAAAATGTGAAAAACCATAAGAATATGATACAATTTTAGATAAAAAGAAAGAGACAGCGATTCCTTTGTAAGGTACAAGAAGAATAAAAGGGATGGCTGCTTAGTTAATAAGTACGCAGGGCTTGGCTCTGTAAGACATGGTCATTTTCTACCCCCATTTTAACGCTGTAACTTATTCAAAGATGTGTCTATTTAAATATTCTGTGAAGCTCTTTTTTCAAGGAACAGTGAAGAATTTTCCACGGTAGTATACGCTGATGGGTTGTTCAATCATCCACTTACTGCTCGAAGTTATTCAGTTGATCTGTCGTACGCGGAATAAGGTTTAATTGATTGAAGCAACAGCTTTCAGTATATGGGAGCTATATAAAAGCAGATGAATCGTCTATAAAAGCATAATCTCAATTTAACTTGTTAGTTAGTGATCTTTGGCTCACCATGCACCCAACAAACGGAAGGATTGTTTATCTGGAAAGTTTTTTTCGAAGATAGTTAACGTCGTGTGACGTACCGCTGTGCTCAGATTACAACTTTTTGCAACTGTTCATTAAATGTTTTTTTACAACTTTTATGCATAAGGTTACTTGTAACTTTAAGTGCAATAAAGCTAGTCTTTGCACAATGTTTCGGAAAAGTTTAAGAAGAAGCAGACGTATCTTAAAGTATTCTATTGCGAAATGCAAATTCTTTGTCTAGGACTTTTTCTAGCCTTTGTTATCCATTTATCATAACTTTTCGTAACCAATTTTACGCCGATACCTAAAATGCGAAACTTTCAGGAAGTTAAAAGAAATAATATGAAATTAATTTCCAGGATCAGCTATTTTCAAAATGGTTACTAGAAGTGAACGCCGATGTACATTTTCATTGTAACGGCGAAAGTTAGCTTTAGTGTGTGAAGACGGCGGAGTGTCTCATCTTATATTTACAAAACGCATTGGTGAAACATTTCTTATAACCATATAGCATAGACAGCACTTGACCTTACTAGGAATACAGGTAAAGCAAAGTTTTATAACTTACTTGTTTTTGATGATGTTGAAGTTTCTTCAGCTGAGTAGAAGAAGGGGAGGAATAGTTATAGCTATAAGTAGTAGCACACAAAATGTAGATCCATCCAAACAAACGTCCTAATTGATGAAAAGTGTTTCGGGTGGAATGTTTTGGTTATATGTTAGAAGTCGAGGAAAGGCAATAGTAATGTTTTGAAAGTTCATGCAAAGGTAGCTGTTACTTTTAAGAAGGCAGGTTCGCATATCGTTTACGTACAGCAACAGGCGCAATGTAAAATGTGTTACACTAAGGGTATGGGTTTCTATGCCACTGTAAGCGTGATGGTGTTTGACTTTAGAGATCAGAGATGAAAAGTACCCTATGACCGTGATTAGGAAGATAATGTCAACTGAAAAATTGAAATCCTTCTTGTAATCCTTTTAAACATCTTTATCATGGATTTTTATTGTATTTTATCTCATCCTTAATAGAGTACAATATATCTTCACTGTTTTTGACCAGCAATGAATTAAAATACAGACAGTAAGATTTTGGAGAGTAATAATGATAATAATAGTAAAAAAATAATAATAACGATATACAGGAGCTTCCCAAATTACATTGGCTCACCTATTGAGGATTGAATTGAGTTAAATGAGAACTAAAGCAGCCAGGCCATAGTGCAAAAGGATCAGTGAGAAGTGTCATAATAAACATGAGTAACATACTTATAGGTGTATAATACTAATAAAAATAACAGAAAAGATTAGAATACATTGTGGCAAAACTAAGAAGAAAAGAAAAACCAAAGAAAACAACAAAATTGCAAAATAAACGACAAGTCTGATATCCGGATAAGATTCAAGGGGCTTTTTACAAAATTTTCCCGAAAATGAAACCGAATCTAGCAAAGGGTTTGAGTTTGCTCAAGGCATGTGGACAACCGCATAATCCATTTTCAGTTGAATGTAGCCAAGATTAATAAAAACAACTTTATTTATTTGAAGGCTAATTAGTATTTCCTCATTATTTCGCTTTTCATTTCAGTTGCAGAAAATTCGATGGGTTTGTGATTTATCACACAATACAACCTGATCAATAACCCAAGAATGATCCTTAAGCTTTTTGCATCTGTAAAGGGCAAGGATGTGAATGTGGTTTTCATAAACGTTTGTGGTGAATATGTACAGGGACAACGCCAGGCGCGTAACAGGCAGGGTTCAAGGAGTGCACGTCCTACGGGCCCCGACCAGATTGTGATATCATGGGGCCAAGCACTATTTAATTGTTTGAATTATGCGAAATTTGAAAAAAATGACAAATAGATAGAGAACTTTGGTCGTGAAGGCCATTACGAATATGATTTATATATTTTGTAAGAACCTAAACCAGTTCAAATATAACGACCAAATTTTTAAATTTTAATTTGTAAATCTGCCATTTATCCATATACCGGTCCTTAGAAAGTTTTTAAACTTTGAAACCGGTCCTTGGGAAACAAAACTTTGGGGACACCCGTTCGTCATATTTTGAGATCGATCGACAATATTTGATGCCATAAATGATATTTTCCGAGATCGCTTGCTAATAATTTGTGGCGTAAATGACTCTTTCTTTAAACTTCATTATTGCATCATTAATAATTCAACCTGACAATATTTTGTTCATTTTTCATGTAAACGTACATTGATTGCATTGTGAATTGTTCCATGTAAAATTGCACTACTGCCATGTTTCATTTGTTGATTGTGTTGGATATTTTTATTGACATACTTTACTTTGGCTATGTCGTTTATTGTGGTATTTCCGCATCGCTTAATTTCCCACTTGAAGTCGCTCTCTTAGGTATGCTTTTCCCAGTCATTAGCAAATTGCTGCTTTCTGATGAATTTCAATACTTGCCTTCAGGTCGAAGAATTTTATTGTTCTCTAATCTTTTTTAATGGCCAAACGTATGCAACTGTAAAGAGGAATGATTTATAATAGCGCTTGGTTTCTTCACCTTCTGCTTTTAGCCACATTGTGTTCCTAAGCAACCTTATTTCGTGTCTTTCTCACCCGATCTATTCCGTCAGACATACCCCCGATCTGTCAAATTCTTTTTTCTTTCTTCAAAAGTGCGGTTTCTTACAGGAGCTATGTATAATTCTTAGAGCTGAAACTTTTTTTCTGTGTGTAAAATTCTATGCATTGTTGCTATGCATTGTCACTGTTACGGAATCCAGTCTTAAACGCTGGGGCCCATGTCTAAACCCATTTGCCTAAAGTGATCCGCAATGGTTATAATTTTAAGTGTATTGGCAATTACAGCCCAGCCTACGTCATAAACACGTAAATCTGCGGATGTCTCAAGTCATTAACATTAAGAGATACTCCTTGTTTATAGGCCCTGTGATTTCATATGAAGCATTTGACTTTATCTCAAGTGACAGTTCAGATGCGACGTTTTGTACCCGCAGAACTCGTGTGATGTGGAATTAAGGAAACAAATTAAGCTTGGGAATTTCGTCATCAGCTTTTTGGCAAATATTCAATTGAACTTTCTGATGTTATGTCAAGTAGATACGCATAGCTGACTCCCACTTCATAACATGGCTGTGAATGGACACTAATCAACATCAAATTCGTTGTTCATACGATGTGTTTGCTTTAAAGTTTGGAAGTATTGTAGGCAAACTGTGCATCTAATAAAGGTTATATCGTGTTATTTTCACGACGCTAATCTTCTTCAATTTGAACTTGCCATTGCAAACTTGCTCGAAGCTTATGTAAATATCCGACGTGTCGTGCTCATCGCGGTTATCTTCCTCGTCCGCTAATAAACAAAACAGAAAGGGCACACTTAGCTGTTGCTCTAGCCGTATAGAAGAAAAGAAGGCAAGGCGAGTACAAAAACCAAGCAAAATCAAGGAAACGATTGGATGAGAATAAGCTTGGAAAGATAAGAAAAAACTAAATAAGGTGGGGGCAACAAAAAGTGGACTCGTAAGAAAAATAGAAAGAAAAGGTCTAAAAAAAGACTCTACTTGTAATAAGAAAACAGTAGAGGAATTAGAAAAAGGGTTGCGAGCCCAAAGACGAAAAAGATATGAACAAAGTGATGAGGAATAAGAATATACGGCGGGTGGTATACAGCTTAGATCAGTTAACAAGTTGTTTTTTGAGCAGTCCCCTTTACATTTCATAGAATTAAAAGTATCATGGAGCAGACAGGATTTGAAATGCTAGTTTTGAAAAGAACACTAGAGAAATAGAAAATATGTCACCACCGGGGATCGAACCCATGATTGTGCCCGTGATTGAACCAGTGATTGAACCAGTGGATTGAACCTGTGTTTCGATCCCCGGTGACAACAATTTCGAATCCTCTCTTCCCGATGTTACTTTCTAACTTTAATGGGTATTTGATTGGTGACGGGCCGGAGGGCAGGTATTCCTTGGTCAAGAGAGGTTGGTCTCCCATTGCATTGAGCTGGATGTCGACGTCCACCGGTGGATGATTTGGAGCTAATGTGGCGACTAGAAAAATAGATTATGTTTACATTGAAGGTCACCTAGCTCAGTTGGTAGAGCAACGCCGCGAAAGCGTGGGTCACGGGTTCGATCCCCGGTGGTGACATGCTTTTCTATTTCTCTAGTGTTCCTTTCTAAACTAGAATTAAAAGTCTTGTGGTTGCAGTAATGTACGACAAGCTGAGGAGATGCTACTTGTTCAGTTAACACATATCACGTCTTTGTTTGTTCAGGTGGGTAGGGCTTTAGTCGCGGACATAACGCGAGAGCAAAAGTTGGGTCCTCATGAAAATCTGCTGGAATCCGGCGACATTAAGATTGCATAGAATTCACGTAGGACTCCTTTAAAATGATTAGGCTGCTTAGGAGAAACAGAGTATTCAAAGCATCTGAAGAACATAAAGCCTTCTCTGCTTACGATGTAAGGTATAATGATATAGCTGATTAAAGGGAGGGGGGACCTAAGTTAAATTCCATGTTCGACTCATGTATACAATACTTTATGAGCATTGTTAATCATCCATGGAACCTTGTTTTTGAAAGATACAGCTTGCCTTATAAGTTGTCAAAATAGAACGCTCCGATGACATTCACTCATGATTGATACACATATGGAGGAAGTACCTTTTCGTGCTTCTTTTCTCATAAGGGGCGGCGCCACTAATTCAAATGTGGGGTGACTCAGACCAAAAGTTTATTCAAGTCAATCTTCGAAGAAGATTTTGCATCTTTTAAAAATTTAAATTTAAAAGGGAACTCTTTCTACTTCTTTTCTTTCTTGTAGTCGTGATTCCTTTGTTCTCTTTGCAAAGAAAACCAGTACTTGGCAAAAATCGTGGACGGACTGAAACTCGTCAGTCTCCCCTCTGGCGACACTGTTGATAGGAAAAGCCAGTCCCCAAAACCTTTAAATACTTGGCATTTGTAGAGTCATGTTAAAACTGAAATCATATTCTTTGTAATATTTAGGGGTATTCATCATCTTTCTAGGCGTTTCTCGTTACTTTTTTATCTAGGGGTGTAGCCCAATTTGTGAAGATACTGTATTCAGCATTCGTGTCTCTGATTTAAACGAGGACGAGACCGGACCGGACCTTGCAATAAGGCTATACTGTAATTGTAAGTATTACCAATTATTTAGGAATTAATTCTAACTTAAGCATGAGGCGTCCAGACTTTTAGCTTGGGATTCATTTCAATGCCACTTAATGGACTCCGTTAAGAAACTATTAAAAGGTAGCCAAATTGATTCGATAATTATACAAGGAGGTTGCTTAAAGTATTTTTAAGTGCCTGACGTATCTTGGAACAAACCTTTCAAGGTTAAGTTTACAGAATTGTACGATGAATGGTTGAGTAGCGGGCTTATCGAGTTTAGAGAGGCTGAAAATCCAAAGCCTCCCCCAAGACGGAAGATGGTTGAATGGGTTCTAGAATCTTCGACGGCACTACCTGAAGATCTCATCATGAAATCGTTTAAGATGTGTGCATTGGATCTGGCGGTTGATGGAAGCGAGGATAATTTGATTCATTGCTTCAAAGATGGATAACCATTGCACCATGTGCAGCTGGCGCTGAGATACTGAGGCAACAATTGATGGTTAGGGGTAATCTTTCTCTAACGAAAAATCCATTCGAGAATGGTGATGAAGGTACGGAAGAATTTCTTTTGGTTGATTTGTTCGGACCGTTCGGGTGACGCCAGCGGATCTCATTCTTTCATGATGTAGTTATCAAAGTAAAAAACCAAATGAGTCATGAAATAGAATAGCAACAACCTGCCAAGAAACAGCCAGCAGAGTACTCGGACTAAAACAAAATCAGCACAAAATATCAACATCTGTCTATGTGAAAGAATTATCGATGTATCAAAAGAAACTTAAAAACTATGCTGAATCCACTACTGACAAAACCAAGAGATTAGAACTGAAGAAAGAGCGGAATTCAGTTATGAAACAAATCAAACACCAACTAAAAATTGAATCTGACTCCAAAACAGAAAAGATCTACAACATATAGAACGACACAAAGAAGACTCAAACAAATGCTATTGTGAGGGGTGGCTTGCGGCAGGGGCGCTCGGCACAGACTGGATATAATTAACGAAACTTCCTTTACAACACTCAGAGAAGGGGGCTTTAAGAGAGGGGCGTTCAAGAGAGGGGCGCTTAAGAAAGGGGGTTCATAGAGGATTTTTAATCGAGGGCACGTTTATTTGGGTGAGCATTTATTCAGAGGGTTGTTTAAGAGAAGAGTATATATTAAATATTACTTTCAATTTTTTTTCTACGAATACTTTATGAGGGAATGTTTTTTATTACTGTAATCAGGCTGTCCTTTACATTTCCGCCGGCATTTAGAGATTGCGACAGTTCGGTAAAGTTTTGAGAAGGTCAGGAATTATCGCACCGTTAATACTACCATTTTCTTGGCGATGCAGTATGGTGTGGTACGGTGCCTTGTTTTGCCTGGCCATTTTTTGCCATGTTTTGCCATGTTTTAACTCGCCATTTTTTGCCATACTCTTCCATGTTTTGCCATACTTTACCATGTTTTGCCATGTTTTGCCTTGCCTTGCCTTGCCTTGTTTTGCCTTGCCTTGTTTTGCCTTGCCTTGTTTTGCCTTGCCTTGCCATGTTTTGCCATGACTTCCCACGCCTTTCCACGTCTTGCAATGACTTGCCATGTCTTGCCATGTTTTGCCATGCCTTGTGTTGCATTGCTTTTCCTATGTATCTCTTTGAGTTGCCTTCTGATGTATACGGTGGGGCGAGCAAGTATTGTTAGTGCAGGGCAGTATGATAAAATATAAGTCAGTGTAGTAACTTTTGATAAAGAAGAAAGAAAATTACCTTGACAAAGGCTACATTCACTTGGTTTCATTTCCATTCCATTTTCCAGGTTCAAGTGATCCCATGGGTCCTCTCGGACAGTAACTTTGTGCGATCGACATCTCAGAGGCTAGACCCAAACAAGACTGTATTCGTTGGAGGTCTTCATGGTATGATTAATGCTGGTGAGTACTTGAGTAAACATGTTTTGTAATTAAGAAAGGAAAAGTTCTTAAAAGCTGATGCATGTAAGTATGCCAGTAAGGTCCAAGGTCAATTGCCCCCCGGAAAATTGCCCCCCCGTGAATTGCCCCCCATCAAATTGCCTCCCGGAAGAAATCCCCCGAAGAATTGCCCCCCCGGTATAATTGCCCCCGGTAAATGCCCCTGGATGGTTGCCCTCCGGTTAATTGCTTCCTGGAGAATTACCCCCTTGAAAATTGCCCCTCGGAAAATTGCCCCCCGTAGTGTCCTATAATTTTCCTTTCAAACAAATTAGTGGCTCTCACAGGCTCTTAATTTCTTCCATTTTCAGCCAAAAATATTCATTTTATTCTCAAAACATCATGTTACTGATAATCGAGTTTTGTTTAATTAAAACACTACATGTTTAGTTCCAATGCATGTATAACCGGGTGGAATATTAATAATTAACTTTAAAGTTATTTTAAATTCATATAAATACACCTTAATACACAAAATTAACGTTGAACATCAATTAACCTTTTTAGGAATTAAAAAAATGTTAATTAAATTCACGTTTATTAGATGCTGACGTTAAATTTTGAAACGTTGATTTGCGACAAAATTTTATACAAACATGATCCCCTGTAAAATTTTCCTTGTCGGCAATATGTTGAAATCTCAAAAGGAAAGATTTCGTTATTTTGCAATGTCTATAGATTTCGTTCATAAATTTGAGCCTCTTTGTTTTACAAGTATACCGCGATACCAAAACATTGTGTGACTCGCTATCGACAGAATTGGAGGTATATGAAATTTTGGAGGGAAATGACAACTAGGGATTCATGTCGAACTGCGCGAGTTTAAACCATTTACTTTTTAAATTTGAAGACAAATATCAGGGGAGAAAGTACGGTGAAGACAGGCACCTGATAAAGCCGCGGTGCTTTACGTAAGATCTCCAACATGATGGTTTTATTTTTGGTGCTCACCTTTTAAACTTTTCTAACTGAATTTTTGGTAATGTTGCATTCTTTATCTGCGAGAGGGAAAAAAAGAGTGATTCGATACTTAAGAAAGAGAAGGCAATTTCTCTTTGGTGCAGAACTATAACACGTTAAATAATTCACTTATCCAAGACACTTTTCGAGGCTATCAATACAATTTCTAAAGATCAATGGTAGCTCTAGTTCCAAAGTCAGTTTATCTTGTAGCTTTAGCCATAGCATTGCTTTTAAAAGATAGTAAGATTTAATGGGAAAATGAAAGTTTGTCGTCTTCAAGTCTGTAAGGTTACAAAAATGAAGAACTTCTGGCGAAAACAATATGATCAAATTATAGGTGAGACGGCAAGAAGGAAACTGCAATTTAGAAATTATTTTGTATTTTCTTCAAGGCTCCGTCAGGTCTTTTTACCCTGAAGATCACAACGCTAATAGATGTCATTTTTACATATTGTCATTAGAACAGATTTCGCAGTTTGTCCGTATCAATCCCTTAGCAACCCACTAACAGCAAGAAAAAGAATTTTGATTAAAGAGTTTTAATTAAGACTTTGACGCGCTCATCCAGCATAAGGATTGGAAGGTCCCTGTGGCTTATATTCATAAACATCAGCAACTCTTTATTAATCATTTTACATGCAAACATGGACAAAGAGCGAGTTGGAAACAAGTGAGTTGGAAAAGCACGTTCTGTTTGAAAAAGCATCTATGCTGTAAAAGGAAATATCTCCAGCCAAAATCAACGGTTTAATACAAGTTCTTGCGATTCAGCAAAAGCTTTTAATTGTAACAAAAACCTATCAGGAGTTACTGATGGAGTCTGCCAAAGCCCGTCTCCATACCAAGCAATTAGCTGGAAAATTGCAATTCCGTATCAGCAAAGAAGAATTTACCAGTACGACAACATGGTGGAGCTTAGATTAAAAAAGATAAAAGTTATTTTATTGAACCAGAAGGATTTAGTCATTTGAATTGAACACTATTAACGACGGTTGATGGCGGACGATGCTTTAGAAAACGAGTAAAGAACATATAAATCTACTTACAATGGAATCACAGCCTAATCTTCAACCATGTGTAGTTAGGAACGGTACGTGGGACTGCATTTCTCGAAGTGTCAAATGCCTTCTTGTGGTCATAACATTCCGCTTCTGCGAAATGTCTTGCTCAGCTTTTCCAGAATAAACAAACATGAGCTATGATGTCATTATCACGAGGAAGCTTTCATCAAAACGAGGCAAGAGTCACATGAATCTTGATAATTTTCTTCGAGGGGATGCAATGAGCACCTCTTCGGAGAGGTGTTGGCAGTGCAGTGCCCAATTTAAGAAAAATTTCCAACACCACACTTTTTTATTAATAAAAACACCTTATGGTATATTTATTAAACATTTTGAACAAAACTTTAAACAAAACTTAACTGGCATTCTTTGTCTTAATTCACCAAAAAGAAAGTAACATCATCGAGTCACTAAAAATAGTTACTTTTTCTGTTTATACTACCCTTTTCTGTTTTGTTTGATATCCTTTGCATCTTTTGTCTGTCAATAGAAAATTATTTACAACATGCTTACAACACATTTTATTGCCTGTCAAATTATCTTGCGATTGACAGTATCGGACACTGGCTGTACGATATAAAAACGAAACATGTATTTTTTTAACACCACCGTATTGTATTTCCAATACCATACTTTTGATTTCCAACACCACACTGTGTGGGAAAAACGGCCTTAAATTAGGCCCTGTTTAAATAACTTTTCTTCCAAACTCGTCCATTGCCTTGGTTGCAGTGTATTCATGTAAGAATAACGGGAGTCGTTTTGGGTTGGCAAGGTACTAACATGCTAAAACAAAATTTAGTTTCATAGAGTTAATAGACTACAGAATTGCTCCAATCTAATTTCAAACAAATTTCCTATACACATATACAATATTCTTTTGGTTTTTGTTTGACCTGGTGATATCCCACGCTAAACAAAAATGGACTGTAAAGTTTTTTACTTACCCACTCACATGAGCTAATCTCTCTCTCTCTCTCTCCCTTTTTTGAAACATGAGAAATAAAGATGTGATTATTATTTGAGGAGAAGAAAATTCATATGTAGATCATATACCTGCCAAGAGACACCAGCATGTGTCAAGGACAGATGGCTTAAAGGAAAGAGTAGGTTTGAACTGAAAGAAAATAATTTTGTACAAATTGTTATGGCTACTTTGGGTTAACAATCATTTGATATGTAACTCGAGTGTCTCATCACGGTCGTTTTATAAATCAGTTGAATTCTGTTACGTCGTTCAGCGTCGGTGCATGCAGAACATATCCTATAATCTGAAAGTCACTATTGACGAGGCCTGCACTAACTACCACTTCTTTCCACTTTGACATTCGTGCATATGTGAAAGAGAGGCAGAACTTGCGCCCAGGGTTAGGAATCCCTTGTACAACCACTAGTTTACTATATGATTGGAGCCAACTGTATATATCGAAGACAAGTGATAATTTGTGCCCTGTAGGAAATTGTTTTTAGAAACGTGGTCTGTTGATAGGTATACAGTGGTTGTGGTCTACAGTGGATAGGTAATTGCTCTTCATTACTGATAAAACAGTATGGTTCTGAATGGACGCTCAATCTATGCTCTTCCTATATCACAGGAAGCTGTGCTTCTTACTTCAGTCTGAGTAACTGTGACACCCCTCGATAATTTTTGCATTACTCACTCACCCTCTCATCATCGGCCCTGAAGCACAGATTGCATCATCAAAAGGGCCATGCAATCTTTGCCAAACGATTTTTGACATAATTTCGGACTGGAAATAAGTTCACCAAATAATTAGCGTTCAGACTTTGTTGGATTTTTCTGTTATTCGGTTCCCCCTATGTCGGCTCACCAAGACAGATAGGCAGGCCATGCACTGCGCATGGGTAAGAGTCGAATTCCAAAGTATCATCATGGGACATACACAAGTCGACCACATCTTCAGTCTAAAGACTTGAAATTGACTTCCAAAAACTCCCCAAAACGTAGCATTGGCAATGAAACTGAATGGAAAGCTGAGTCCTTTAAATTGTATAATTGCTAAAAATGACTAAATCGGCCCATTTTCGTTAAAAGCCACTTCAATCACCTATGCTCTTGTTTAGAGTTCCATGACATCTCTGTAGTCTCAAAAAGTTTCTTTTGTAAGTTCAGATATTTGCAAAGTAATTGTAAAGTATGGGTCTGGATTCGACGTAACTCCTTTATGCCATGGTTACGGTACAGTAACTGGTAAGTGTTAATGTGAAAATGTTTTCCCTTTGCAGATACCAATAAGAAGTCTTGAGATACCTGGTGCATCACAAAATACCACTGAGATTCTAGCGCCTAGCGAAGTGTTGGAGCAGCTGGGATTTGGTGTAATAACAGTCTCTCTTATCATGATCATTGAAATAATTTCAGTGACCAAATACTTTTCACGGGTAGGAAAATACACGGTTGATATGAATCAAGAATTCATTGCTGTTGGGTTAGCTAACGTGGTTGGCTCATTCTTTGGTTCATTCCCAGTGACTGCCACTTTCGTACGTTCAGCTGTGAGGAGAGCAAGCGGAGGTGCAACTCTAATATCAGGTAAGAAGTTACCTCTAATATGTTGAATGGTTTAATCATTTAATGTGTAAATGTTTTTCAAAATTTGTTCACTTCCATTTGCTGTTAGAGCATTAAACGGTAGGTGATGGCCATTAACAGGCATAGAATACGCATGGCCAAGGATGTGTTTTAAACGATTGCGAACATTCGAACGTAGGGTAACGTTAGTATGATGACTAAGCTAAAGGTTCTAGAGAATTAAGCCCTTCCAATATTTACGTATTGTAAATTCAAGTTTACTTATTTTGTTGACTGTTTGCAACAGGAAAACCCTTGAACGTTTTTATCAGAGTTCATTTATAGCTAATATGTACAATTTTCAATGTCCCTGTGAAGGTCAGTATGTGGGGCAAAGAGAATTTCTGCAACAAGAATGTCAGGATGACTATTCAAACTTTATGGCATTGTACCAGTGAGGATCTACAAGACAATGGTTGTCAGAAATGCAATCAAAACTCAGTATCTGTACATGTAATGTGTGAAAATGGAATGACTGAAATTGCAAACTAAAGTTGGGTGGTTGAAGATGCACATGTGGTAAATTCGAAGATTGAAAATACAATTGCCAAAGGTAAAATGCCAGAATATGCAAAATCTGAAAATGCTATGCTGGAAGATGCAATATCTATAAATACCATCTCTGAAAATCCACTTCGCGAACTATTAAAGTTACAACTTTGTCTTTGTGTTGTAGACAATTATTACTGTAGCATTTACTTTCATTTATTGTATGATTTACCAGGATATTCTCGATGTGGAAGAAGAAATGGAGGAAGAAGAGGAGGAAGAAGAAGTACGTACATTTGATTTGTTGTTTATCTTTAATAATAAAGAAATTTAGGAGTGTATAACTGAGAAGTACTTAAAATATTTGATTGGTGCTGCTGTCTGTGGTTTGCTAAATCACGTTAAATATAATTCCTGTACTTGAATAATTTAAAACAAAAATGGGATGTTATTAAGAAGAAGATTATCTGAGCCGACTGAGGACTCAAAGTGTTGTTTACGAGCTGCAAGATCTTGTCAGGTGATTAAGCAACAGTTGATGATGATATTTTAAGACAGGAAAATAGTGACATCCTTAATATATTTTGAGGTCGATAATGTGACTCTTAAGAATGATACAAGCGCGGGGAAACTCACAACACTTGGGACTGCATACTCAAGTAAAAGTTTAAGAACATAAAACTAAATGGGATATGTCAGGACTAGAATAAATGAAACATCTTTAGATTTTGTAGCAATTATTCAATTGCAGTTGGTTGTAGTAAATTTTTGCTTTTAGAATTCAGAAGTACGGGACGGCTAAAGGTGACAGAGTAATACGGGTGTAAAATTAAATACTTTTTGAAGTATTTGTCTAGGAGAATCCTTGCCATTGATTGACCTTGAATCGGTAGAGTTGACGTGCCATGATTTCTAATTAAAATGCTTTTGCCATTATAGAACTAATACTATCGAGAAGAGAGGATTTGAAATGTCACGTTTGAAAAGAACACTAGAGAAATAGAAAATGTGATCACCGGGGATTAAATCCTCTCTTCTCCATGATACTTTCTGACTTTTGATAGGCTTTGAACGGATAGACGATCCGGAGGGCAATCCTTCCTTGGTCAAGTCACATGGCGCAAAGAGGCTGGTCTCCAACTTCGTGGAGCTTGATGACAATCTCCACTAGTGATTAGGGAAGTGGAGGCTATTAGAGAATTCAAGTATACGGGGTCTAGCTCAGCTGATCAAGTACACACAGCAGAGGCATGGACAACGGGCTTAAATCATTATTAAAAAGACAATTGCCCAGCACAAGACGCGTAGGTAAATATAATGACAAAACATAATATGAAGAGTGTTCGGTGTATTCTACCACCATCCTCGATTAATTACAAGATATGAAACATGTTCGGTTAAGACCGTAACATAAATAATAGAAGACATTAACAACTAACAAGAGACATACTAGAACAGGGAGATGTGGATTGAACTTTTGTTTACGTTAAGTGAATAAGCGTGCTTAGTCACAAGGCTTTCTTTGAGAAGAAGCTCGAATTCTAAAGGAGCAGAGGTGAGAAAAGTGAAGTCAGAGGCAGAGAACTGATGAGAACAGTTTTAAAAGAGACTCCTTGGTACAAACGCAGTAATTTCATGATAGTTTGTTCAATGGTTGATAATGGTCATAAGGTTCATGATGTTTATAATGTTCATAATGTTCATACCGGTATGTATCCTTGCTTGGTGATGGATTGGTTCTTCATTCGAGATATGTGGATCTTTGACTGTCCTCGTGAGAAGACTTCGAAGAGCGAAACAGCAGTCCTCCAAATGACTCTCTAATGTCTTTGTTTGGCGTAGATAATGAACGTTCTCACTTTATTCATTTTTCCTTCTCTTTTATAAGGTATAGTGACACAAGTGGTATAATTCATAGAACACGTCCCAAAAGTAGGTGCTTGTCAATATGACGTAGATCTTGGGATACGTCCTGCTCCTCCTGCTAGCATCAGTGACATGAGCATGATCAGTGACCTCATCGCTGTTATGTATTGAGAAACTCGTGTCAGCCTGTCAGCTTGCTATCAGAGGATCACGCAATGTTGATTGCTCAAAAGCTCATTAGCAATACCCTTGTCAGCTCAAGTACTGCTGAAAGGGAACTGATAGCAAATGTATCCATTGTGATACTAATTACCTAATTGATTTGTACTTTCTTATAAATACTCTTGTACATATATGATGTAGTGAAGAATACCTAGAATTGTACCTAGATGTATCTTACCTTGGTCTGAACCCTGACGCGCTGTGTTTCATCAGACAATTTAATCGTTGGAGTCATTTGAGAACTCATGATATAACAATCACCAAGACAAAGCTGTCACACAATTCATCTCATTGTAAATTTTACTTTCGGACAATACCCATTACACTACCTGTTACAGCCTGCCAAAGGATCAACTGGACAGAATCCATTGACAACCTTACAAGACTACCCATAGTCAATTGTGTTTTTATGTAGCATTAAGCTAGGCCAGACATCAAATATTTAATGAAAACATTTAACTGAGATTTTTACCAGACTTTTTAAAGATGGACTTGTGGAAACAACAATAAGAAAGAAAGAAAGAAAGAAAAAAGAAAGAAAGAAAGAAAGAAAGAAAGAAAGAAAGAAAGAAAGAAAGAAAGAAAGGATGCTAGAATAGTACCATGTAAACCGAAAGACTCACAACTTATAGCCACTTTGAGACATCAGTATGCACAACCAAAGATGGTAAAGCTGGAGTTCAAACACTGGTTATATTAAATTATATTATATTGTATTAAATAGTAAGCAATGAAGCCTTGTTACCTTTGGCTTTGTCATTGTTAAGGCGATGACAAATTTTTTCGGCATCATCATGTGTCATCACAAATTTTTGTATCGAGTGTATGAGGTCACTGCCAACTAAAACTATCCGGTTGAATGATCCTTGATTGACAACACTTAATGTCAACGGAGGTTTGTAGCGACTTTCAACTGGCAAATCCTGGGATTAAATTGCAAGAGATCATAGGTTAGTTGCAGTAATTTTCTTACCGAAAATAATATTGCAAGAAATAGCGAAAACACTGTGTACTTAAAAAGTTTTTTTCGTCTGACACTAGTCAGAGTACTAACGTCAGACTGACCGAAATGAAATGTGTGAAAGAGTATACCCAACTATTTTTTTAAAAGAGCCAATCAGAATTTGGACTGCCTGAATGGCTTGTGGTTTTTTGAACCAATCAGCATCTACTAAAACAAGATTAATTGAATAGGCATGGTGAGAAAACGAATTCTTTCTATCTGCATAGCAAAGGTTTTCTAGCTTTTATGTGGACTGACTCCAGTACGGCCAAATGAAATGCAGACCTGGCCTTTCCTATGATACCGAAGCAATCGTCCGTGTACTCTGAGGAGTGTCAAGACGAAAAAAGCTTTTGAGTACACAACGTTTTCACTATTTCGTGCAAAATTCTTATTTTGTACCACAAACAAACTATTTGATTACCGAAAATATTGCTGACTATATTCTGTCAGTGGATTTGAAAGCAGTAGTTAAGGAAGAATTGCAGAAATGAACGTCCCGTTAATATACGAAGTGTTCTGTGTGATTTTCTTCACGTCCGGCGAGACCAGTAAAAAATCTCATTCTTTTGTTCCGGTGTCGCGCGAAATTTGTGCCCTTGCGAAATTTGTGCATATGATGGTAATGCGCATGCCCACACATTGGTGAGTTTCGTGTGAGCACAAATTTCGCGCCTTAGGCGCGAAATTTGTGCCTCCGTGTGTTTCGTTACTTCAGATTGTTTTACGACAATTTTAGTTTTGTCAGTTTCAGTTTGCGGTGTAAATAATCAAAGTAGGGGCTCGATAGATGTTTGTTATTAATTATGATATGTGATAAGGGGAGAAACGCTGCAAAAATCACATCAAAAATAAAACAAACATTCTTGAAGATTGTTATTTAATTAAGGCGAGAAAGGCTTTGACCCCGATGATGGAGATGTTTATCATGCACGTATCTAGGCACGCCCATCAAGGTATATGCGGAGGGGGGGGGATGAGCTGTCAGGGGCCATGGGTAGTTAATTAGCTGATGGAAATTGAAAACTTTAGCTAACGTCTAAGTGGAAGTAATACTTGTTTTAATGGTGGCACATTTGATGCTTTCCTTAACAAAACGTGGAGAGGGACATTCTCTAAATCATTACCAGTCCCGTCCTCTAGTTATTATACAAAAGTAGTAGTACATATTTAAACAATATCATCATTGGTGAATATCAGGTGAGGTAATTGTTAGATGAAACGTTTCGTCACTCTCAGTTTTTCGATTCATGCAATACTTCCTACACCAACCAATAATCATGAATTGCCTATGAAAACATCTTAGAAAACTTACGGTCTAACCAAAAGATGTTGTTTTAGTTTTCGTTGCAAATAATCACGACTGATTATTTGATATTTCTGTAAGACTATCTCCTGGTTTGCGGTTCCTTAAGAATTACGTACGTGTGGGTGCTCAAGATATTAAGGGCGGCCTCTAGATTTTGATGCCTGTGATAAAATTTTTTAAGCTATGAAAATCTTAACATTAAGGTTTACTGCTCCCATTACGGCAATTCTGTTTATGGGGTTGTAAGGTTGGGATTACCCGATTATTCTATGTTAGACCATCCTCTTCGTCTCCCTTCTTCGTCCTCCTGCCCCTGTCTAAGCGTATCATAGAAAATGGTAGAAGTTTTTTGTCTAAGCTATAGGATTTATTGTTAATTTCATGAAGCCAAAAAAATATACGGCATATGTGTACGTGGGTTTTTTTCCATTGGGTGACCCTTAGGTTTGTGTCGTTTCATTCATGAGGGGTGCCAAATCTACAAACTCCTCTGAATAATAAGGTAGGCAACTTAGGGCTCAACCATTTGATAAACATGATAGAAACTATTTCTAACAAACTGTAGTGTTTTGGGGGCAGTAATTATCCTTGGCATTATTGTTATCAGGACCATAGAGGATAATACGCCACAGGCCACCCATTAAATTCCTGACCGGTAACATTTCCCACGCTATTTAAGCCATTATATCACTTTCCAAATCTCTCTCTTATCCTCCCTCGCCTTGCTACAGCTTTATTTCCTGCGAATATAATGATGGAGCCAATTATGGGGTCCATTACTGCCCACCTTCGGTGCCCAGTACATGGATATTTGCCCCTCTTAGCCAATCCTCATAGAAATATCGTATGTCACCTAAAGCACAGAATTTCCCTAGAACATTCCTTTAGATCTTATTATCAGAAAATTTGAGGAGAAAGCTGATTGATATCTTTACATAAAAATTTGGCGAGTGTGTTACAAACGTCCCCCCAAAATTGTGTCAAAATTGCTTAGACAACTGTTTCAAATTCGTACACGTCAGCCTTGTAATGCAATGTCCCTAATTCCACTCTGTAAATTTACTATGAACAATTAGGTTGGTAGTTAGGTAAGAATGTAGTTAGGGATATAGGTAAGTAAGTAGGTAAGTAGGTCAAAGGAATCCACATACATCACTTAAGTTCTTGATATTTCAAATCTAGATTTTACTCTCTTTAACATCCTTCTATATAATTCAGAGAGGGTGGTCTATACTATTGCAATGAGTTAGATCTGTTTTGATGTCAACCAGCGAAGCACTATAAACTAATTGAGATTACAAATATAATTTTCGCTAGCAGTTTCTTAATGGCGATACAGTAGTGAAAAATGATTTTCTCTAGAAGTTTCTTAATTGTGATGGTGTGCTATATTTCATAGTTTTTACCATGTTCAAGAAAAAGTATACCTCTTACATCATTACCCCTCTTCGACAGCGGGAGAAGCCTTCCATAAAAATTGCAAGAGCTTAACAGCAGCCAAGATTAATTAGTAGATATGTGGCGAACAACCTTGCGGCTTAAAACAGCAAGAACATGCAGATATTTTCTTAAGATTAAATAAAAGTGACTGCAGAATAATAAATTGACAAATTCAAGGAAGGAACACTATACTTACATCCTGACAAATCTTTCCTATCACAGCTGGCTCAAATGTCATTAATGGTTTGTATGCATACATTGCCAAGCATCCACCTGGTTTCAAAGTCCTCTTTACTTCTGCAAAAAACGGCTCCCTGTCAAACCAGTGGAAAGATGCTGCACATGTTATAAGGTCCAGGCAATTGTCTGGTACAGGAAATGACTCGGCTGGGCAACATTTGTACTCGATGTTATCATCCTGGCATATTTTGATACCCTGTAAGGTACAAAAGTTGGAAGATATAGTTTAAACTGGAATTCTTATCGGAACAAAAACGTTCAAGTTCAGTTTTTAGCGGAATTTAAAACTAGAGGTAGAAAACTGCCAATAAGTCCCGAACCACCAACACTGTGACAAATAATGTACACTTGGCTGGCCCCCACCAATTATGCGAGAGGACCAGTGGGATTAAGAAAAATTTCTCGGTCTAGCACGTTTAACCCTATTTTACCAGAGTTTCTTCTTTAGCCCCTTGGTATATTCATTTCTGATAACTTTCTATTTGTTACAAGAAGAATGCTGAAACTTTGAAACTTTTCCAAACTTTTATTCAGATAAGTTTTGAAGGATCTTAATGAAAACTGGGGTGGTTAGTAAGTACGCTAATTTGTCAGAACTTACTTTCGGCCCTGTTTGGTCACAAAAGAACAAAAAGAAAACGACATTTTCAAGCAAGGGCATCGCGAGTACGAAAAACGCTCGCCGGTCGTACAGCCTCAAAAAGACCACAGGGTTAACTGAACTCAACTCTAGACTGGGAGTGGCCAAACTTGCCAGCACCGCGGTCCAGATTTCGATTGAAGGAGCCAAGCGGCACCGCAACAAACTCATACAATTGGGTCATTTCTGCCAATTCCAACGACGGTCATCAAAAGGCAGTAATTTAATTGTCCCAAAGCTGCCATACATGTAACTGGGTACAACTTTTTTTCTGCATAAATTAAGAATACTTGGTAGTTTGCATTGAAAACAAGTAGCACAAGTTGAGTTGCCTAAGAATACTGTAAAATACACCAACTGAAAATTTTAGAGGTGTTTTAGAAAATTATTGAAAAGGAAACTGCTCAGTATCTGAATCCTCTGGTATGTCCACTCTAATAATCTTGTTTCAGTTAGTAGTCTCTGACCTACCTTATCGGTAAAAATAATGTCAGACCGAATTTCGTCCGACGAAATTTTCGTCAGCTGAGAATCCTTTCGTCACTTCGACCGAAAAAAAATTTTCCGACAAAAATTTTGTTCATTTTTTATTGAGAAGGGATATTAATCAAATCCGTTGCCTCGGTCCAGGATTACAGATCACAGCATAAACACGCACTCAATAAATTGTTTGTCACGGTAACAACTATTCTGGATCTTGGACATAGCAAACGAATAGAAATTTAAATGACCAATGTAAGATCAAATCGCAGGTTCAAAATACCTTTCTGAACCTTAAAAAGTCTGGACCATAAAATATTTGGATTTTATTATCCGAATAGTATGTTTCACTGCGGCAAAAATAAGATATCCCTTAGATGGTGGCTTTAACGTTACGATTTTGAGACTACAAGCGTTACATCTTGATATCGAAATGCAAAGAATCTGTTTTCAAGCTACAAGAATTCAAAAAATTTTCTATTCCACTTTTTCTTTGTTTCACAAAACACAACTACAATCTTTTTAACAATTTGAATCGTAAACTTAAATAGTTTATCACCTACAAAGATGACAAGAGGAGATCTATGATGTATACATAACATTAGAAAGTTTATGAACTTATACCGGGAGAAAGCCGAACAGATCCTGGTAATAGAAAAAAGAAGTAAGTAACCAAGACACATCCAGGTGATAGACGAGGCGAGCAACAGGTACAGATCCTTGTAATAAAAAAGGAAGTAAAATACTTCGACAAATCTATGTCATAGAAAAAGTAAACAACCTCGACAGATAGAGGTGATAGAGGAAAAAGAAGAAGTAGGTAACTAGGTCAGATCCACGAGATAGTAGAAGTAAGCAAGCGATACATATCCGTGTGATACAAGAAGTAAGGAACCGGGACAGATACACGTAATGGAAGAAGGAATGGAGTCGATATATAGCTTCATCTTTTCAATTCACCAATAACAATCATCAAGAACCTCCCAACAATACTACCCTCTTCCACTTAATAAAGGAAAACGGTAATAGGTACGGTATACGATACTCACTATTAAATGGCCATTACTTGAAACAGCTGACACTGTGCAAGAAATACCAACACCTAACATCATATCTTGTCAATGGAGTGAAGGAAAGTCACATCCGTCACTGATGATCATACTCCTGTAGACAATACAGAAGGCAAGTGCACCATTCATTGGAGCGGTTGGTTCCCGTATACTTTGCCGGATATGTGTTTTTGAAGATGTTAATGTGCTCAAACATATTATAAGAAGTGATCACACAGTGTGCTCAGTGTAAAGAGCCTCTATTTCAGGTAATTAGCCTCCCACTGGAAAATCATAAGATCATGGTTTGACTTGGAGCGATGACTCCGAGCATCAGTAGGCGTAACCTCGTGTTTCCCTTTCATGCGTCTTGTAATCTTGATCTGTGTAGAGCTGAGGAAGGTACCATCGTGTATAATGCTTACATTCGATAATGGACGAGTTTGCAAGTATACCTTGATGCCCGCGCAACATGCTAACACTCTCGGCTGTGCATTCATTCCGTACTTTCTTCATAGCTTTCGCAATTTCATTCCGACCTACCTCTGAGTTTTGTCAACGATAACCCTAATGGGTATTACGAAATACAACTTTTAGCGTTAGTAAATGAAAACCTGTACTTCTACGAACGTCACTACTTCTAAGCCAATGTACCCTCACTTCTTCAAATACGATTGTCCAGGCTCTCTGTACGACAGAGAATCGCTGGAGAAGGCTAACGTATTTATGAAGAGTTAGCCAAAGAAGTTTGGTATGTAAAGGGTTTTCACCTGAAATGTAAACTTTATAGCGTCAATAAAGTAGTGATGTTCCAACTTACGCAAATTAAATCCTATATCCCCGACTTCATATCTACCCCGAAGTCCCTACACGGAGTAATGTCTGTTAACGTCTTTTTAACACTAATCGCGGACCACAGAGGAAAATGAGTACGGACAAACTAACAACTATCCAAACAAGATTGTGTTACATCTTGACTGCTGCTTCGTTAGTAGTGTGAAAATTGTGGGGCAGATTGGTAAAATAATCTGGCTCTTCACTTCTTGGGTGGCAAGAGTGAATTAGAATTATAGACTATTTGCAAAAGCCCCCCTCCCACCCCCCAGTAATGCAGAGCTGTTTTTGTCACTATTCTGGACCCAAAAGGCAAGGCTTTATATACTTCAAAATTTGAAAGGGTATATCTCGATATATATTTATAATATCATTCACATTTTAGACCAAACTGTCTGTATCAACGAAAAGAATACCGTGAGTCCAAATTTTCTTGAAATTTGATTTTCATGAAATCGTGAAGCCATACTTACAATACCTACCTCATTATATCGGTAGAATACCCAGTCTTCGATTTCACTCTATGATTTCAACACTTTCATTTACGGACTATTATCACCTCTGATGTAATTTACATTCTATATAAAGAGAGATGATCACGGGTTGTTCTTAATGAACTCTCGGTATAACAAAATTGCCTTTAATCAACGCCATCTCATTGTTAATATAATTCAATTAGTCTGTATTTACAGGATAGTTTTGTTTTTAACATAGAATGGTCACAAGTAGATTACACCGATATTTCCAATAGACTTCTTAATTTTATTGCAATAAGCATGAACTGCTGAAGTAAATAAACACTAGAAGTTGGTGCTAGTATTTACTATTCTCATCAAGGTCTTCAAAATAAGTTATGAAAAGAACACTAGAGAAATAGAAAATATGTCACCACCAAGGATCGAAGTGTTCTCTACTTTTCTTTTCAAAACTAACATTTCAAATCTTCTGTTCTCGATAAAAACAAGCTACGAAAGGAAATGGTTTCTTCTACGTACGGAGGTGCTACTCATGGACTTGAAATGACAGCACAGTTCAGAAGGAATTGTTCAGAAGGAAGAATCTAGGTATCTGCTTCCTAAGATTACACCTGTACAAAGGGTAGCTGTTTGGCAAATGTACTTAAGATAAAAAAATAAAATGCTCTTTGTAAGTGTGGAGAAACAAACTATTTTCTCATTTAAAATACACTGTTATTATTACAGCTTTACTTAACAACAAATTAACTTTTGTGTGAATTTCTCTTTGAAATGGATATCTTTGGTGGGCCTGATACTTTGTGTTGATAAATAGTTTGCGTTGGGTATGAAAAAAGCCTGCTTTCTTTCAGTGCAGTATTAGCCAATGACTTCATGTAAAAAAGTTAGTACCGTGGAGTTATTTGCATACCATGAAAAAATTCAGTTTTGCCAAAAATTGGGAAAATGTATTGATATTGGATCAAGTTAGCTCCAATGTTGAGGCAATCAACAGACCTCCTTTACATTTAGCTGTGATGTACTCTTTAATATATGAATAATACAAATATTGGAACATGCCCAATAAGAGGTCATTTTGTGCAATTCGAAGTTAGTCTTGATTGGACTCTTTGAATTTAGATATAGATATACCTCACAAAGTGAAATGATACATAGATAATGTGGATAAACCCAACACGAATAACACGATCCAACAACAATAAGACAAAAAGAGGAACGTCTTTTTTGAAGCGTTGAGTTGAAAAGACCAGATGAACATTCCAGCGTTATTGAAATATTGATTTTTCTTATCCAGCATCATGAAGATATCATTGATTGTTCGTTGCAAAGGAAAATGATGTTTTCGTGGTTGAATCGACTTGAAAGAAAATATTATGCAAAATGGAGTTCCTATCCTGCTTAGTGACGTCAGTATTGCGGTGTCTTTCCAACCCTACGTAGGAAGGGGAGCGATTATTGTGTTTACCACGCAAATACCTTTTAATTTATTATCACCTCTGTGCGCCAAGTGACATACAATTGGTATAATTATGTATGCATTTATGTATGTATGTATGTATGTATGTATGTATGTATGTTTGTATGCATGTATGTATGCATGTATGTATGCATGTATGTATGCATGTATGTATGCATGTATGTATGCATGTATGTATGCATGTATGTATGATCCTTGATGATCTAGTGATCCTTGATGATCTAGTGATCAGTGATGATCTGGTGGTCAGTGATGATCTAGTGATCAGAGACAATCTAGTGATCTGTAATGATCTAGTGATGAGGGATAATCTAGTGATCAGTAATGGTCTGATGAGCTATGATGGTTAGATGAGAAGAGATGCTTAGTGATCGGTGATGATCAAGTGAGAAGTGATGATCTAGTGAGCAGTGATGATCTAGTGATCGGTGATGGTGTGATCGGTGATGATCTTGTGATCGTGTGATCGGTGATGATCTTGTGATCGGTGATGATCTTGTGATCGGTGATGATCTTGTAATCGGTGATGATCAAGTTATTGGTGATGGTCTGATCAGCAGTGATGATCTAATGAACAGTGATGATCAAGTGAGAAGGGGTGATCTGATGGTCAGTGATGGTTCGATGAGCAGTGATAATCTGTTAATCGCCGACGGGATGACAATCACACAAGACATAAGCTATCCCTTGATGATGATTATGACCTTGTAATCGCCCGAGATGATTATTTGGTAGAGAAACGATGAAAACTGGGTGAGAATATGCCTTTGATTGTTACATTTTGTATCACTACAAAGAAATCCCGTTATGAATGATTTCACTTTTGCTATAATAGATGGCAAGGTATTAAGCTTAATTTGATAGGCAAAGTAGTGCTGACAAATGGTTAAAACGCAAAATCAGTATATGTTATCACCACTGTTGGAGATTTTCCATGTTGAGGATGCAATCGCAGCTTAAAAGATTTAAAAAGAAGTGCAAGATAAACTTCTGAAGTGAATAAATACACTTAAATTGAATGTAATTATTAGGGCTCAAGCAGTCAGGTGGGAGGGACGGTGATCTTGTCAACTATCCGAAGGGATGTAATTTTCAATTGGCCAAAATAGAGACGTGTTGGAAAGTACGCAATTTGCCCGCAACACTAGCGTGAAAACCTTGTATAGAGAAGTCGAGGTTTGCCGAGCTTTGTATCTAAGTCTAGTGAAGCTTGAACATGTTCAAATTAATCGAGCGGATCCTCTCTATTATATTAAGTTCTCGTACAGCCTAATCGAGCCCTATTGTACACCCACTCGACAAAAGTCGAGTACACACATGCTCAGTGAACCTATTTGGAAACTTGATCGATCACAGACACCTCAATGTATCCTGATAATTCTATTAACACCACCTACGCATGCTGAGTAATCCGATTCAAAAATAAATTTTTTCACTAGGTAAAAAAGAAGGTAAAGTCCAGGGAAGGAGTTTCAAGTCTGGTGAAAAGTTGTGGAAAAGACAGAGCCCGTTTGTACACACAATATTCGGCATAGGTCAACTTAGCTAGACTTGGCTATATAATATTGTACAAAGTCGTGCGAAGACTAGTGGAAAGTCGAGCTGGTTTGTACAGGGCTTAAATCTTGTGTTCCAACTCAAAACATGTCGAAAGGGTGCCACCGCCTTTCCAAAATACTGTGTTGAGTACATTGTTACCATAAGATAACTTGGGCTGTTCTGGCCGAAGAAGCATTTCTATTTTGTTCACGTATTACAATGTTTCTAAATGTGGGTCCAGGGACCCCATTTAGGGGTGTTGGTGTTACTGTCTCAATTTTCTTTCCTATAGTTGGTCTTTCGTTTTACACCTGGTTGGGAAGTTAGCACTTTTCATTGACTGCTTACTTCATGGTCCTCTCGTTTAATATCAACGAAAACAAACAATGCCAATTTCAACGGACCCGGAGGGGAGGGGTACTGAAAACAACTTTTTACACCACGTGGGGGTACTATATAGGTTATGTGTATATGAGCTGTAACCTATATATTTACTTGTACGCGCAACGATAGCAACATGCTGTAATTATCCGGGCAGCGAAATTAGTGAGCAACAAAAATCACTACCAATCTGCTTGAGTAATAATCGAAGGTCTACCCATCCTTCGATTAATCGAATAATCGGTATTCGTTGGACAGCCCTAGTACCAACTATGCTAGGGGTAATACTAAGCATCTGATCACAGACAGGACTGGACTCCACTCTTACTTTAACTCTAAAAACAATAACGAGAATCAATGAGTATGAAAAAGTACCAATGTGTAAATCCAATCTTTACGACCTTTCTTATTTAATGAGCGACCCTTGAGGTATGCATCCTAGCCCATTCAAACATCTGAAGATCTTCTAATTAAAAGATGAAGCGGTAAAAACCAGATATTATTGTACCCTTGAGACAGGAGGAAGTAGCATCAGCTACAAATAAAAGGTGGCGGGTAAAAAAGCAACCCGATGAAGTGGATCCACTCTACAGCAGACACCGTCTATTTTAAGTAAGTCTACTATAGAGGCCTTCTATTGCAGCTCACAAATACTTCTATGTATTTTTAGCAACACAAAAGTAAAAATCTGTTTATGTTTATTTTTTGCCACATGTGGGGGTGGGCATGGTCCCTCTTCCCCCTTCGTCGCCGCAGCTCTTAGAAATATAGTGACAGACATCAACAGAAACTTCGAAAGACACGCCTCATTATACAAACAATAGATCGCGACCTCTTATGTAGAACAATAACCCTTTTGATTTGTTTTTGGTTCATATAAACATACGTTTGTAAGAAGTTTAGAGTTTTGATCAAGAAAAAAGCAGCACTGTCGTTTGTCAACCGAAAAAACATAGTGTTTGGTGAGTTTGTTCCTACTTTATTTAACTTAACTACAAATATTAGAGTGTGGGCCTACTGTTTGCACTTTTGAGTCACCTTTAAATTCATGTTGTGAGTTGCTTATTGCAATCATATTTTAAACTATTTTGAAGTTGCGACTCTACGTATTTGCAATGGTCTTTATATCGTCTCACGTCACAGCATAGGGTGTATACGGCACATTGGTTACTGGCCGTGGTGACGTTTTGTCTTGAGCGGGAGGGGGAGGCGTTCGTCCCGGAGAACATGCAACTATTAGGTCCAGGTATAGCTAGATAACAAACAAGGGAGCATATTAAGCGTCGTTGTATACCATGAGAAGGTTATCAAAATCTTTACCAACTGTATGAGGCAAATTCAGAAAACGTAAGGGGGATGCGGTGGGGCGACTATGATTAAAACCACGTATTCTTTTCAAGGAGAACACCAGAAAACAATGCTTTTCTGACACTTTGTTAGGAGACAACATTAATGCAGGCTTCAACTTCTCTCAGGAAGTAAGTTAAGAAAGACCTGCAAATAAGAGACTTTATTAATGTGTAAACACTCAAATGTGGGGTCCTCTTCCTGACTTTTTAAACGCTATGATTAACAATAAAGAAACTCGGTTTTCAGAAACTTTTTTGACAGTCTGTTTACCAAAACGTACGTTTAGACATGCGTAGAAACAGCAAAGCTAAAATGGCAATTTGTCTCCTTAATATTAAACATTCTTCACAGTGGCTTAGAAAAGTGGCGGTGGTGGTCAGAGGAGATCATGATCGGCCATTTGGATTTATGCGATTAAAGAATGAACGCACGCTATAACATGAGTGTCCTAACATTTCTGGGGCAAGGGCAGTTCCATACTGTTCTGTACTTTGTGTACGTGCAATGAAATTCGTCGGATTTAAACGGAGTCAGATTAAGCGGACTGAGAACATGTCCTTCACGAAATATGCTTTTGATTATCAACCATTAGAGAAGTAGTCTCTCAATTCAATGAGAACGCAAAAATAAAGAGGTTGTATCGGGAATCAAATAATCTTTCCTTAAACAACGTTGTGGAGTTCATCAACTGCCAAATAGTTTGAGTCACCTTCCTTTGGGGAAGGTAAATCCGTCAAAAATAAATCTGGACAGATAGTACGTCGTTGACACAATCCAACAGAGAAGATGGAAGGCAGCAGTACGTCGTTGACACAATCCAACAGAGGAGATGGAACGTAGCAGTATGTCGTTGACACAATCCAACAGAGACGATGGAAGGCAGCAGTACGTCGTTGACACAATCCAACAGAGAAGATGGATGACAGCAGATCTATACACGTGGTTTAGGCAGCCCTATTGCGGAACCGCCTCTTACGATTCAAGGAAAGAATCTGTCATCAATAACAGATACTACTTCCATTCCTTGCAAAAGGCCGAGAAGCTATTTACATCATTGTGCCACCTCTGCCCCAAACATAGCACCAAGGTCCAGAAACAAACATGAATCATTCCAGCAGCATCTATCAACAACTCGCTCAGTTTTCTATTAATGGTCTCCTCGGAGTTACAGAAAACATTACTTTTTGGCAGTGTTCGGAGGCAGATCACGTTACGATTCGATTACATACAATGAATTTTGATGCACTTTAAATGACGTTGATAGAAGCTACGGGTATGACATTATTACAAGATTATTAAAAATACTTTATTCAAGAGTGCCCTGGAAATATATGTAATAAACGAACTCCAATCAAGGGTATAACGTCGATCAAAAATAAACTTACCATATGCCAAAGCAGCATCGCGTACCGTCGGAACCAGAGGACCTTTATATTAGGCGAGAAATAACTATTTAATACTGTTAAGGTCAAGCTATGGATGTTAGGGAAATAATTCATGGCAAGCTTTTTCTACTATTAATTTAAGACGCATTGAATCCATCCACTCCAAACTCCAAGACGCTATAGTGAGCAGGAACACTCATATCACTTCAAATAACTTCCTGCATTCGTTTCTCTCATAACTCCCAATAATGCTTTAACCCCTGTGTAATACGTGACACCTAAGCAACACAGATAGCCATGTATATCACAAAGCATAAATGCCACAAATGCCGTTACGGACAGCTAATCGATTGTCTCTATCAGTGGCGGCTGGTGGTCAAAATCTGTGTGTGCAATCCTGGGCGCAACCGAGGGCTGAGACAGAACTGGGCGTGCTGGTCTGATAGGACAGAGCTAAATATGCTTACACGTTTCATAATGAGCACGTTAGTTTAATACTTAAATTTACAAATAAAAATTCAAAATTCTTATGTCAGGGTGACAAGAGAGCCATTATATCCAGCATCATCATCATCATCATCATCATCATCATCATCATCATCATCATCATCATCATCAGGGTGTTTATCTCTCCCTACGGAGGAACCCCTCTCTACATGGCAACCATAGCTTCCCGTTTGTTGCAGTTCTGGACCACGTTGGCCCAGCATCACCATGAATCAGGCACACCATTCTCTTTAAAAACCCGTTCACTTGATGAACATTTGGCTAGTATAGTCGTGAACTTTTAATATTGAGCCGTTAATTTAAACCCCTTTCAGCAAATGGTGTCCCTGTGAAACGTTCATAGTGATACATGGCCGTGAACTACGTTGAAATCGGTGTAGTGTGAATCGTAAAAGTGACATCGTATTTAAGACTAACAATCATAATATTATTGTAAGTGGGCGGTTACACACATTAATATCAAGAAATGACTTCCGCTATTGTGAAGGATATCACTTACCCCCAACTTCTTTCTATGAAAAAAGTGACTACATTTAGGTTTTCTCCTCATTCCCTCACCTTACGTCCAAAACTACGACAAAACTTGTGAATTTTAATGTGATACTGAAAATGCAGTCTTTATTTTGTCGCACGTCTGCTCTTATTTATGAAAAATCGATAACTCAAATTCCTGGTTTGGGGACATAATGACGTCCACAAAATTTTCGCCTTTTTGATCCCCCTCCCAGCTAATCGAACAGTGTCGTTTTAGTAATGCCGCGGTGGCCTGATATTTGTTACACATAAAATCTGCACTAAACTTTTTTTACCTTCTCATCACGGTTAATCCTCCAAGATTTTCTTTGCAACTTTGAGACTTTGGTATGCATTTTCGGTTCTATGTGCTTACAAGATTTCAAGCTATTAAATACTGGAACGTCCTGTCTGTGACTCGACACAGTTTTCTTCAGCTACTGTTTATAATCATATACTTAAGTCGGCTTAAAATGTTAAAGCCTTGATCGAAACAAACATGAAGAGACGTTTTTGGAAAGGATTACAAATTAGTTATCCCACTGAGAAATTAATCTTACCTACAATCTCCTACAATAACAGCATGTAGCCACGCCAAAAAGTGGATTGGACATAATCTAAGACGGAACACCTTGTTGAAGTTGGCCCTGGAAGGCAGGTTAAATAGAAGAAGGAGAAAAGTCAAAAGAAAAAGTATCCTAAATGTGATGGCTTGAAACGCGCAGCAGACAAGAGAATTTTCTGATTCTTGGAACTTCCTTGGGGCAGTGCACCCACACACACACAGAGAGAATGCCACGCCAAAAACCAAACTAAAAATGTCTTCAGGGTGGGAGGAGAAGGGCAGGAAGATAAAATTTGGGAAACGTTTGAAACGTTAAGTGTGAAAAGATTAATAGCAGACGTATAGCAAATTCTTTGTTTACACGAACCCAAGGCAGCGTTTGCTTCTTTCTCCAAGATAAACTATTAAATAAACATTTGAAAGTTTAGTTTAAGGTTTGTTTTGTGCAAGCCATTTAGTTTTTGGCCTTGTCGTGTAAAACTCATCTAGTTTTTGGCTTTTGCATACATACCTTGCTTCAAATTATGTGAGAAATCATCTTTAAGTAATTTAAGAGTACACCATAAACATACTTTATAATACACAAGCTCTTCAGCCAAAAGGAGATATTCTCTGGCTATTTTAGGTTGGGGGCACGTGTGCTGTTACAAGTCCGCAAAGACTTGTAATGAAATTCAGAAGTTGTAACCCTAGTCGTGGGATAATATCCTTGAGAAAGAAATGAACTGTGCTGTGCTTTAAAATACAAATGTGTCAAATTGGGGCGTGGCAGTGATGACGAAAACATGTGAGCACCCTTTGTGCCTGCCATGTCTCTAAACCCCTGTGTGTGGATCAGAAAAACATTGTTAATAATAGCAAGCCTGAGCTGAGGGGTCAATGTTAGTTGAAAAGCACCTTTGGGTGTGTCTAGAACGGAATTAAAGTTAAATTAATGCAGTGTACTTTACTTTACTTTCCTTATCGATGGGTAGCTCACAGTTTTTGTCGTCTTCATCCCATTAATAAATATACTCTGCCCATTGCTTTGGAGGGTTTCATTCAAATGGCGTCATTCTTGTTAAAGTGGGTGGGGCTAAATAATAATGTTTGGAAGTATTGTTCACTAAATGGTGAAGGAATTTCTTTGTTGTTGCTGCTGCTGCTCTTTCCGTATTGCCATAAGGAAGTGGTGTAGGGTCACTTTGAAAGAATTCAAATGGAACTAGATTAAACCTTCCTCTCCAACCTTAAAGTTGGGAATGGAGTCAGAAAAGACTTACCTCTTCACTAGAATCTGATTGTTTAATCTGTTTTCCTCTCCCTTGCATCTTGCTTTCATCAATCTTCAATCTTTCATCATCACTTGAAGAGTCTGAGGAATCTGAATCCACTACTACTGATGATTTCACCTTCTTACGAGGAGGTGCTGCCTTTAGAGAAATGAAATAGGGACATAAAACGGCATGCAATTGAACAATAAACGCAGTAAAATAATACAGTTAAAGTTTGTACAGAAGTACCTCTCTCCATAAGCAATCACAAGCTACAAAATAAAATACCAATCAGCCAGTAGCACATTAGCACCAGACAGGCTAGCTGATAAAAGGCAGTTGAAGCATCCAAGGCCAACACCACTTAATCCATCCTCACGAGAGTTTACTGCGCTCATCTTTGTAAATGTTTGTCAAGCGTCCCCTCAGAATGTGACGTCACTAGAAAGAATTTTCGTCGAGGCATCGAATTCACGGAACAATAGACTAACAGCGGCGATTCCTGACAATACTTTACAAAGACTCTGGTCAAACCAAGCCACGTCTTGAACAGCAGATTTAATGGAATGCTTTGGAGAAGTGACAACGCCTAAGGTACAAATATGGCGATCAGAAAAGAATTTTGCTAATAATGTTAATCATGTTGAAGACTCCTTTCATTAAAACAGTAGGCGGAGAGCTTTTATGGCAAATCAGGGTGACGTGCCACGTTTAAGTACTCGGATATTAAGATCCAAAACACGACCTTCTCCCGACGTGTCAAGAAAATCGTTAGATATAATGCGTAATAATTGTCAGGAGACTAAAGTAGTAGAGCGACAACTGCAAAAGCCGTACTGAACGTCAATAAAGAGACCAAAGATTTCAAAGGTGGTCGACCTGTTACTAATCCCCATCTCAAAGATCTTGAAATATCGTTTAAAATGGCCACTAAACTATTACCACGCACTCCCCTCCCTAAGTAGACTTGGAGGTATACAAAATTTAGGAAAAACTGTTATGGTAGGTCAGAATTTGAAGTGCATATATGTAGTGTTAATGTTAGAGAACTTTATAAACCTTTTGTCTACTTGACATTTGTCAAATGTTGATAAATGGAATGAGGGATAAGTAAAGCCCGTTGGGATGAGAACAATTTTCAGAAATCCCTTTAACCTACCCCGTGGGATTCTGGTTAGAGTCCGTGTCGCGATGGAATTTTCCTTCATTCAGAGCACATTCTGTGGCTTGTCCAGAGAGCCGCAAAACCACTGTACTCACGCATAACATGAGCTTGATTAAATGTTTAATGGAGAATAAAATTCCTCTGTAAGTTAAAGGGAAATATAATGCTAATAAAATTATTACGATCTCTCATCAGTTAATACAGGAACTAGGAAATCTTCCCGCAAATACATCAGATTTTGAGCTTTGCATTGCTAATGGAATTTGCATTGTTACGGTCTCTGCTAGCAAGTGTCCCTTAACAATAAGTTACATTTTCTTAAAATACTGCCAATCTTTAATGTGAAAAGACTTTAGTTCTTTCAATTTTAAATCTTATGATTAGCTGCAGAGGATACAAAAATAGCTGCAATCCTTACAGATAAAATACTTCCGGTGCTAGAAAATAATGTTAACTGAGTTTGTGAAGATGAAGTCTCTGGAGCATTTAAAATCTGATACTGGAGATCACTTACAAACAATGGATTTTAAGAAAGTATGAAATGTTTGCTACACCGACTAGAATAAATTGCAGGAGACATTTGTCTTTTCTTCTTGGATCCCTCTTGTATTAATATGCGGTGTATGACAATGCGTGCCCTGGTAGGAGTAATATATATCCTCTGTCAATCACTGTCTTTTCTTCTTGACAATGGCTGAGAAATTTCTTGGGCAAGATCTTCCCATGACTTCCTCGCAATAAATTTAGTAATGAGCTAAATAAAACATCTATGGAAGACGCCACGTTTGTTTACAGCGAAAGCTGTGATGTGTTATTTAGAATGCATAAATAACACTGTGCATCAGAGTTAAAGTGAAGAAAAGATAGTGTACGGCAACGGTAATGGAATTTCTGGAATACAGTAGGCTTCAGCTTTGTATAGCTTCTTCAGTTCCAACCTAATTTGGTATCTCTGGTATTGCTTAGGTATTTAAAATGTCCAGAATGATTGATTGACGCATCAATACCCATCGTGTATCTCTTTACAAACTATGCAAGGGCCTATTTTGACTCCATTTCTATTAAGATTGCTAGTTAATCGCGACCGCTATTAGCTTAGATTGACTGTATCATCTGCAAAACCGCAAAAACTATAAACTGCAATCACACTACCATACTCAATAAAATAATACCCTAAAATGCAGGAACATAATTAAGGTATCATAAAAATTCACAGCCTTCATAGGGTTTTGGCTCCTCTAGTTTTGAGCTACATTCCCCTGATTCTTCCATCACCGACAATTCAAGATTTTATAGTAACCAATTTCTCATATAAGATCATATCTAAACAAGTACATTTTCCTCTCTACATTAGAGTAAATAAAAATTTTTTTCCATCATTTCTATATTAACAGGCCAACATGGATGATACAATTACACCATTTACCATTTATTGAAATCCAATTTCAAGATGTTTAACAAGAATTCATAACTACAATTGGTAACACAGGTTAATTAAAAAATCTAAAGTTACTTGCCTGGTATTGGTTTACAAGATTTTCCAAGGACCTGTTAATGCAAGGAAAAGCAGTTGTAAGCTCTCAATAAGTGTAAAGGAATTTAAAATCCCTCTTATTGGTATCGTAAAATTTAATATCCCAAAAATTGATGTTTTATCTTAACAGCATCAAAAACTGTAAATATCACTTAAATTAGTAAAGCCATTACCAACTGAAGATAACTTATTAAGTAGATGCCAAAATGGAGCTATTTTTAGAAGCTGTGCTTATGCGAATACGGAATTTCATATTCATATCAATATCAATAAAAATATCATACAGATTACAGAAGGAAGGAAACTAGTTGATTAATAGATGTTAATGAATAGCATAACAATGCTTACCTGTGTTGGATAATTTACAAATCTCAAAGCAGCATTGCTTGCAAGCATAGCTCCCATGTAAGATACTGCACACCATAAATACATGTACCAGGGCGTTGTGTCCTCATGGTTTCCATAAGAAATTTTTACAACTACACAAAAGTAATGGAAAAGGCACTTAATTATGGTGATGTGGTTTTACACCTTGCGCTCCTTTCCAGTTCACTCTATCGCTTCTCATACTCTAAAGGCAATGGCACTGTAGTGTGACATTGGCAGCCATACTATGCCAAACTGACCAGTGGCTGGCGAGTCTAAGTAGTCGTCTTAAAACTCTGACTTTAGGTTCGGACTTACGCAAACTATTATGTGCCTATCTAAAGGTATCATTAAGTCCCATTAGATGCCAAACTTGGGTGTTTTGAAACACATACTTTTAAACATTTTTTGTTTTAAGCGCCTCATAGACCAAGGCCCGATAAAGTTCAAATTCTGGTATCAATTACCGCTAGAACTAAATTCTAAATCGTGAAATGTCTTTGAGAGACAAAAAGAAAGGAATTCCAGCTCAATTGCTTTAGTACGCAATTCCCCTTTCAAAAAGCTGATACGCGGTATATTGCCGGTACAAGATTGAAATTGCAGGCAGTAATCTGCAATTACGACAAAATACAATCAATTTGCATAACTTACCTGTAAGTGGCGATGCCAAACATGATTTAAGATGACTGTAATTCTTTTCAACTATCGGTAGGCAACGAATTCTGTCTTCTTTCGACAAGCGTAAAAAGGTTTTCCAAAGTGTGACATAATTTCCCATACACACAGATCCAGGACATGTCTTTATGTCTATACTAGCGTTAATATCCATTCGCGTATTAGGTGCTATCTGGAAGGGACAGTTTGGCTTGATTTTTACTGACGCTGGTCCGTGAACTATTGGTCTTAAAACATACCAAACACCGACACGGAAACTCCATCGTCTGGTTACGGGTTGTTGTTCGGAGGGAGTCGCCTCAAAAAAAATGCCACAAATATCTTTACCAACTGCAATACTTTCCGCAATTCCTGCTCCTGATATGGACTGTCGTTTGACCAAATTTAAAGGATTCTCGTCGCAAGTACACAATTTTTTCCTCTTAAGAATGTTTTCTGGACATGAGTTTTTCATTTTTACGTATTTCACAAATTGATTGAAGTATGCAGGATCTAAAAGTTTTTATGATTCCTTAAATACTTGAAGCCTGAATTTGTGTTGTCAACGGATAAGCTTTAAATTATGCGACAGTAAGCAAACTGACAACAAAATTGCAAAATTTGAGTAGCCAAAGAGAAACTATACTTGCGCATGCTCTTAAAGTGGAGGTGGCTAACCATAAAGCGGTTAACAATAGTTGATGTTCAAAGACACAATGCCCATGCTTTGTTGCATCGCATGAAATATTGTAGTTAAGATGCCAATATGGCAAGTACGGTTAACAAGGCTTGTTGATTAAATAATGTAGATGTTTCACCGCATGACTTTTATCTTGCGCATAAAAGTGGCGTTTTTGAGAAAAAGATGAGAGGGGCATAGCCAGAAGAGAAAGTGCCTAACGAGCGATGAAGTTCGGTACAGCGCTTGTTAGTAGGTTCAGGAGATCAGATTCATGAGAATCTATTAACCGTAATGAATGAAATACATATATACATAATGACCAATGAATATATCGACGTCTGAGCAGACGCAGTCTCTCAATGAAAGACTCCTGATAAGCAGTGGAACCGATTTTGAAACTACCCTAGATAAATAGTAAAACCACCAAAAAGGCCAAGTAATAAATAAGAGGCAGCTGCGGCATCAAAGAACAAGGCCCCTCAATGTTTCAGCAAAGGCTCAATCCTGTGTAAGGGATAACGGTGACTGTAAATGTTGTCTCTGTATTTAAGCTTTGGACCTAAGAGAGGTTATGTCAAACCATAGCGAGGCTTGCTATTCAACACTTCATTATAGAGCTAATCAGCCCTGCTTTTTTATTTCATCTGCTGTACTACTAAGTGTTTCCATTCCATCTCAGTTGTGTCTGCGCAGGATTACAATTTTTGCATAAAAAAGGGTGCTTTAAAATAGATCAGGGCGTAGGGGTTGGGGCATATACACTTATTGGCGACGTCTTTCTCCAAGTTGCTACAAGTAACTGTCGATTCATTGCAGTACTTTGCGAGCTCTCTCATCTTTTGGTATTGTGAATCATTAGTCTCTTGCAACTTCTTTGTTTCAAGGGTTTGGTCTTTGTAGGACTGTTGGACTTTCTCTAACTCAATCTTTAATGACTTAAGTTGATCTCGAAGACTTGAGATTTCGTTCTCATAAGAAGCAATTTCTGTGTCTTTTCTCTCAGCTTGAGACAGCTGATTCACATTTCCCTTGAGTATTTCAGCCATACTAAGATCAGTTTCAGTGCCAAATTCTCTGTATGTCTTTGTAGCAATAGTATCAACTCTTTCATTGCAATATTTAAGCTGCAGGATCTCTTCTTCTGAGTTTCTGAGTGATTCTTTTAAACTCTGAATCTGCTTATCTTTATCATTTTGAATTAGCAGATTTTGTTGTTGAATCAAATTGAGTTTATTGCTGCTGTCAGATATTTGGTCTTGACTTGAGTCGAATTGTTGTTGCAAATAAGCTTTCTCCTCTTTGAGTTTATCGTAACTCTTCTTTAGACAAAGATATTCTGTTTCATCTTGGCGGCGTTGATACTCTTTGTGTAGTTGCACTTCATTGGTTTTAAGTTGATCTTCTTCTAATTGCTCGAGTCGTCTCTCCAAGTCGGTATTTGCAGCTGTCAATTCAGAAATCTGGTCTTTTTTATTAGCAACATCTTTTTCAAATTCCTTGCATCGTATCTCAGATACACTTTGTACTTTTTCCAGCTCCTTTACTTTGTTCTTAAGCAAATCTATTCTTTGAAATAATTCTCTTACTTCTTGAGTCTTTTCATCATTTGAGTTTTCTGCTTCGTGAAGTTTGGATTCGTAGCTTGCTTCAACTTCCTGTAAGTGCTTTACCTTGTTGCGATAATCAACAATTTTCCTCTCCTTCTTCTCTACAACCTTCTGTATTCTTTTCAAAACAGGCATTTCGAATCCACTCTTCTTGATGATACTTTCTAACTTTCAATGGGCTTTGGACAGTTTGATGTCTTAGAGTTGAGCATGCCAGCTTAATTTCATGCTGGTCCCAAGCCTGGATCAATGGGGAGAGTTGCCCATCAAGAGGGGTATCTGGGGCATAGAACAATTGCTTCAAACATCATGACATGCATCCCACCAAAATGGCCCTCAGCCTGTGGTAGCCCTTTAGTGGGCAGAGGGTGCAAAGAATCTCCAGGTGGAAAAGCAAAAATGCAAAAAACATGTGTGGATACAGAGGAAAGCAGAGTGAGTGGAGTGGTGATGGTCTGCACGATTAATGTTGGGTCATTGATTGGAAAGAGTAGAGAGGTTGTGGCAATGTTGGCAAAAAGAAAGGTTGATGTATGCTGTCTCCAAGAGGTCAGATATAGGAACCAAGGATGTACTAGCATTGGAACTAATGAGGAGAAATACAAGTTTTGGTACAGTTGGGGACTAGAGAAGACAAATGGAGTTGGTGTGATGATGAAGGCTGAGGTGGCAGCGAATGCCATTGAGGTTAAGAGATATAATGACAGGATAATAAGAATAAAGTTGGTCATCGGGGAAAGGTATTTAACATCTTTTCACTGTATGCTCCACAAACCGGAAGACCAGCACTGGAGTAGATTGAATTTTGGGAGAAATTCGAAGATGAACTTGGAAAAATACCAAAGTCTGAGGTTCTGCTGGTTGGCAGAGATGTGAATGGGCACATAGGACATGACAGTACAGGGTATAAAGAAGTTATGGGCAGCTATGACAATGGAAGTAGAAATGATGAAGGAGGAACAGTGCTGGACGTCTGCAAGTTCCACAGGCTGCGTGTCTTAAACACCTACTTCAAAAAGGAAGAGGAGAAGCTCACTTATAGGAGTGGAAATTACAAAACTCAGATAGATTTATATTTTATCACAAAAGTCCAATCATTAAACTTTAATGGTAGATGATAAGGAGTCTATACAATTTGTTCCTACTACCCACAGGGCTAAAGCAGTTGCTTAGCGATACAACATCAGTCGTCGCTAAAACTGCACCTAAATCTTATCTTTGAAGACAGGATTATGGTATATCTAAGTCACGCAGGCGCCTTACAAATTCCCACGGCTAACATATTCATGCAACAGCTATTTCCCAGCCTCACATACATTCCTTGCCACTACCTACAAGAAACTGAGCAGATGCGCTTTACATAGTTTAACGGAGTTCCACTGGGCTAACGTAAGACAAATCGACCGCCACAGCAGTCGTCTGTTTGTACACTGGGTAACCCACATACCTATGCAGAATTGCATTAGTTGCTGAGCGTCCGAAACGGAGCACAGTTACTTCGGAAAACAATAGACGGCGAAGATACTGAAGAATTAAGGTGAGACGGCATGATCTATCCCAAAATGTAAGATAGTGGCAAATATGAAAAAGGCTAGGATTTAAGGAAAACCAATTGATGTACCTACCTGTATATAAAAACTTACATAGCAAAGAAGGGCGTATACATCAACTGCACAATAAAATTTTCCTCTTTCCTGAATGAATGAACTCTATACAGATTATCATCGTTACGCTAGTAGTGAAACTGATAAAAAGTTCCAGTTCTTGTCTTTCACACACAACATAATACCTATCAAGCGCATATTCCTACTGAGACAGAACGATAAATGCGTAAGAAGTAGGTACAAGAGGGCACATATATACTTTCGGTCTCAATATTTTGGTAAATTTAAGTTACAATTAAGAAGATTGTGCAAAATGACAGTGCAACTTGGAGTCAGAGTGATACGGAGTCAGAGTATGAGTTCTATTGAAATCCAGGCAGGTGTGTGACTGTGGAATGTGGTGGTGTTTTAGTGTGTGTGTGTGTGTGATGGCATGTGATAAAACGAGGGTCGAGTTTACGTACAGCGGAATTCACTAATTAACGAACCAAATAGCACAGTTAAGTAACCCAATGCACATAATCCTCTAATATCTTTTATAACTTAAGCATCAAATTGGATAAAATGCAAAAATCATATGAAAAAAAGCCTCACCAACTTGTCCACGACTTCTTGCAGCTTCATGAACTTCTTTAACTGCTTCTCTTCGTGTTTTACTTTGTCTTTTTCATCTTTCCCTTCCTCTTCTTTAACATCATTTATAATTTTTTCCGCCAAAGTCGCCAGTCTTGTGTTCTCTTCATTTTCTGCCTCCTCTTCTTCTCCATCCAAGAAACTTAAGCTTCGAAAACCGGGTAGATCAGTGCAAGGGGTGTTGTGTAGTGTCTCCCCTTCGGGCGGGTACAGTGCAGTTGTGGGGCGACTAGGGCCTGGAATAGCCACCTCTGAATGCTCTTCGGCAACCTAGACGAGATAAAAATCCTTGTATCAGATTAAACTGTAGCAGTGGGTTTGAGAGATTTATAAAGTCACGTAAACTAAATGTTTCGATTGTTTCCTCAATTGCTTATTTTTATAATCTTAAATAAAAGAAAAGGTATTTCAGACTAAAAATCGTAATTGATCTTGTCAATATTAAAAGAATAATAACTATTGTCACCAAATCCATCACCATTGTTATTCCACTTGTAGATTACTACCAATAGCATTGTGATTATTATCATTATTTTGCTCCTTGCCATTCCTAGCATCTTCATTCTGCTCGTGGAGATAATAAAAATGACACTGATGATGATAATTATGATGAGGACATTGATGATTATGATAATAATAGTGATTATGATGATGATAACATTTCTGTTACAAAGTTCGTTAAACCAGGGTCTTTGTAAAGTATTGTCAGGAATCGCCGCTGTTAGTCTATTGTTCTGTGAATTCGATGTCTCGTACTCATGTCACTGACTAAGGATAGAAGGCTGAGTGAACCTTGACACCACTATGTCGAATCGAACTCTGGTCACTCAATATGTAATGCAAGTCCAGTACCACTGGACCACGGCAATTAATTTCAGATCCCTGCTATATCTATGCTTATTTTGGTAAAGCACATGCTTTTGGCCCAATAAATATTTTGTTCTGGGTTTTCATCCCAAAATGCGAGCATCACTGCTTCAAACTTCAAGGGCTTTCAGCAAGATGTTTATGGTTTGATGCCCCTGCTTGCTAATACCTGTAGTCATTACATACAAACACAGTACTACAAGTCCTATTTCCCTCTGTCATTTGCCAAATACTGATGCATTAATTTTTGTGCTTGGATATGATTTCAAGAAATGATATTCTTGACATTTCGATTGGTATATGTTTTTTTTTAAACTCCTGATGCTCTTCTTTAGACTGTTTAGAAATTAAAGACCCCTTTAATTAAAGACACCCCTTTTTGGTGGCCTCAACTAATTATAGAAGGGTCTATAATTAGAGGAAATACAGTATGTAAGGTTACAAGCATATAATTAATACAGTGGAATAATAGTACATACACTAACTTACTGAATGAGGAACTTAAAATAAGAGATAAGCTATTAAGTGGTGCACTGCATGACTATTTTGCACAGGGGAATGCTACTTGATTATGAATACTCACTATTGGAACAAGGTAGAAGTACAAATATCAGTACCTTTACATTATGATAATGTCATCCACTTCTAATGTAGAGCTTTAGTTACTATAACAAAGATGTAAAATGCCGAAAAGATAAAGATTTTGGCGGGCTTTGCTACTACAAAACAATAGCTTATGAAAGCTAACATCAGCCAGATTGAATAGTTTTATATATATATATAGATTTATATTGTTGTTTTTATATTGATTTTCGATCTTTTTTACTTTAATTATATCTATAAATAGAGTGTGATATTTGTTATATATCAACAGATTGTAATCAATTCTTAATGAAAAACGTTCTTGATTTGTTTCTCTGGCGTTTTAAAAATTGTCACTCCTGAATTTGAGGCCTCGAGTTGCTTAGCTTTTTGCCTAGATTTTGGACCAAATCGAGGCCTCACACCTAAGCAACGGAGTTGCTTATATAAAAAAAAAACGTGTATGCCACTAATTTCCAGAACAACCGCTCATCCATATGAAATCTTGGCTCAATGTCCTACGTAATCCGGATGACCACCGTGATAGATATCTTCCCTAATCCGAACTAATTAGTGATTTGGTATCATATTGCAATTCGATGACACATTGGCTTGTCTCCTCCCTAAAACTCAACAGCACATTAGGTGGACTCCTTTTAACAGGGCCTCTTGAGTGGATTTCTGACACTTCGCATAGAGTCCATGATGTGATCTAAAATATCCCCTGACCAGGCTCCTCGTTGGAGTCCTTAAGACGTCTTGGCTACAATCCATGCTGAAGGCCTTTGGACTTGTTTACATGTGTGAAAACGTCAATCTTGCTAAGATCCCATGTTTGACAAAAACAAACTGCCTCAGCAGTCGTAGGATATCATGACCTTTTACCCCAGTTCCACAAATCACGCACACCCACACATGGTAAATCTCCTATTCCGTCTTTCGTTTCCGGCCATCACTTTCTACACAGGAAAGGAACTCTACAAAGGCGGATACTAATCTTCTTTTTAACCTTTGACGGATGTAAACGCTTACAAACACAAAGTTTCACCCACTTTTGCCGTTGCGTTGTAGAATGGGGATGGTGACCTATAGAGAGGGGAAAATCCCTATCGTGCAATCATTACATCATATTGCTATGGATCACGTAAGATTCACGACAACCCCGAAATTGATGATTACTCCTGTTTACCTTACACAGCAAAATGGCGAAGACAAACAACTGATCTATCTTCCCAAATGATCATTTTATGTGACGCAACGTCATAGAATCCATATAACACCAAAAAGGAAGTTATGAAACAATACACAATAAAAAAAAAGTAAGAGAAGTTCCCCATATTTAATTACAGAAAAGATGGGTATATTTCAATCTTTAGTATCTGAAAAACGTTTTGCTGATCTCAGAAGAAATGTTCCAAATTCCCTTCACCTCAACCAGCGAGTATTTCTAGTTCATAATTTTGGAAAACGCTGATTTATTCTTAGATCATAGATAGATTCTTAGATCAAACATATTAATTAAAATCTGAGGCTCTTACAAAATATGAAATGTATGTCTGCATGAAGAGACCAAATTGAAGTTTTAACAGCCCGAAGTCTCGCCTGAAGCATCCCAGTTGACAGATAGATAGCTCCATACCTTGATTTAGATATCATCGCTGGATTTGCAATTGCGAAATCTGAGCAGGTTATGAAACATAGCTTTGCCATGTGAACTAGTAGTTGCAGTTATCCTAGATATATGAAATCAAACATATCCCGCTAACGCCACTTTCTTGTGAAGAAGATCTAGTTACCATGTTTTGTTTCCAATAATAGAGTGTCTGATGTCGTTTCTGGCAATCTAAGAGGAAACTTTGATTTGATTTGTGTCTCCCCTCAAGTGTTGAAATATGACGTTCAGACATTGTTGATATGGGGCACACCCTTTCTCCAAGTGAACAGCAAATGGCTGAAGTTAACTTATAAGATTTCTAGTTTAAAATTACGCCTACGAAGAAATAGGGTATGAAATTAGAGATGATCTTTGTCTGGGTTTGCAAAGGAGATTAACGCTCATGATACTGCGTCTGGGTTGGAATTAAACGAAAATAAGGAGGAGTGCAGTAACAATGGCTTCCAATCAAAAATAAACTGCAATCTATGCGGGGTCTTCGTAGGCTTGTAAGAATTTACAAATCTAAAAAAAACTTTGCCACTTGAAATTTATGATCGAATTAGACCTACAGGCTCTCAACGACCTCGCATGTATGGGTTACTCAAAACACATAAGGAAGGTACACCACTTCGGCCTATTTTCTCAATGATTGGCTCCTCACAGCACCAATTGGCCAAGTGGCAGAAACATTTTTTGGGAAGCTGCATCAAAGATTCGTCTGCGTTTGCCAAAACTATGCTAAATCTATAGATCGAATAGCAAAGTTCGTTCATGTGCTCCTTTGACATTAGTAGCCTATTTATCAATGTTCCTTTGTCTGAAACTATTGAAATTTGTGCACACACGTTGTGCAGTTGAGACGTTCAGAGCCCTCCTATTCACAAGGACGTGTTCATTGAATAGATGAACGCCGCTACTAATTCGGTGGAATATAGTTTTAATGACACAATGTTCAGACATGTTGACGGAGTTGCTATAGGCTCTCCCCTCGGACCAACTTTAGCCAATATTTTCGCCGGTTTCCATGAAAACAAACTTTTTGATAAAACTAGTCGTCCACTTGTCTATTTTCGTTACGTCGATGATACCTTTTCTGTTTTCCAAAATGAGCAGCAGTGTGAGCAATTTCTCACTAAAGTTAATGACTTGCATCCTGCTCTTAGTTTCACGTATGAATAAGAAGTAAACAAATCCTTACATTTTCTAGACGTTCATGTTTAAAAAGACAGGTCCAGTTTTCTCACTAATGTTTACAGAAAACCCTCGTTTACGGGGCAATACACGCGTTGGGACTCGTTTTGCCCTGAAACTCGCAAAACAAATCTTATCGCTACTTTAGTTCACCGTGCTCTAACCATTTGCTCAAAAAAGTAAACTCGATGAGGAATTAACCAACATTGAAACCATTTTCAAGAAAACGGCTACCCAGAAAATGTCATCAACATTGTCATTTCCAATCAAATTGCCAAGTTTTCGTCTGACCGCCATTTGATGAGTATCAATGTGTATTGCTTCTCGATAAGTAACCGCAATGGAAACAGTGTAGAATGGCGTCCCCACGGAACCAATAGTATTCTGCTCCGTTAAATCTTCATACGTGCCCGATTGACGGCTCCCTGAATAAATTTTGTACAGAAATTTAAAGTCTTTGCCCCGCCGTCGCGATACTCGGTAGGCTGGTAGCGCTCTCGTAAAGGAGAGCAAAGTTTTTAACAATACGGCAAGTTTGTTGTAAACTGTGAAACAGACTTTGACATTTGTGTCCACTTTCTCGGTGGCAAAGACACTCCATGTTTCCACAAGCATGTCTAGTCCTTCTGCTGTCCTTAGAATAACATCAATAAAGAAAGCATCGCGTACTGCCGGGCAATTACGACCATATAAACTCTTGATTTCGTTTTGAACTTCAGAAACTATTACGCCATTGGGAAGCGCTATGTTAAACCAGTCAACTCCGATGGTTTCCGGATTACAACGCGTCGCTAGTTTTTCCCCAGACCTTGACTGTATGATTGTTTGAGCTGCCTTGATGCAGAAGAATTTAATGTATTTATCAATATCACGTTTTGCTATAGAGGCCATCTTTCTCATCGATTATATAAAATGTCCAAAGATAACTTAATCAGTGAAAGACAAACTGCAGCGCAGTAGTATTTTGACCAAAGCACACGTACTTGCGACGTATTTTATGATTCAACATCCAAAAAATCTTCCATGTGAGTTACGTTACGTTTCTTTCCGCTGAATATTTCAGATGATGATATATCGAACTCAAGATCGCCCATTTTCTATCATTTTGAACTACTGTTTACAGATTTATCCGCCATGTTTTCCCTTTCACAGAAAACTTTGCTGCGCTCTGCTTTTCTCTCGTTAGCTCAATTTATCATAGGGGGCTGATAGACATAAATATGGACAACAATGCAATCCAAGAAACGTGACAAAAACAGGCTACATAAAAACTAATTCATCAATAGTATCACGTATTTTTACCTTAAGAAGAAGAAGCTATCCACTGAAAAATACCCATTACTTAAAGGCAAAAATGTGAATCTGTGTACGACCTTAGCAGCAGTGGAAACATTATCTACAAAAACAAATAAGAATGGTAATGAAAGAGCTTTAGTGATCTTTTAAATATACAGCTAAATGTTTCCATAAAAAAAGACCACAATTCAAACTTAACGTTTATTCTGGATATAATGTCGATCCGCTTCACTAAAGGAGCGTTCATTACATATGGGTGGGGATTTCTAATAAATCCATGACTGTGTCATTACTGACAATTTGCCAAAAGTTACTCAACGACATGGGGAGATGTACCGTTCTATTTCTACCCACACTGTAGTCGTAATAATGGATCTTTTATGACACAAAAAATCTCGCATTGCCAGCCCCTTTAAGAAAAACATTGTTGTCTGTCATTCCAATTTTACACATGGACATTATATCGATGGTTGATAGATCTTTGTGTCATTTAAATCAAATAGTCCTCGTATCCTGACTGATCTATGTGCCTAATGTGTCAGCTTACCTGCTTACATCTTGATAGATCTTCGTGTCATTTAAATCAAATAGTCCTCGTATCCTGACTGATCTGTGTGCCTAATGTGTCAGCTTACTTGCTTACATCTTTACTTACCTCTAATTATATTCCACTTCTACGAATAATATTCAAATAACAAGTCGCTATAAACATCCGAGCGCTCTACAATGCTTGGACACTTCCCTCTCTACTCTAATAACTAGTGAATAAAGGTTAGCATTATTTACATCACCGAAAACAATGAAAGACTTTCATCATTATTGATTGTTTTAGTTGATCACAGTTTAAACTTATTGGCCAAGGTATAAAGTAACTTTTTCTTGCGGTTATAGTCGACCTGTTTGGCAATGCTAAATCTTATCTCACTGCGTTATCTATCTGAAAAGTTTATATCTAACAAGTTAAATTGCAAACAAGGTGTTCAAATAAACTGCGAGAGATAAAAATCTACGATTTGATATTGCTCGCAATAGGAATATACCTTGAGCTGATCGTATTCGGAATTCCGACGGTCAAGTCTTGCTGACAGTACAATCTACAAAAAATGGGTTGAATATCACCAAAGAATTAAGATTGGTAAATCGAGATATTGTTCAATCCGGCTTACCAGCGCATGCACCTCCGATAGGAAGATTAAGCCATTCAAATTATAAAGCTAGGCTGGCGATCTTTCTGACCAAAATACCCCCATCAATCTTTAAAACTAAGAATTCAAACGTGAATTGATTTACAGAGCCCGCTTTGACAACTTCGACCACATCGCAAAGCGCTGCGAGTCGCCTCTTCAACTGACTATGTCATAGCGCCTAAGCACCCGCAACTGCTGCCTCGCTGTGCGTGCTACCAACCATCACCAGACAAAGAAGGGTTTTATTTATTGCACACAGATCAGCTGATCAGATAACAGTAAAATTTCAAATAGGAAAATCCAGGCCTCCGATGACTTGATCTTATGGATAAGAAAGGGTAGCTTGTATGCAAATATGACGTACCCTACTTCACGTTTCCTCACAATGTCCTTAGCATGTCTCAGAATATAGTTACACGTCAGCACACCGGCAAATAAAGTAAGATTAAAAGTTGTTACATACGCCATGCAACCACAAAAATGTTCTGGAAGTACAAGGAAGAAATATTGAAAGTTATGAGCTTTACTTCTCAATCTGCTAAATTATTTCTTTTGTCTTTGTAGACACGTAGATCCATACGCCTCAACTTTTAATTTCGGTAGATTTAATATGTCATCCTGACCATTAGAAGAGCTAGGTCCCACATTCGCATATACTCGTACTGCATGCGTATCAAACTGAACTCGCTTCCAGAGTTATGAAATGTGGGGACAAAAGCCCTAATTTAGGACCTGTACAGATTTGTGATAAGACAGGTTGAGGCCATCCGACAGAAGACATCCAAGATCAAGTAGTACTTGCTTCCAGAGTTAAAAAATTAGGGGACAAAAGCCCTAATTTAGGACCTGTGCAGATTTGAGATAAGACAGGTTGAGGCCATCTGACAGAAGAGGCTTCCAAGATCAATTAGTACTGGCTTCCAGAGTTAAAAAAATTAGGGGACAAAAGCCCTAATTTAGGACCTGTACAGATTTGGGATAAGACAGGTTGAGGCCATCCGACAGAAGACGGTTTCAAGATCAAGACATAATACAGGCTTCCAAAGTTAAAAAATTAGGGGAC
>JAAAKM020073195.1:167032707-167046106 GCA_010016025.2 Alatinidae sp. Z8VKAUB7J3 | reverse complement strand
AAAAGCCCTAATTTAGGACCTGTGCAGATTTGGGATAAGACAGGTTGAGGCCATCCGACAGAAGAGGCTTCCAAGATTAAGTAGTACTGGCTTCCAGAGTTATGAAATGTGGGGACAAAAGCCCTAATTTAGGACCTGTGCAGATTTGGGATAAGACAGGTTGAGGCCATCCGACAGAAGAGGCTTCCAAGATCAAGTAGTACTTGCTTCCAGAGTTAAAAAAATTAGGGGACAAAAGCCCTGATTTGGGACCTGTGAAGATTTGGGGTAAGACAGGTTGAGGCCATCCGACAGAAGAGACTTCCAAGATCAAGTAGTACTGGCTTCCAGAGTTAAAAAAATTAGGGGACAAAAGCCCTGATTTGGGACCTGTGCAGATTTGGGGTAAGACAGGTTGAGGCCATTCCACAGACGACAGTTCCAAGATCAATACGTAGTACTTGCTTGAAGAGTTAAGAAATTCGGGGAGAAAAGCCCTGATTAATGGACAAAAGTAGAATGAGTTTGAATGTCAGAAGTAGTGGATAGAGCAGCTTCAGCGATAGTTGGCAGATCACAATCCAAAGGTGAAACAGAGAAGATAGATTCCAGTGAGCCAAGAAGACTACGAGGTGGCAGGATAATGTCATGCCTGCTGAAATTAATGACTGGTATCCTTACATTAGTCAATCTGCCACGTTTACATGTCAAAACACCCTCAGGGACCTCAATCCCATCAGGCCAATGTGATTTACCACTTGGCAGAAAAACAACAGGTTATGACTCAGACAATTTTAAGGAATTCACCTGGCACTTGACCATAAACTGTGACAAAGCAGGTAAACGAATTGCCCTGTTGACACTTTTGACTGAGCTAAGGTACTCAAAAGTGCTAGTCAAAAGTGATACGAATGCTTCAGGGTCTTGCAAACTTGGAATTGATGATGGTAGGTGATGTGAAAGGTCACCTGCATCTATACCATACTGAGATGGTGACTGCACGAGCTTAGCTATGACACTATAACCGACTATGGGCTGAGCAAGAGAGCCTGGTATAACAATAAAAGGAACGTTGAGATATGATGATTTATTCCAGCTATGTAGCTGAAAATCAACTTCTACAAACCCTAGGTATGGGATCTCAGTCTGATTGGCTGCCAAAATTCTCAATTTGTTGTTGAGTAAGCCACTGATGGGCTGCACCTGCAACTGGGGAAAATGGTGTCTACGCCAAGAATCAGACATGAGGCATACCTGGGAACATGTGTCATGGGAACACACAGAATCTAAACCATTCAGAAAACATCTGACAGTACATTGGTCCCCAACAAGTTTTATTAGTTTTGCCTGAAAGTTTGGTGTCAAATGGCTTTGATAAGACTGACAATTATCAATCAGAGGCTTAACTAACAAACAAACTGCATCGCATAATCTCTGATGATTAGTCTTATCCTTCTGTTGGTTCACAAGATTCTTCTTTAGTGCCCAGGTTTCACACCCATAGGTAAGGACAGATTCACATAACACTTCAAAACTTGTCATCAAACTGTCACAGATAGCTTCCAGTTAGAAAGAACGGATCTTAGTTTATGAAATAAACTCTTTCTAGTTCTGTGTGGTGTTTAATTTCCTTGTCACACTTACCACAACACAATGACCAATTAAAAATATTGTAAAGCATAGACTTTGATTTAAAACAGTCGAAGATGAAGATTTTTTTTAACAAAGACTACAATACCATAGCCTCTTTCAAAAACACCTGCCTGCATAAAGAGGGATTCCATAATTTAATGGTGGCTGCCTCACAAACCCAAATATGCAAAGATAATGTCACCCTACACGTTGTAGAATCTTGATCATAGTCTTCAAATACTTATTGGACCATACAGGGTTTACTAACAAATGGGCACCAATAGTGGAACTGATCTGCCAGCGATAAGCAGTCGCTAATGTGAGTGCAGCTGAGCCTCCTTGATAACAATCATGTAAAGTTTGTCATATTTAACAAGAGTTTGTTTTCATCCTAGGATTGTCAAGCAAGATTCCAAAATCAACCATGCTTAATCTTATGAGAATGAAGATCCAGGAGAGAAGGGATTCTGAAGACAAAACAAAGGTGAAGTATAATTCTCCAAGCGGGACACCAGTTTCTCAGTCCCCAGCAGACTCTTCTGCTTCTCAAGAACAGTTTTCTTGGCCATCACAGTTTGGTGTGGCAGAGCCATGCCCTAGCAGTGACCCTGCTCAGGATGAATGTGAAGAAACCGCTGATGAATATATTGGGCAGCTGTGTTCAGTGTGTGGTCAGAATAAACCCAATTGCTGTTGTAACAAGCCTTTAAATGCAATTGCTAAGAGTAAGGAGGTGCCAAGTGACATCAAAGCTGATGTCACTAAGAAACTCAAAATCATTGATCATGCCATCATGGAGGCCGCAGTAGAAAGGAGAAATTTATAAGAGCATGTCTTGTAGTTGGGACATTGGGAGGCACTTCTGTCATAAAAAGGCTATAATTTCTTCAAGGGACATTTCCAGCATTGTGCCAAACGCATTGATTCTTCATCGTTTTTACGGAATTGGACGTGACTCAACTGTAAGTGCTTAGATAAAGGAAATCAGTGTTACCACGCATGCGCACCTCTGTTTCAATGAAAAGGCTTTGAACTAAGCTATATGTTTGTTGTTACCACTTTGCTGGGAGGCTGAGCAAAGACGTTTTTGTGGTCAAACGTCGCGAGATGAATGAAGGGCATACTGTAACTGTATTTGGATCGCAATGAGGGTGACAGTGAAATATTAACAGATGGTCATAAATTCGTAGCTCGATGAAAGCCGACAATACGATAAGATTTTCACAACGGTAGAAAGTGTTTGTGTATTAGGCTAGTAACTGCTACATGGAGAGCTGATTTGACTTCGAACATTTTTCATCTCCTTTCTTATTGAAATGCTTATATGTAATTAAGGAGAAAAGGTCGGCGTCACTTGATCAAAATGGCGGGATGTATAAGACATATGAGTTTTCATTTAAAGACTTACAAGATGTTTTAAGCTTTCCATCTTTTAGGTGAATAAAACAAACGTCAGTATACGTTTACAGCTGTTCTTTTGGAAGAAATTTAGCTAATTCACTAATGCGATAAGATAACGTAATACTGTAGACAGTTGTGGCGGTCAAGGACCTTTGAAATTGCTTTGTTATTGCTTGCTGTTCATAGAAATTCGTATTCAGATGTGCTGGACAAATGGTAGACCCAATGGAACAGAAATGTCTCGTGGAAATAATGACTTTCTAAGTTCAACGTAACGTTTTGTTTGATAGAAACGGCCTGTAAAATACATGAGTAGTATTTGTCCCTTTGAGGATTCAGATGTGTACATCGCAAAATTTCAAAAAAAATTCAAAACTCTTTATTCATCATAAGACTTCTCAGTAAATTTTATGAATAGTCACCAAATTTCGTGTCAATCAGGCGAGGCTTTAAAAAGTTATGAGGTGAAATGTGTAGCCGCGGGCCTACTAGGCCCCCCATGTAAGATAGGGTTAATGGGCCATGTATTACAGACGTTTTGATTTTCTTATGGTCCTGAAAATTGCTTGAGTCCCGACGGGAAAAATAAAAATTTTGTCAAAACCCAGCCATATTTCAAATGCTTGCTGGTTCTGTTTGGGGAGTAACATAAGCATTCATAAAAGTATTCTAGCGCCCCTTTCAATTGCTAATAGGGATAGTAAACACAGTCCAAGTTGGAAGTCCGATTAACGATTAACTTTTTACGTCACATCGACAATTCTTCTTACGTTCAATCGACGTGACCGAGTCGTTTTATATACAATTCATCTGCACGCCATACTTCGCAGCTTACATAAACGTAGGATTGAGAACAATTTAATGACGTTAAGATTTACACTAAAGTAACGACGTTGGCTTAAAGCTGATCTAATCTCAGCAGATACTCTCCGGTTGATATAACTATGTCGAGTAGACGTCAATCTGATCTCAGATGCTAACATAACGTGAAATCAATCAACATTAGACATTAAAGCTACGTCGAATGCCGGTTGGATTTCAGCTTCCATCATCTTCTTTTGATCACTAGGGGAAACGACACTTCAAGGCGTAAAGAAACCACAACGATATGTGAACGTTGTCACATTATATTAATTCCTCCTTTTTACAGATACCCAATATGTTTTCGTTACTCTTCCGCTAAGACTACGTTTATTTCCATTACACTACGTTTTGACTAGTCATAGGTCACTTTCCTGACACCATTTTTAACCAGAGGAAGAGATTTCTATATGTCGAAATCTCAAATTTGAGGTCTGAGTATTATTATCTTTCTTAAGGAGACGGACGGTAGAGCTTTTTTATGAGAAATACAAGAAATTACCTATCGCAAAAACTAATGATCTGTTACGTTACAAAAAGAGTTATAACCTTCCAATCCCCTCTTATAATTTTATAATTGCTCGGAACAGAATCAACTATATTTTCACCCATGAGGCGTTTCCTCATTTTGTGATGGCCCCGAAAGACCTTCCAAGCCAGAACGAGTGACGCTATGTTGTATTTTACGCCACTTTTCTTAATTGAAATTTGATATTGATTTTCTTTATTGACTATCAAGGTTTCTAAGAACAAGACTTAAACTTACACCGTACCAGTTGCTTTCCCAAAACTGACATTTTTGACATTCTCTTTTCTTTTCTCCCTTGACAGGTTTAGCAAGTTTCTTGTAGCTAGGTTTCCACTTAAACTATCTGCCTTGTCCCAATTCCCCTTTTCCAGTAGCTCTTGAAGCTTCGATGGAAGTTAAGCCTTCTATTAGCAATCTTAACAGCAATTTCTTTTTTGTTACTTCTTAAGGTAAAAGGTGTTTTTTGTTCCATTGTTCAATTTATCGATCCAGCTCTGGTTTCTTAATCAGGGACGAGGACCTTCTTTTCCCGCACGATGTTGAAACAGGCCTAGATTTTTGTATCATAATGGATTTATTTAGTTTTGTCCTTTCATGGTCATGTTATCTTCCCCCCCCCCCCTAACTAACCGTCCCACTTATCCAGAATTGGCGCTGGCACTGACGGCCACCAAAAAGTTAAGCTCGTCTCAGTGGCTGGGTTATTCCTTAGGGCTCATAAAAACAAAATGAGAGGCCAACCTATCTAAGCTTCGTCTGGTCTGCCATTTGATCTACCTTCTATGCTAGAAAAACTTAGGAACTTTTCAAAACAGTGACCGATCGTTTTGTACATAAACATTCAAAATGAGACACTTCCATATCAGAAATTAATTTTTTTATTTTGGTACCCTCATCAATATCGATAAAATAGACTGGAATGTTGTAGTTCGATAATCACTGCTAAACAAGTGGGCCTATCACTTGGTGCCGTACAGTACATGACCACAAGAAAATTGATGAAATTGAAAGCTGTGCAAGTGTAAATGTTAGGAAATAAATTACCAGCTCTAAAATTATAACCTGCAGTAAATACTCAAATATAAATGAAAACTAATGACGGGGGGATTTTGAGGGATTACTATATCTCCTCCCTTGGTCTAAAGATACATAATGGGTTTTCTTCTTCTTCACTTTAATTGTAATACCCCAATTTAACAAGTGTAGCAAGAAATTCCACCTCTCTTGTTATCAATACCCCCTCTGCACACAAAAAAGATAAATGGGGTTTTTAATACTGAATCAGAAAAGTCACTGTAATGTCCATCTCCCTTCTTGGGATTCTTGTAGAATTTTGTCAACCCCTCCTCGACAATTCTCGTCTTGAGATTCTACTATGTACAGCTTTACTAACTTTACTAAAACAGTTGCATTGGCAGGCTTCCCAAATTTGAAGATTTAACTTTCTATTTTATTTTGTAAACACAGCCAGTGGTTGCTTCGTCTGCCATTTTATGTTTTCTGACCCGCACAATCAAACCATTCTTTGTGCGGATATCATAGGCAACAGCAACAACAACACCTAGCTTCCTTGTCCCTTGTGACGTAAATTTTGTACCTTGTGACGTCAAAAGTAGCCTCGTTCTAGCAAAACTCCATTAAAGAATCATGTATATTGACTTACAGGTGCGCGTATGGCGAAAACCAAAGTAACAGTTCAATTCCTTAAGAGAAAACGAACAAAATATCAAAAAATTTCTGACCACTGGAGGTACTCTTTAAAGTGCTCTAAGCTCCAAACAAAAGTCCCATTTATGTGGGCACCGCCCTAGCCCCTGCAAAGGGGAGTGCAAGGTCAAGAACAATAAATTTACTAATTTCGTTTGAGAACAATAGAACACTTATCTGAGTAAGAAAGGGAAGTTGAAGAGAACATGATGATTATTTGATGATTATTTAGCAACACGCTAAACTACTACTCCTTTTCACAAAGAAAATACAGTTGGAAAGGTTCTGACGCCCCCGGTTTACCCGGAGGGGGTCAACGACCGATCTAAGAGCTGCACATGGGGGTTCCAACATCATATTTACAATGTTTGAACCCACGGCAACACCGCCAAATTGATCGTACAAGACACCATTAATAAAGAAATGATTATCCTTAACAGAAAGTTCAAGTAACAAATTTAGAAGGGGAAAAGCCTTTAAAAATCGAGAGTTCAGAATAGAGTACTTAAGTGTGACGTCACAATTCATTGAATTTCAGAGGTTTGATAATTTTTGTACAATCTTTGTTCTCTCTTTGTTTATACAGATATCCTGCCCGAATTTGAGAACGATATCTTCAGCAATCGTCGAGATAAAAGCTTTCAAAATTTGAATTGTGCCTATTTGCCTTCAGCTAAATTAATTGTTTTCTTCAGACGTTTTCCAAATTCAAAGAGTCGCTTCTCGGCAGTTGATATGAGATTTGAACGTGATGTATTGTACACGGGCGTTTGGTGGAATCAATTGGGATTTCTCCCCAAAAAAGGTTTTTTGTGACGTCATCACTTGAGTACTCTGTTTAATTTCTGTTAGGTTAGATTAGTTTACGCAGGGTCTTTGTAAAGTACCTCCACCGGCTTTGGTTTACGTTTGTTTTTCCCTTAAATTTTCGCCTAAAAACTTTTCCCCTTCTTAAGATGGAATCCCAGATGTTCTCAGATCGAGTATCGTATACAGATTTAAGTGTAAAAGCTGTAATGCTTTTTATTTAAGGCAGACCAGTCGCCACCTGTACCATACTCGTATCTGTGATCATCTAGGAATCTCGTGTACAGCTAAAGATTAACTCTGACTACTATTTTCAAATTCAGGGCCAAATGGGTATAAGTGGTAGAAAATACACAGATTTTTTTGTATTTACCCAACATGGACATTTTCTTCAGCGTATTGATTTTGATCCTAACTTTTGGCAGGCTCTTCTTTGTGAACTAGTGTGGTTCTGGAAAACTGTTGTTGGGCCCATGTTGCTCAAGAGTGCAAAGGCATGCATTGAAGATAAGAAATTATGCAAATAATAGATATGTTCCATACTTGAAGACATAAGTAATTCCAATTTAAAGTGTTTATTTTTACTTAAAACCAAAATATTACATGTTATTCCTTACTTCTTAATCATAGCAGAAGCAAATGAGTGTCAAAAAGAAACATGATCATTTGTACCAGAATACTATTTAAAGTAACATGTCAATAATTTTGTACTTATTTACTTAAAATTGATTCAAAGTTATATTCAAATTCCCTAGTAACAATACACAGGGCATTTTCTTTCACATATACACATTCCTTCACCCTTCATTTGCATAAGTTTGAGTTATCAATGTTGTCAAAAGGGATTTTCCTATAGAATGTAAACCTTAAGACAGTGTGAATCAGGCTCAATGTAGCTAAGCCCACAGATTGAAATTTAGTAGAGTATATGTCTGCTGTTCTTCCATTGTGATTAACACATCATGGACTATCAGAATTGTTAGTGCTGATCCATTTATTTGCAAATATTTTTCCATGTGAATGTGCATGGTGCAATATAGCTGCAGCAAAGTAATTTTACTGTCAAACAACTATATTTCAACAAATTGCTAGACATATTCTACATATCTCAAATTGTAGACTATTATGATAGGTAGTATTATTCAGAACAAGACCACATGTATATATTTTGTAAACAGAATCAGCGTATAAATAGTCAGAGATTATTCACACATGCACACATACCATCACATCAAAACATTTGATTTGGTAGACTGCTTGTCCAACAGTTTAATCTGGAAAAAATGTTACAAATATTATAAATCTTGGGTTCTCACTGGCTGTTTACGTTGTTCATGTATAAGTTTATAGGTATACTAAAACACATTACCAAAAAAGAGAATTTCCCCCCAAAGTGTTACATTCCAGTCTGATAGTGAACAGCATCTTTAGCCTGAGGTAACAGTAGTTAAAGTATGCATTTATGCAATGGTTATTCAACTCAGTTACAGGTTTTGACAATAGTAACGCACCACCATATAATATTTAATATCCACAATCATAAAATTCTCTGCCAGTAATGGCAATAAACGACGAATAACAGCATTAGTGGATAAAAACTATAGCACACAATTTTTGTATTTTTGACGCTTATTCTGTAAGAAAAGTTTTAAGACACTTTGAGTAAGCTTAAAGTGTAATTTGTGGGCTTTGACCGTTAATAATCTTGCTCCAAAACCAATCAAGGGAGCCCTGGAAGTAATTTGCCTATCAAATATAGTGTAAGGTAGCAGTTTGAAACTATCACAGAGGTACCCCTTGCCCCTACCCCAGCCTGTATTTTATAGCACTGTGTCTGACAGAGGAATGTACTATAATAACTAAAAATTGCAAAACAGCACGGGTCATCTGAAAAGCTGTCATACTAGCATTGTGAGCAAATATATACACAGGCTAGGCTTTAATTTATAACTTGTACAACTCTTTACTTTGAAGCTATAGGCCTACTATACTTCATAATAGTATTTTTTTACAATTTTGCATCAGCTTTTTCGAACAAACACGCAAGGAGCTTACGATGTCTGCTTTTAATAAAGTTTGTGCGAGTAATTGATAAGCCCAGTGTATCAAAAGCTATTCTTCAGACATTGAAACTAGACCCTGGTGTCTCGGTCTGTTGGAGTAAGCACTACATTTGCATTTAAAAACCGTCTCAAAAATTCAAAATGTGTAGGGTGCTACTCTACACCACTTTTTTTTTACCTTCAGCTGTCTTACTTTTTGTCAATTAATTGTTTCTGTCTTTATATTTTCCCTTAAATTATAAAACTGATGAAGATATCTTAGAGATAAATTTAATTGACCTTTAATTAAAAATTATAGGTAACCCACGGAAAATTTGTATCCCTAACGGGTCTAGTGGGGGAAGGAAGATACTGTCTATAATAACACTACATAAATACTAAGTACTAGTGCACCATCAAGTGGCAATATGGAATTTCCGCTTATCCTAATTAAATTAAAATTGTTTCAACCAACAAACAATTTGGTTTCAGATCAAGTCGTTCTTCTGAATGAGCTGTTCGGCCCTTCATAATTAGTTCTTCTTTGAATAATGGTAATTTTGAATTATGTATATATTTTATACATAAAAAAAACGTTCGATGTTCTAAAATATTCTTTAGTTCTGGAATTCGTGGAAAAGTGTATGATTTAATAAGTCATATCTAGAAAATCGAGGAATCCAGATAGAAGTCCACGATCATCTGTCTTAGCCTGAGTCTCTTGTGATGTAGGTGTGCCGCAGGGATATGTATTACATACTTACTTAATCCTCATCCCTGACAGCGTCGTCAGCCTTGTGAGCGATGGGCGGTCAGCAGCAAGGGCCTCTGTATCAGACAGCAAAATTCCATCTTGGTCCAAGAATTTTTTAAGACTCTCATTGCACTGGAACTCGGGTCTTCCTCTTGGATGTTTCCAGTGACTACTGGTTGGTTCAAAATCGTAAAGAATTCCAGCCGGAGCGTTGGCATGCAGTTGCAAAATTGTCCGAACCAGCGAAGTGTCTGCTGGGCAACCCGGTGTGACAAGGGCGACTTGGAAGTTATACTTCATGGGCGGTCATTGTTGACAAAGAATATAAATCTGATTCTCTAAATTGTCGAGACAATTTAGAATCCGGCCTGTTGCAAAGGGATGGGATCTGGAGCTTCCGAAAAACTTTGGATGGATATTGGAGCCGAGAAAACATTGATGGCCGTCAGGTTTCCCTGGTCGCCGGAGTTTCCCGTTCGGGTAAGTTCAAAATACTGGAAAGGCGTTTCGTAGTCGGGTTGCCCGTCCCCTTCAGGATTCGGGGGCACGGCGAGCGTGGATAATGGGACGCCATAAGTCACGTAGAAGGCTCCAGAAGTCAACGTCGTCACGCGGAACCCGCCGGCATTCTTAATTTCCGCAAGAGAAATTGGATCGGACAGCTGATTCACACTTCCATCCGTATTGCCGAAGTGGGGAACCTTCGATCCGTAGCGCACGTCAAAGGGATTGGCGGTCTCCGGATTTTGAATCGAGACGTAGACATTCGCGTCGTCTAAACCGGTGGCATTCTCGAACTCGATCAAGAGGGAGCGAGACTGCGCGAGCGATTCGACTGAGAGTGTCCCAATCAAGAGAAGCAGAAACTGGAAGTTCAGATTTTGAAAACTGGGTTTACGGCCATCCATAAATCTAATGTAGTGGAGGGATCGGATCGGACGAAGCGTTTTGAAGCGCCGATGTCGCCGATGGGCGCAGATCCAGAATTCCGAAATCTGCGCCCATCGGCGACATCGGCGCTTCAGGTCAGTTCGGTTCTTCGGTGTTGGTCGGGGAATCGTGAGGAGAGAAGTACAAAAAAATGGAGCGAGTGAAGAGATTCGAACTCTCGACATTCACCTTGGCAAGGTGACGCTCTACCAACTGAGCTACACTCGCATCCAAATGCGAGGGCCAGTTTTACTAGGGTCGTTTTGAATTGCAAGCGTTGATTTCTCGCTTTTTTTCTCGGCGTCGCGCGTGCCCCGAAAAGCCGTTTCCCTAGGACAATTCTACTTGCGAGGGGGCTGTTTCCGACCTGATATTGAGGGATAGGCCGCCCGAAATGCGATCCGGCGCGGGCGGTGGAACTGCGCGACACGTACCCGGACATCCGGCCTGGTTGGCACCAGAACAAGACCCACTGGAATTCGGTGTTTGCGCCGCAATCACTGCCGGACGCGTTCCTGGCGGAACTGATAGATCATTCCTACGCCCTGGTGGCAGCCTCGCTGCCGGGCAAGGTGAAGCGAGCATTGGAAGCCGCCGGATGATGAATACGGACAACAGTGAATTCGGGCGGATCGCCGATCTGATGGTCGCCCTGCACGACGACGTCGAGCACGGCAAGATGATGAGCCACGCAGCGATCGCCCGCAAAGGGAAGGTGTTCGCATTCGAGGGCAGGGACGGCGCCATGGGGTTCCGTCTTGGGCCGGATTCCGACCCGAAGGCGCTCGGCATCGCTGATCCCAAACCGCTCAGTCCGTTCAAGACGAAACCTCCGTTGAAGGGCTGGTGGATCGTCGGCGCGGCGGAAGCACACCTGTGGCAGGACCTGGCGGGAAAAGCGCTGGACTTCACCCGGACCATGTAACGCACGCTTGAGTTTGCCGAAATCGATAGTAGCTTCCCGAAGACCGCATTCCGCTCCAGCGAGGCACTTTGGACAATTCACCTCCGCCCGTTCTGCGCAACGACACCGTCGTGTCTGATGTCGCCGCCTGGCTGATAAAACAGGGGCTGGAGGGCGCGGACCAGGAAGAACTGCTGGAAGGCTACAGTTCCCGGCTCGTGGCGGAAGGCATTCCGATCCTGCGCATCCATGCGACTCATCGCGCGCTGCATCCGGTCTTTGGCGGCATCGGTTTCGATTGGCACCGCGAACGCGGCGTGGAACGCGAGCGCTACACCCATGTCGACACGCCACGCCAGCGCTGGGTGCGCAGCCCGATGTATCACATGCTGGAGCAGGGTTAGTGGAGCCTGCGGCTCGACGTCCATGACGCCGATGCGCAAGACCAACAGTCTCCGGATCCTCGTTTCCGTTCTGCTGGAAATACTCCTGACCTAAAAACAAGATATAATTAAAATCATTGCATAAGAACATAAATGTATACAGGGTGGCGTATAAGTCAATTTACCATTCGAAAATGAAATATCAATTTTCGTAATACATAAAACCGATTATGTAGCATGATTTTCATGTGTAAATCCAAAAGAAATTCTGGTCTTTAAATTTTACCATAAAAAGATAATAGTAATAATAAAAAAGAAGAAGAAAACAAGTAATAAAAATAAATAAAAAGTACACTCATTTACCAAAATTAATATTTATTTTAAATAGTGAAGTAACTTATGGGCCATCCTGTAGGTATGATGTAGAGCTTGATAAAGAACTAGATGGTCACAAATATTTATTTCATTAGGATTTTTAAGCATTTAGTCATCTCTTTCGCCCTTGACTTTTCATGTACAAGGTATGCCCAAAAAGTATTGGACAATAATCACAGAAAAAAACAAGCTATGATACATTTACGAGGAGCTAAACTTCTTTCAAACTGAGGCTTTGAGCATAAGCACCAACAGTTCCGCTACGTACACCCGTTGTCTGGAATGCTTGTTAAACTAGAAATTCAGGTTTACATTTTCGAAAAAAAAAGTAGGCTTAAGTAAAAAAAATACAGGCGACTGTAGGAACATCATGTCATGAAGCATCAGCCCAAAGAGTACAGACAACTTATAAGACTGGAAACCGGATCTAGAGAAGAAAATCACCCACAACACCTAGCGTTTGGCGTTTCTTGGATTTTTGTAAAATGTGACAATAAGGTAAAATTATTTTTATTGGCAAAATTAGTGCAGTAATAAGTCTTAGTTCACAAGATTAGTTAGTAAATAATAAAATAATACATATATAATAAAATAATACATATACAAATAAATAAATATATATATATGCCTGTTCATGGATTATTCTTTAGATTTGAGAGTCCGTAGGCAACACTGACTCCAGCGACGGGTAGGATCGCAATCGAGAACAGCACGGATCCGAGCAAGACATATCGCCCCCAACTCAAGAACGCGAGGAAGCCTATGAAGCCCACGAGATAACCGCCCAACTGCACGGACGAAATCATCGCCAGACCGGCGTCCGAACCACGGGCTCCCCGCCCCATCCATTCGAACGCCCCGGCAACCTCACTTGGCGGACGCGCGATCTCCACCGCCATGGCATAGTAACCCAAGAACAAAAAAAACACACCGATGCCTGTAATCGTCTGGAACTGCTTTTTGGATAACGGCTTCATCTCCCCACGCTTACTATCATTAGAGCAAATCAAATTCAACTCAGGCCAAGCGCTTCCAAAATCCAAATCCCGCCCACCCGGAGGTTCTTCCTTGGCAAACCCAATAAGAGAACTGACG
>JAAAKM020073195.1:167018302-167032697 GCA_010016025.2 Alatinidae sp. Z8VKAUB7J3 | reverse complement strand
CAAACCCAATCCAACAACCAGATATCTTCACGCGCACCGCCCCCTCATCAAGGGCACCCGATGACGCGCCCCCAATCAAAAACACCCCTCATGCTCTATCTCATTAGCGGCGCATCGCGATCCGGAAAAACGCTCGTCGCCAATCGAATTCTCAAGGAACGCGGCATCACCTACCTCTCGCTCGATTGGCTCGTGATGGGGTTCACAAACGGCATGCCCAACGTCGGCATCCACGACAAGCTGTTCCCGGATGAAATCGCGGACAAGCTTTGGAGTTTTCTATCAGCCATGTGCGACAGCATCCTCTGGACGGAATCCGAATTGGTCATCGAAGGCGAAGCAGTTCTACCCAAAGACGCTCGTTGGCTTCTGGACAAGTATTCGGACAAAGTCCGCGCCTGCTTCTTGGGCTACGCGGAGATCTCAGTGGAAGAGAAAGTCCGCCAGACAAAAGCGTTTCATACGGGCGGGATCGATTGGTTAATGAAAGAACCGGAAGAGCGGGCTCCATGCGTTTACGCCAGCTGTCAGGATTTTGTGCGATCCATTCATCCGTATGCCTGACGTCCGCAACCTTTAAATGAGCAGCAGCGCGTTCTTCGGGAGCTAAACCCTGCAGCTCATGGAGTGGGAAAGACGCGCCTCCCTCGCCCCCCGCAGATGTACATGCGAGCACCGCAGCACTCACCCGGGATGGGTGACGGATCAGAAACTCGAGACCTACCATGCCACCAAAAGAAACACCCATGAGGGGTATCTTGTCGATCTCAAGGTGATCCAACAACGCCGCTGCGTCGTCGGCATATTGAGCCATGGAGAAGTCGCCCGCTGGATTCTGTGTCTGACCCAGCCCGCGCTGATCATAGCTTAAGATCTGAAAAGCTTGGGCAAGCGGCGAGTCGAAGTGATTAGGTTTGTTGCGCAGATCACTCCCACTGCCGGTGATAAAAAACAGCGGATCGCCCGCCCCACCACGTTCATAGTAGATATTCAGTCTTTCAAGTTCAGCAATTGGCATTTGTTCCCCCGTTTACGCGGCTTTGTGCAGTTTATGCCCGAGCTTTGAGTGCTTCTGCAAAGGCTACAACGCGCCCCGCTTCATCTGCATGTAGGTTTTCGACGAGCTGCCCATCCAGCACTGCAACGCCTTTCCCTGCGGCAAGCGCTTCCTGCCAAACCTCAAGCACCCGCTGAGCATGCTCTATATCCGCTTCGCTATACCCAAAATCTTCGTTAGCCACCTCTATCTGAGTAGGGTGTATAAGCGTCTTCCCATCGAAGCCAATCGCGCGCCCGCCTTCACAGGCGGCGCGAAAACTGTCCTGGTTTTTGAAATCCAGATGTACGCCATCAAAGATCTCTTTCCCGATTGCACGTGCCACCAGTACACAGCGTTGGAGGGCGTAGTCGAGGGAGTGACGGATGGGCGTATGTTGCGCACGAAGCTCTTTCACCAGATCACTGTGGAGCCCTACCAGCCAATTCCAATGATAGCCCTAGCGGGAAATTCCACCGAGGGATCATGTAACCAATTCCAACGGGGCCCAAGCGAACGTTTCCAGTGGGGCCCTAGCATCCAATCCCAGCGGTTCCCTGGTTCATCAAGTGGGGAACTGGTGGTTGTAACTTAGGATGACGCAATCTTGCATGAGTTGTTTCTTCAGGGGTCCGTGCGGAATCCCCTGCTTGTAACTGAGGAGGGCACAGACGCTGGTGTTACGTAATAGCAACGCACACAGGGGTGTTACGTAATGAAGGTACATATGTTAGTGTTACGTAGTGGAGGGGGCACACTTAGGATGTTAGGTAATGACGGTACACACCTGGAATATTAGGTAATAACGATACACACGTGGAATGCTACGTAATGACGGTGCGCAAGTGGGATGTTACGCAGTGACTTCGCACACATAGGATGTTACGTAATACTTTAAGAGATCTATTTCTTCAATGCGTTTTTCCCTCGGGCTTTAATTTTCTTTCAAGGCGTTTATTTCTCCAGGAACCTTTATAATCCAAAGATTTTTGTCCAAACTAGGATTTGAAAGAGATTTTCCCCAATGGAACTCTGTTGTAGACAACTTAACCAAGAAAGACTTCTTAATATTTTTATTTGGGGAGTACTTGCTAATCGGAACGTTACGAAAAAATCTGGATCTTGGGTTTCCTTTGTCTGGAATAATTAACACGCGGGAGAGAAATCGATTCCTGGAAATTGGTTATATTTGATGTACACCTGCTTGTTACAATGTTAATTAATTTTCTAACGTGACCTAAGCAAATTGAGCTAGGTATTGAATCAGTGAGATACTACATAGCATTGGCTTTAGATATTTCATTCCATAAATTATTAGGTATTAAAGATTCGTTCTGGAATAAGAAATCTAAAAGACGCAAATTTTTTTGTACATACAAGTTTTATTAAAGTAAGGAGTACTTAGATATTTTTTACATTTGGGGTTTTTTTTCCCGGTTTTAAACGGATTCTCGGTTTAGCATTAAGGTGTATTTTTGGCTAACAAGTAATTCTTTTTATATGTCCTTTTTTCACAGGAATAAAGGTATCCAGAAGCACTGGTAAATGTGTCAGATTGATGACTGCAATAATACCATCTATTGCACATAAAGATACGGATTAGTTTTCCGGTGCCTTTAGCGTATGAAGAAGAAGAAAAAAAAAATTAAGGGAAAGACAAAGCCAAACAAGGCTAATTTTCTACCAGTCAATATCCTAATTTTCAGTCTCGATGTTTTTTTTTTCTTTATATTGTTTTTTTTTTTCTGTTCTTCATTTATTTTTTGTCATAAGTCGTATAGCCAATGTGGTCTCAATATATATTTAAGGTAGGTGTAGATGGTTTCTAATTTAGACACGGCTTTTAACTACGAGTAGATTGGCTCTTCGACTCTAGCATAGAAATCGTATTAAGAAACAACGACTTTCGGTATTCAGCTTTATCATAAAGCAAGTAAACGTACGAACTCTTATGCTGGTTGTTTACTTGGATCATTTCGGTATATTCACAATTCAATAAGTCAACTGTTGCTTCATCCTCACTGAAAAGATCAAATTACCCATCGAAATGTTTAAGAAGAAAACGTTCATACAGGTTTAACTCTTGTCACAGCAATACAATAGCAACAAACATCTTGATAAAGACTAAACATTAACGAAATAGAAAATTCAACCGAGCTGAAAATTACTTGAAACATAACAGAAGCCACTAATCCTATACCCAGATCTCTTTTTAGAGGAGAGGGTAAGGGCTCTGAAATCCAATGAGAGTCTCAACGGATGGCTCAACTCCTTTAGCTCTAAACTCCAAAAGTGTACAATTTCTTTTCGTCTTCTACTCTACTCAGCTACAACAATCTCGTTACTAAATTACATGCATTTTGTTACGTTTTTATAAGTCAAAAATGTGTTCGAAGGGTGGGGTTCAACTCTCCCCGGATACGGCCTTGCCTAGAACATTTACCAGGTATACGTTTAAAAAAAATGTTTCAGAGATCGTGTCACGACCAAATATTACAAAGCTTTGACTTTCTCTTCATTTTGGTCGTTTAAAGGTCATGGGGAAAGGGGATTCGTGTTTGTAAGCAACAAACTCACCCTCCCCTATGAACACACCTGATGCATATAATATCCGTAATCTACTGTTTAGCAAAGTCTTTTAAAATTTAACATTTATAGTAGGATAGAAAGGAAAATAAAAATTACACCGGTAGCTTGAGTCTTGATCAAAGTTGTATAATTAGAGTAGGGGAAAGAAATTGAACGTCAGTTTTTGAAAAGAAATAAAATTTTTGCTCATCTTTTAGAGATACCTTACAATGGGATGACCTTTAGCGGGTATGTAAGATCACTTAACATGACGTTTTCACTAACTAATTTCATCCTAAACTACAAATAATCTTATTATAACTTTGTTTTACCTGTGTTATTGATGGTTAAACTTTTTACTTATTTCTTCAGTTTCAACCAATTTTCTTTGCCCAACAAGAGTTCTTGAAATTCTTAAATTTGCCCCAACAGTAGCACCAATTGAACAGAGCCCAGTAATAATTTCTTTTTTCTTTTGACTGGTTTCTTTGTCTATTGGAGTATAACGTCTACCACCAATCCAAGTAACTCTGCAGTTTAATCCAAGAGTATTGTTCTTTGTTTTTCGTAGAGTTTTGGGTTACGCCAAAGGGCAATAGCAGAGTCTCCACCTTTCCTCCAGGAGAGGGGAGGGAGGGTCCGGTTTAAGCCTTGGAAAGGTTGTTTCGTCAGAAAAGTCAAAATTTTCTGGATTTGTCAACATTTTGCGCTGCCTTACAGTTTTGTCTTGGTTGTCTCATAGGGCATATTTAAAGGGTTTAAAGTTTTATACCCGATAACTTTCAATTTTTATTGTGGGATCAAGTAAGCCTAAGTTTCTATTAGGATGGAGCCAAGGGAAGTATATCAGGAATAAAAAATTTTGGAAGAAAAATGTTTTAATGTTAAATTATTAGGGTGAAATATTCTATTCTCATTTTCACTGATTAACATGAAGACCGAACTTCACTCGGTGAAAAGAGAGACACTTTTTAAGAACTCTAATTTTTCTTTAGTTTACTCCATAAACCTTTTTGCACATTTCTGCCGATGAACTATTCTATACTCTTGAAAATTAAATTAAATTGTAATGTGCTTATTCAGTGCTAACTCTCATCTTGAGCAAAATTTATTATAACCATTCCATTAATTTTTTACGTCATTAACTCGGAAGATCTTGGGAAACTTTGACTTGGGAAAATTCAACTTTTGTTTGAGTCAAACTCGTCATCTTTACATATTAGGACTAATACGCTTTTCAATGTAATAAGCAGATTTGTAAATAATAAAAAGTGAAAAAGATTGATGAGAAAAGCACATGAAGGTGACGTCATTCATTAAAAAATATTTTTCCAAATTAAGGCTCTGAACGAATTCCCCAAATTCTTGACCCGCCTAGATCGACTTTTTCGCAACAGAAAATAAACACAAGAAAACAAGAATAGTAATGATATGAACACTCCTCGTGTTATACCTATTAAAAACCATCAGGTTGAAAGTTAGTATAATTCATTATAATCAAACTTCAGGTTGGCGGTTGATTTCAGTCAGCTAATTTCTACCAGAACAATTTATGGAAAATTTTCAAAGATATTTTTAAACTTATTGCTGCTATAGGTCATGAACCGATTTTTACTAGGTTGCAGCGGTCGCTACAACCAAGGCACATAATGCGTTTTGGAAAAGGGGGACGAATTTCACCAGAGTTTTTACCTATCTAGTGGCCGGATCGAGACCGGTTCTCTGATAAACACTGCCCGCCGTTCTTGCGTGGTGCCCAGCAAAATGCTCTTCGAGAACCCACCTTGGCCGAGTTTGAACGAATGAACCGCATCCAGTTCTTGAGTCGGCGCTTAGATCAGTTTGGTTGGAATGTTACCCGCAGTGCCAAAACCATGGGCCTGACCCGACAACAGCTTTCTGCCCTGATTACAAAGTTAAATCTTCGGGCTCGAAAGACCTCACCCTAAATCCAACAGTTTTTGGGCCTTGTCCCATGACTCTGGCGTGTTGACATTGGTGAAACAACTGCACAAATGTGGCGGGATTTCCGGTTCAAATCGGTTTTTTGGAACAACCGCATTTTTGATTGCCCGGATGCCTCGTGCCCATGCTCCATGAAGTTCCGGTAATGCTTCGGCTTTGTAAATGGCGGCCAAAGGTTCTCCAAAATCCCGTTCGGGAAGCCGTGGCCAAATTACTGGTTCGGGTCTGGTCCGAGCCTGGTCCATTAACCAGGCCAAGGCTTCTTGATTCATTAAGGGCAAGTCAGTCGCCAACACTACAAAATGTTGCTGGGGTCTTTGTTCGAAGAGAGTGATCAAGGCTTTTAAGGGGCCTTGGCCGGGGTCGTTGATTTGATGGGCACTTTCCTGAAATAACGGGCTTTTTCCAAGGATGATCGTCGGACGCCCTGTTGTTTGGTACAAGAGGTCACCGAGGTATTCACCCATGGTCTGGCTACCACGCTGAAGGTGTTCCTTTCGCTGGCCCATCCGTTGTGATCGACCACCGACCAAAAGAGCGCCATGGAATTGATCAGGGAACATGATCGTCCACCTTCTCCGATTTCTGTCGATGTTGGATGGCTAAGTGTTGGGAATCGTAATCGAAGAGATGGTGATGGAGATGAGCGAATGCTGAGGCCTGAAAGTAATTTTTGCGTTTTTGGTCCTTGCTCGGTTAACGGCAAAAATGAAGAGTGGCTCGAAAATCGTCTTATGAATTTAGTACGGTCTCATTGGTATGCTGCTATTAGGTTTAAAATGTTTTAAATTTCTTTTATCTGCCTTAGACATGTCATAAAATGCACTCCTTTGCTAACCTTGTATTCACTTGATCTAGGAATTACTGAATTAGATTTGAATGACCCTAATATAATTTTTCTGGCTAGCCCTTGAAATTCACTTGTTGTGTAGGGTGGACTGGAATTTTCTCTTGGAACTTATTTCTAATTTTAGCAGTCTCATATTTCGGAACTCTCTATTCTCGTTCCTTGATTGCGTTATTCTGATGAGCCGAGAGGCTTTTTTCCTTCCAATTTGGATACTAAATAGAGAAAAAACTGTAATTGGGACTAATATTGATGATTAAGCAGTTTCAATTAGGAGTTACACAGGGCTATATAGCTTCTAAGAAAATATACTATTATGGTTAGCCTAATGAATCATACTGCAAGATGCCACATAAATATACGGAAATGATATTTTTCAATGCTTATTATTCATATTGCCACAGATAGGCCTATTGGTTTAGCATAACCATAATCGAAAGACGTCATTGCTCTCAAGTCTACCAGGGTCTCTCACTTTTATCACTTCAATTTGGTTCAGTGGCGTTGCCGTGTACTCATTTCAGGGCTTAAGTATGAAATAAATCTTTCTTAGCCATGGTCCAATAGTACAGAAACAAATTAAAGTTGAAACTCAAGTTGTTGTCTGAGGAAAAAAGTAAAGCAGTAAAAAAAGTGATATTTTTATGAAATCTTAACTCTATCCGCACTTATTTAATTTCGCTTTCTGTACTTGCTATGAAACCACCTCTAATTGTTGGGATTTTGTTATAGGCATTGCCACATTTAATATTGTCATATTTTTCTTTCTAACTTTTTTTTTCGACTTTCAATGCTTATTATCTGCTTGTCGTTTACCAAAAAAAGACCTGTTGAACAGTTACAAAGGAGGATGTATCTAATTTCTATTTTAGGGATGGTGATCGGTGATTTTACTTCACCGTACAACGGACCTTTACTTATTGGACTCCACATCAGCATGAAATGAAATGGCATCCACGTCAGGTGCACAAAAATGGACCAGGGATAAAATATTTCTTGTGGGCTATCCCATTCACCAGATCGCCGGTTGTAAACTACCTCCAAATCGTCAAATCCCTTTCCCCCCGTGAGAAATTCCTCCGTGGAAAGATCTTCCCATGTAACCACCTCCTCCCGGCCCCTCCCCACCAGAAAAAATCCCCCTTGAAAACGTCCGTACACTTCCCAATATGGAAAAAGTTCATAACTTTTAACCCTTTCTCCAGGGACTATGGGGGATTAGTTATCCTCAAAGACATAGTTATTAGTTTTTTCGACTATGCTTAACAAAATGGCTATCTCAAAATTTTGACCGAGTGACTTTGGGAAAAAATGAACATAAGAGTTAACTTTCTGGCAGAAAAATACAAAATTCCACGTTTTTGCAGGCATGAGCTTGAAACCTCTACAGTAGGGTTCTCTGGTACGTTGGATCTGATGGTGTGACTTTCATTAAGATTTTATGACTTTTAGGGGGTGTTTCCCTCTTTTTTCAAAAATAAGACAAGTTTTCTCAGGCTTGTAACTTTTGATGGGTAAGACTAAATTTGATGAAACTTCTATATTTGAAATCATCATAAAAATCTGATTCTTTTGATTTATCTATCGGGGTTCCGTTTTTTAAAATTTCAAGTACTATTGATCCCGGTCGCTTCTTACTTACAGCTCGTTACCACGAACTGTTTGATCATGGTCGCTTCTCTGACAATGCACACCTCTCCTGGTGGTCTTGGATATAGCCTTGGGATAAATCAAAAACTGAAACACACAATCATAATTAAATTCTTACAATTTTTGACGGATTATGAGCTTGAAATTAAACAATAATTAAAAAAAAAGACTTTTACAGTTTTTGAAAGTCTGAAATGCTTTTTTTCAAACCTATTCACATTTGAACTTTCGTTTCTAGGCTTTGTACTCAATCAATTCATTTCCACGAAATTTTTTTTTAACATATTTTGTCGATTTAACAAATCTTTGTCGTTGAAATGGCAGAAAATTTATTAATAACAATTGGGATAGTATAAACAGGCCTAAGTCAAACAGGTGATGAATACTTAGAAATAGAAATCCCAAACCGCCTATGATTTGCACCGTATATACTAAGAAATGACAAAAGAGGAGCTTTTTTGCCAAAAAAGGCAATTGAAAAGAAAGAGTAGGATTTGACCTCCAATTGCCTAGGTAACCCATTATGTAATATAGATGTCATTGTTTTAACTTGCGAACACCATGTATTCTCGTAATTGAAAAATATTGCCTTGATTTACAAAATTTGTGATCTATTTTTAATCAAATGTGGACAGGGCATGAACTGGTGAAAGAAAAGATTAAAAAATTCAAGGCCACAAAAATAGTGTGTTTTGCGTTGACAAAATCTGCTCTGATGTCTACGACATGGGAAAACTTAAAATGATGTAGTCAATACAATCTAAATATTTTCAATTGGATTCTGATAAAACAAAGGGTTTTCACACAATAGCTTGGAATAAAATGCATAACTTTTATAAGTTCAGACGCACTCGAAACCTGATCACCCAATGAAGGATGCCTTTTACGACCTTCTCTTTGCTCGATATTCGTTATTCGATATTTCGCTCGATTACTCGATTAATTCGATATTTCAAACGATATTCGTAATGTCACATAATTAATTTACGTTCCTTCGTAAATAGATTGACACACAGTTTTATATAAAAAAGAAAGAAGAAAAATGAGAGCAAAAGAAAACAAGGCTCACAACGTAATAGGAGGGAGGTAAGTTAAACAGGTATTTACCAATTCATTTGTGAGCCATATCCAAGTCTCTCAACATATTTAATTTTCAATTTTACTTTTCTCTTTCTTTGTTTGCTAATTTTTCATGTTTAAATCGCAACCACAATGATTTGTGTTTTTAACCCAAAGAGAAGATGTTTCTTGCATTGGGATTTTTTTGAGAAACCAAGCACGTAGGAATAATGGGCAAGCCTGATGTAAACAGTAAAAAAAGAAGTTCTTGTAGTTATTACTAAAATAACATAAAAGTTCATTAACGCACAAAAAAGTTTACTTTTTATTCACACTTGGGAAAACGCGTTTATCAACTGCAAGACACCATTATAATGTCTTTTTTTTCAGTGTTTAAATCAGGTAAAAATACTTAATTTTCATCCATCGTTTTCTTCTAAATTAGGATTTTACAAACAGTGGCGTCGAATCACAATAATTTTTGACAAGGGGGAAGAACAAAATATATGTTTCAATATCTAGGGAGGAGGGGTAAATATGTCGTTTTTCAATTTTTTTTAATGAAAACACCAAAAAGGTATTTTTTATGTGAATATGCCCCAAAAAGGTCTATTTTTTTATTCTATAGAAGGCAAAGTAGCCACAGGCCGCTTGTCCCTCCTTACTCCCAGTTGATGCCACAACTTAAAAAAAAGATTGCAAAACTCTCCATAAAAGTTACTTGTAGATTTTGTAGATTTTGTAGATTTTAAAGTGGAATTGTTGTCAACAGTGTTTTTTTTTGCTTTAAAGTCAGCACTTTTCTGTTCAGTTCTACTTTTTATATATTTAAGACTTTTGTTTGATTGTTGTTTTGTTAACTGCGTTTTGATCCTCCTTTTCCTCTTCCTAATGCTTCTGAGGTAGTTATAACATAACTACCTCAGTGCAGATACTGGTTGGAGAGGAGAGCGTTGCATATGTTTCAGTCTACTATTTTTCAGGGCAAACTAAAATTAAATTCATTTTGATTCTTTTTCTATCTAGGTGGCACTACGTTGCCTGTGAAGCTAGTAGTCTTACAGCTCCCATGAAAGCAAGAGCAAAATTAGCTCCCTTATCAGTTTCTCATGGTTTTTAGTTTAAAGCGCCATCTAACTTGTAACTTACTTTTGCCCTCTTGCAGCATAAAACTTGGTCCGTCCTGGAGACCCAATTGGAGCATACGCCGTAACAACTATATTGTGTAATTTGCAAAGGGCCCTCAGGGGTTTTTGCATAAATTCCACATGAAGTTCTACTTGATCTGTTACTGGCAAGATTCTTGCATGCCGCACAATTTTTTCTATTTGAACACAGTTAAAATTGGACACTCCAATAGATTTTGCGAGACCATTATCAACCTGTGCTTCCATAGCCTGAAAAAAGAAAAAGAAACAGTTTACTTGTATGGCTACAGTGGAAAAGGAGCCATATCAATACTTCTTATTAAAAGGTTAAATAATGCAAATAAGAAAGGAGATATCAATATGGCTCAGGACTGATACCTCCCTTCCCGTGGACAATCCACCCGAAAAATTCCCAAGCCGAGGATAATATCCCCGAAAAATTCACCCTCATGGACAGAGGTGAATTTTATTCTTTCCAAAATAAAGGTAGGATAAATTGTGTAAAACATCACATAATACTTATTTGTATTTAATTCTTCTTCCGTGTTTTTTTTTTTTTTTGGGGGGGGGGGGGGGTCATCCTTGCAGAGTAAGATACAAGTTAAAGAAAATAATTTGGAAATATGAAATTAGTGGGTTGCAGCTGCGAAAGGGTTGCTCAATGATGCAAGCGTACAGATGTACAGGCAGGGACGAAGAAGTACGAGTAATTATTTCTTGTGGACTTGGTCTGGATCGGCATTTATAGTGCACGACACCATTTCACCCCTTGTGACCGAGAACGTACCCACGGCAAATTTTAAAGGTAGCTATTTTTCTGAACCATAATTTAGGAGAACTACCTAAAACTGTAAACCAGTAAAAGCACACATGCGATAAAGCCTCTTCTACCCAAATTCTTGATATTTGTATGCAATTAATTTTTCATAGTTTTTTCTAATATTTCTAATTTAATTACTTTATCAAATTTGATTAATTTACTTACTTAATTAATTTTATTAGAATCTGAGCCTGGCAATTCAACATGGCCAAAAGGCATAATAAATCCTGATAGTGTATCGTTATACAGGCGGAAGATATTTAGTTTTCAAGTTAATATAAGTTCAGTTATTTTAAGTTCAGTTCAGTAATTCAAGTTAATATAGTTTTCAAGTTAATATAAGTTTTCAAGAAATAATTTATGAGCTTGATACTGTTGAGACATCAAAATTGATTAAAATGACAAAAAAATAGAAATAAAAAACAAAAAATAATGTTGAAACATTTTACTACACTTAGTGATGGCATAACATCAATGTTGTATCAAGGATTTTTTTCGGGGAAATGGGACACAAAAAAAAATTCAAGAACGCATAAAAAATAGGAATATCACATTTTTCTACTTTTTTAAATCGGACAAAACTTTCTGGAGGGGGGGGGGTCAAACTGAATCTTTCCATTGACTTTACGGTACACACTGAGGTTTATACTTAACAAACATTAAAAGCAATTAAACAAAGATACTGGATATTTCGATCACATATGCAGTGACCGTCATCAGCAGAAATACTGCTGATGATCAGGTATATGATGATTAAAAATACTTTTTATGTGTTTCTGCTGATGACGGTCACTGCACATGTGACCGAAATACCCAGTATTTTTTGTAAATTATCACTGTCTATTAAAAGGATTTATCCCTATTCGAACTTTTATTTATCGTCATGAAAAGGCAGTGTGTAAGAAATAAATGTAAGAAATGAAAACCATCCAAGAGGCACTCGCGTCGCTCGACCAGGCGGCCGCGCGCAACCGCTGGACGTCGCGCGTCGACGACGCACCGCGACGCGTCACGTTCATGTTCCCGGGCCAAGGCGCCCAGGTCGTGAACATGGGTCGCGATCTCTACCGGAGCGAGCCGCAATACCGCGACACCGTCGACCACTGCCTCGAGATCCTGCGCCGCGACGCCGGAGTCGATCTGACGCCGGTCTTGCTCTGCGACGATGCCGACACCGAGACAGCCACCGCGCAGCTGACGCGCACGGCGCTCGCGCAGCCGGCGCTCTTTGTCGTCGAATACGCACTCGCCACGCTGTTGCGCTCCTGGGGCATCGAACCGGACTCCTGCATCGGCCACAGCATTGGCGAACTCGTCGCGGCGTGTGTGTGCGGCGTCCTCTCGGCCGAGGACGGCCTGCGCCTCGCCGCCGAACGCGGCCGGCTGATGGAGGAGATGGAGTCGGGCGCCATGCTGGCCGTGTCGGCTCCCGAGTCGCGCACCAACGAGCTGGTTGCCGCGAACGATGACCTCTGGCTCGCCGCGGTGAACGGCCCCGAGCTCTGCGTGGTTTCGGGCACGGAGGAATCGATCGCCGCGTTCGAGGAGCAGGCCAACGCAGCCGGCGCACCGTGCACACGCCTGCACACCTCGCACGCGTTCCACGCCGCGCTGATGGACGCTGCGGTCGAGCCGTTCGTAGCCGCCGTGGCGGAAGCCGAGATCAACGCGCCGGTGATTCCGTATGCCGGCAACCTGCACGGCCAGTGGGTCACTGCCGAAGACGCGAGCGACCCGACGTACTGGGGACGGCAACTGCGTGAGGCCGTGCGCTTCGGCACCGGCCTGGCGACCATCCTCGGCGACTGCGGCGGCCCCCTGCTCGAGGTCGGACCCGGCAACGTGCTGTGCTCGCTGGCGCGCACGCAGCCCGACATCACCGCCGAGCGAGGTCAAACCCCCCAGCCCCTCCCCCCTGGATACGGCCTTGCTTTTAAGGTCTAACTTCATTGTGCAAGTTTTGATATTCTATCTTTCTACGAAAACTTGCCAATCATTTGGTAGCTTAGATTCAGTTCTAACTATCGAATGGATTTTTTGAAATTTGAAATTTTTTGATTTTTTTTTTTAAATACGATGCAAATTGGTAGAAAATCATTGAAAAAAGGAATAAGTTCCGTATTTTTAAGCAAGTTTAGACCCTTCTCTAAGAAATTCTGACTTGGGGAACGGATACATCAGAGGTTGATGAATCCCAAAATCATAATATCTTGTCCTTTTGGTACAAGCTATAGCTGTAAATTGTCGCAAAATCGCTTGCTTAAGAAGGACAATTTGAAAAAATTCTTGAAACAATTTAGGAAGCTTCTTAGCTTTCTCCAAGCACTAGGAAACTAAGAAGAGTCGATGTTATTTTATTTATTCATACCAACAATAGCCTATTTTCCATAAAAAAGATTTCCCAAAAATCGTTCCAGGTGATCTTTCCATATAAAAAATGAAACAGCGTTGTTTTCATCCGTGCAGCTTTGTTCTGTTTTTGTCGTTCCATGAATATCAGCAGTCATGAGGATTAATAAAAGCACTCGAACTAAGGTTTTGCAGCAACCAAAACGTAGAAAGACAAAGAAAAAACTGTGAAATTTTTTTCGACGCTGTAGGAACCCTAACGAGACAGCGCATTGGCTTTACGATAACTAAACAACAAAATGGCAATTTTGTTTAAATTGTTCAACTTCTAGCGAGATACGTGAAAGCTCGGATATAGACCATACAAATTTACTTATTTACCAACAATTCCCCATAACAAGTTCATTGACTTCATTTCAGCAGAAATCAGGGAGAAGGTCCTCGAAGTTTTGGATTCAGAATTTTATTCTCGGATACGATACCCAATGCTTCACATATTGATGATGCTTAAAACATCGGTATAATCTATACCAGACATAAACTAGTTTCAGCTTACGACATTTTCTTAGAGAATGGCATAAACCTTTTTTTAAAAATATGAAGGTTATCCTATTTTCGCGTATTTTTTGGCTATTTTCAACTTATATTTCAATTAATATTTCATGATAAAGACAATTGCAAGCAAATTTCAAAAATGTTGATCGGTAAAGCAAAATGGATGAACAAAGCAAAATTATATAATAGCCAAGAATTACTGTCTTGATTTTGAAGACCATATCCAAAGGACTGCAGAAAAAGAACTTAGCAACAACAATCTTAAAATTAATTGCAGGCTTAATAAAAGAAAGCTCGGGTACAGTTAAATTATCAAAAAAACTTAAAATTGGTTATGTGTTTCAAGAACCAACATTAATGCCATGGGCAAAAGCTGATGAGAATGTCATGCTACCTCT
>JAAAKM020073195.1:167004712-167018292 GCA_010016025.2 Alatinidae sp. Z8VKAUB7J3 | reverse complement strand
CGTGATCGAGACAGAAGACGGGAAAGTTCTAGAGACAGGAAAAGACGGTCACGAAGCCGAGATCGACGAAGATCTCGATCCCGCGATAAAGTAAAAACGCGTTCAAGAAGTCGTGACCGAAAAAGGCGTTCTAGAAGTCGCGATAGAAAGAGGTCAAGAAGCCGTGACAGAAAACCAATACCAGGAGGTCGAGATAGGAGACGATCCCGAAGTCGTGATCGAAAGCTACGATCTAAAAGCCGAGAAAGAAGGTTTTGTCTTTTACATTCTTACTTTTCCATCAATTAAACGGTGTTAATTTTTCACACTGACTTCATGACTCAATTGTTATTATCATAAGTGTAAACAAAAGGTAGGATCCCCCTACTCAGATGTAAAAATGCTTTGCCATAATATTTCATTCGTCTTTAATTATTTAGCATATTTAGGCTACTACAGAAATATTTGTGATAATAATAACAACTTACTTAAACCCTCTGTTCAAAACATGAATGCACTTAAAGTTTTGAGCGGTCTTGTGCGCCGCATCAATCGTGACGTAAAAGCAGTGCCTTTGAATTCGGGCGCGGACATTGACGCTTTTGTCGCGGCACTATAAAGCGCGTAGCAAAAACCAAAGGGCAAGCAGAACATGTTTGATTTGAGTGGCAAAAAAGCGCTGGTCACCGGTGCAAGCGGCGGCGTTGGCCAAGCCATCGCGCAAAAACTGGCGGAGCAGGGAGCAGAGGTCGCGCTATCGGGTACCCGGGTTGAAAAGCTGGAAGAGGTGGCGTCCACCATTTCGGGCACAACTCATATTACACCATGCAATTTGTCTGATCTGGATGCCGTTGATCAACTCATCCCGACCGCCATCGAAAAAATGGGCGGCCTTGATATTTTGGTCAACAATGCGGGGATCACCCGCGACAACATTTTCATGCGTATGAAAGATAGCGAGTGGGACGATGTGATCGCGGTCAACTTAACCGCTGCATTTCGCCTGTCTCGCGCCGCTGTGAAAACCATGATGAAGCAACGCTCTGGTCGCATCATTGGCATCACGTCTGTTGTTGGCGTGACAGGTAACCCCGGCCAAGGCAATTATGCGGCTTCAAAAGCAGGCTTGATTGGCATGTCAAAGGCTATTGCGCAAGAAGTTGCCAGCCGCGGCGTGACCGTGAACACAATTGCGCCAGGATTTATTGCTTCAGCAATGACCGACGAACTCAACGAAAAACAAAATATTTATATTGACAAGTATCATACTGAAAGATATCCTGAAAATATACTGAAAGCTGAAAATATACTGAAAGCTTATAAATATACTGAAAGCTTCAGTACATACTGAAAATATACTGAAAGCTTCAGTACATACTGAAGATATACTGAAAGCTCGCTCCTTATGTGTCGATATCCCAGTGCTGGGATAATCCAAGGGATCTTATTAGTACATTTACTTCTATCCTGCTAATTAAAATTGCCCTGAGGACCGATTAAGCCACGGTCGGCGCCTGGATCAGTTGTTCGATCAGATCCTGCAAAAACACTTCGTATATGACGATCGCGCGACCTCGACTCAGATGCATAAGTGAGCGTCGCGCCCAGGCTGGCCCGGGCAAACCCTGAAGCAAGGGGTGGCCGCTCTTGAGAAGCGCCACTTCCAGCGCCACACGGCGCGCCTTGGGATCGGCGTACAGGATATCTCCCAGCGGTCGCGCACCCAGGCCGCGCAAGCGGGCATAACGACCGGTGAGCGCGGCCCGCGGCATCACGGTGCGGGCCAGAACAAAAGGTTGACCGTCAACGCACAGCTGCACGTGTCGTATCAGGCAGTTCACCCGCGGTCCGGAAGCCAGGTAGGCGGCTTCGCCTAAGGTGGGTGCCTGCCAGGCGAGCCGCACCTTCTGCACCATCACCGGAGCGGCAAACAGGCGTGCCAGGCGCTGCGTCAAGGACCCGGTATCCACGACCCAAGGGCGCAGCGCCAGCGGTGGGCGCGTATTGCCGGCGCGACGCTCAGGCGCTGTCCAGCGCGCAGATAGCATCTTTTGACCGTGGCGGCGAACACGCCGTTGCACCCTCATCACATCACACCTGAGCATAGGCGCTGGCGGCGCCTACCCATTGGCTGATCAGTTGCAGCGACTGTTCGCGGTGGTCGTTCAGCATGGTATCGGCTGCCTTGCCGACGCCGTCCAACAGGCCGCGGTCGCGGGCCAGGTCAGCAATACGAAACTGAGCCATGCCGGTTTGCCGAGTCCCCAGCACTTCTCCGGGGCCACGCAGCTCCAGGTCCTTTTGCGCTATAACAAAACCGTCGTTGGACGCTCGCATCACTTCCAGGCGCTGGCGGGCCAGGTCTCCCAGGGGCGGCTGGTACAGCAACACACAGGACGATGCCCCGCTACCGCAGCCGACGCGCCCGCGCAGCTGGTGTGTCATGGGCTGAGGCGGCGCGCCGACGCGGACCGCGCGGTCCAACTTCGCGGTTTTGCCACACCCTGTCCAGGGCGCGCCCGCACGCGCGGGCGCCCCTCGCCCTTGCCACCGGTGTCACCCCAACGCGATGAGTACACCTTGCTCTCCCCGCGCCGACTCGTAGCTTGGTGTGTGCCCCGCCGATGCCTCTCCACCACCACCAACCGCCGGGCTCCAGGCCCGAGGTCCGGCCATGAAGATCCTGCTCCGAGCCGTGGTCTTCGCATTGGTCGGGACCGCCGTCCTCGAGATCGGAGCGCGGGTTCTCTACCCTCCCGCGCCGGGCTATCTCCAGCCCGACCCGGTCCTCGGCTTTCGCCCGATACCCGGTGCCGCGGGCCAATCCCGACACGGCACGCCCTACGGCATCAACTCGCACGGCTGGCGCGACGACGAGCGCACCATCGAGAAGCCGCTCACCAGGATCTTGAACACGCCACCGATGACGACGCCCTGAACGATGGAGCGCACGCCCTGACCGCGCTCCTCACCGACGATCAGCACCTCGGAGCAGGCGACGCCTTCGGGGTAGACGAGGTCCGGGCGGTCGACGATGAGCCACAACCTGTTCTGGCAAGGCGGCGGAGCCGTGAGCATTGCCGGGGGCCCGGGCAGCGCACAGACGTATCTGATGACCGGCGATCTGGTCGGCTCCGCCGGCATGGATGCCGTACGCAGCGAGGTTGCGCAGCGGGCGACGCGCAGACCGAAGATGATCACCTCGGAGAACGGACGCGTACCCGCCAGCGTGCTGCTCGGGCTGGAAGCCAATGCTGAAGATGACATCGTAAACCGGCGCTCGCATCATGAATTGGAACACGAGAACGGCGAGGATCACGATCATGATGAATTCGAGAGTTTCGTCGTAACGCGCGATGCGATCGACAAACCCGCCGAGTTCGCCACGGAACTGGCCGCCAGATTCCAGAATCAACTTGAGAGGGTAAATGTTTCTCAGAGGGTACATAAATTAATATTTTAGAACAAAAAGATAATTTAGATATTTTTTATTGCATGAGATTACATTACATTATAATTTTTACTAAAAATTTGATTATTTAAGTTGTCCTTATTTACTCTATTAGTTGGCTTAAAAGTAAGCCTGCTATAAATGAACTAGCATTTCTGCCCATTAGAATTCCCATAAATAGTTTATATAAATTATTGTCAAACCTTGTAAGTGTATTAAATATAATAAAATCCCGTAAACCAAGTACCTTGAATAAAAAAAGAGACACATCTCTGGTCCCAGTGCGAAAAAGTTATCTTCCTCTTTGCTCATAATGGGGAACTGTAATTTTTTTAACTAAAGTTTATGGCTTAGGTGATTCCAGTAAAGCAATTTTTATTTTGATCTAAGATCATTTTGTAGGGTTTGAGGCTATTTTTTGAATTTCTATTAAATTTGTTCTCGCAACGAACTTTTACCATTAGGATTAATTAGCTCGAGTTTAATAGAAGTAGTGGTAACCATTTCTAATATACCATTGCCATTACACTCCATCACAATACCATTACCATTCCGAAATCAGCTTCAGATGGCAGTTCTTCCTCACTTGACAGTTTTTTTCAAGACGTGTTTTAAAATTTTCATTTACAACAGGCTAAGGTTTATTCTTTACTAAGTTGCCCTTAAGGGGCAGCCATAATTACCTTGTTTTAACAAAAAATTGAAAAATTCGCAAAATCCATCTTCTCCAAGTATTTTGTATGTTTTGGTGACTCGTTCCACATCGTTACCATGTTCGTTCAACGAATTATATTCTAAAAACCCTTGAAAAAGTAGATAGGTTTTCTAGGGAAAAGCATTTATTTACAGGTAGTAGGATGACTAAGGTTCGGAAGCGATTTTCATTTTTCTTGAAAATACTTTGTTTACGGTAGTCATAAACTTGCGCATTTTCTTTGGGAATATAGTCGACAACGTCTTTTGCTAATACTTTCTCACGTGTTTTCTCGTCAAGCCGCCCAGTAATAACTACGGTGGGAATAAATGCTTCGATGGCAAAATCTATCGCCTGTCCATCTTCAGCGTCAGGTAAGTTATAATCTACCACCGCACATAAATACTCTTCGGGAGAAGTGTGACCGAACACCGCTTTTGCTTCAGCTAAGGAACCAGCGGCGATGGGCTCTAATCCAGTTTTAGAGATCAAATGGCAAAGTACCTTTTGACTGGTGGGGCTGTCTTCAATGACAAGAACTTTATTTTGCATCACTTAGCTTGCAGTTTATACATTATTAAAAATGTCGCAGAGACTGCGTTACTTTCCGATTTTTTTGTATTAGACGAAGGGCTAACAGCAGCACATTTTCTCAATTATGCCTTCAGAGTTTCGTTAATTTCGCGTAACTGAGAAACAACCGCTTATTGCCAAAGTCATCAAAGTTCACTTGAACAACAGCTGAATCCCCTTGCCCTTCAATGCTAATTACCGTGCCTTCTTGAAATTTTGGATGGCAAACCCGTTGCCCCAATTGCATACCCGTGCCTTCAAAAGCCACGTGAGAAGTAGCGGATGAGAAGCGATTAGAAACCGGTCGGGTAATTGTGGTTCTAAGCCGGACTTCTTGTAGGTACTCCGTGGGCATTTCTTTGATAAAACGGGATACCGTATGGAATTTATCTTGCCCATAGACACGTCGACTTTCCGCGTGGGTTAAATAGAGCTTTTGCATCGCGCGAGTCATGCCCACGTAGCACAGTCTCCGCTCTTCCTCCAATCGACCTGGCTCGTCATTACTCATTTGGCTTGGAAACATGCCCTCTTCCACACCAGCAATGAACACTAATGGAAACTCCAACCCTTTGGCACTGTGTATGGTCATCATCTGTACCCGTTTTGGATAGACATACGATGGGTCCAGGGGAGGGCGGAATAATTCTTTTTATTTCCTTCAAGCCTCAATGAAATTATCCTTCTTTTTACATTAAATCTGTAAAATAAGACTTTATAAAAGCTACCTTTTATTCAAAAATTTCTTATTCTTTTTCTTAGGGATGAAAAAAGGCGGTATTTTCATCCTATGATGGAGCTGATGTTTAGAAAATGGTATATTCACGTTTTTTTAGAGGAAGACCGTCCCTCATTTTTGGTCTTGTAGGAATCAGTGCTCTCCCATTCCATCTTGGCTCCCTTTTTAATTTTCATCTCCAATGGCTAACGACAAGTCAAGACTAACATTAAGACGGATTCCAAATTGGGGCTTTGAATATTCGTACCCCTTAATTCTGGTGACAAAAACGAAACAGGAGATTGCCAGCATTTAACCTTTCTTTGAATTATAAAGATTCACAACGTGAAATAATGTGAAGCTCTGTTGCTAAATGTTTTACTTTTGTTTCTTTAGCTGATTATTAAACTTTATTTTTCGATTTCATGATGAAGTAGGCCTAATTTTTAAACACAATGACCTCGAATGCTATTCAGGGTCTCGGATAATGAAAATACGACCTAGGAATACAGTTCAAATATTTTTCGGCATTGTTTTTCTACCGTTAATTCATTATTTTTCCATCGACTGTGTTTCTGTAGCTATTCTTTTTTTTTTTAAAAGCAAATAAGATGTAAAATACAAAATCTACACAGAAAAACTTTTATAAGAATACTTTGATTTATTTTAGTAAGAAGGCTTTGCTCATTTTTCCAACTTTTTCTTCCGTGACATCCACTCCCTTGAAACTCGTCTTACTCTTTCGAAAAGATAAATAAAACACAGCAGAATATGACAATTGCTCTCAGTTTTTGTATGCAGGAATCTACGTCTCTTTTTAATAGCGTCTCTTCCTTGCACCACTAGTCAGATACATGAGCACACAAAACAGAACCAGAGACAAAAACACACCCAGACACACAGATTCAGACTCACAGGTACAGACAGAGAGAGAGATAGACAAAACATACATGCAAACACACAGAGTCAGACACACGAACAAACAAACACAGATACAGAGACCAAAACACACCAATTCAGACACTCGAACACACAAAGACAGATACAGAGACAGAAATATGCACAAACACAGAGAGTGAGGCACGTAGGCACATAGAGAGAGAAAAAACACATACACAAACATAGAAAGTCAGAAACACGAAAAAACACAAAAACACAGAGTCAGACGCATACGCACAGACAGAGAGAGAGAAAACAAACATACAGAGTTGGAAAAACGAACACACAAAGAACGACACAGAAACAAAAACACACACAAACACACAGAGTCAGAAACACAGGCATAGAATGAGAAAGACAAAAACACACATGCAAAAACGCAGAGTCAGACACATGAACATACAAAGACATACACAGTGACAAAAACACACACACAAAGACACAGAGTCAGACACACAAACACACAAGAACAGTCACACAGAAAATACACACACAAACACACAGAGTCAGACAGACAAAGACAGACACATAGAAAATACACACACAAACACAGAGTTCGACACACAGGCACAGAGAGATAATAGCGTGTATATTGCATTTTGTTAGATATTTTCCCCCTTTACAATTCTCAGAAAGTTCCAACTTAATAGCCAAAATCCTGAGATACGCTCTTTTGTCAATGTGTATACTCATAGCGTCTTTTGATTTAGTTCATATTTTCACTCATTATTGTAAAGGGAGTAGTCTGGTAGTAGTTGTGGTAGCAGTAGTAGTAGCGGTAGTTGAGCACTAGAGGTAGCGTGCAATTATTCCCCTTTTCATCACCTCCCTTATCGTTTCCTGAAAGTTCTAAATTAATATTTCCAAGCAGCGGGTCTTCAAACAAATCCAGTGTTGTCAGCCCGGGCTGCGCCGGTGCCCGCGAAACGACTGCAATATCGATGTGCCGGTTGATGACGCTGGTGATCGGATCGCTGCGTGCGCCGGCCATGATCTGCAGATCGATGCCCGTGGTGCGCGATTTGAGAAACCGGATGAACTCCGGCAGCCAACGATAGTTCGAATAGGCTTCGACCGACATCCGGACCACATGCTGGATACCGGCATTCATGCGTCGAACATCCTCTTCGGCACGCCCGAGATCACTCAGGATCCGCTCTGCGACCACCGCCATATGTTCGGCAGCCGGTGTCTTGCGCAGCCGTTTGTGCAGGCGGGTAAAGAGCGGCACATCCAGCCGCCGTTCCGCTTCCCGAAGGCGATGCGATAGCGCCGATGGCGTGACACCCAGAATCTCGGCGGCGTCGGAGATGCGCCCTGTCTGATCAAGGGCCTTGATCAGTTGCAGATGGCGAAGATCGAGGAGGGGCTTCATGCGGTTTTCCGTGGCTGAAGAAAATTCACGTAACAAGGAAAACTTCGAGATTGTTCTTCAGTCAAGTTGAATGTGAAATTCGCCCCGAACCATGCCGCGGAGCAGCTGAATGAACGTCGACGCCAAACACACGATCGCCGCGGACATCGCGCACCATGTTCACCCGCAATCCAACCTGCGGCAGCATGCCGAACAGGGTCCGACGATGATCGTGCGCGGCGAGGGTGTTTTCATCTACGACACCGAGGGCCGGCAGATTATCGACGGCTTTTCGGGGCTGGGCTGTGTCAGCCTGGGCTATCACAATGAACGGCTGGCCGAGGCTGCCAGGCGACAGATGAACACGCTGCCCTTAGCGCCGACATTCTACAACCGGTCGCACCCGCGCGTCGCCGAGCTCGGCGAGCGGCTGATTGGCCTGGCTCCGGGCGATATGAGCCGGGTCATGTTGATCGGCTTTGGACATCTAGCCAATGCAGGTTTTTCGAGCAACGTCGTCGCTGACCTTGCAGAAGGGAATATCAATTCGGATCAGGCCATTCACCGCCGCCCGATGGGCTTTGCCAGAATGGCACCGCGCGTCCCGCAACTGGGCGATGTTTCCGAACGGTCGTCGCAGGTTGTGGCAAGCGCAGCCAAATGCGCCCCCGAATTCGCAGTCTTGGAAAAGTGACTTACCGGGACGCGCCTGAGAAGAAAGTGGTACACATCCTCAACGCACTCAAGCAGCATCTACATACCCTCAGGTGGTTCACGCGAACCCGACTTCGCAGCGAGGAACTTCACCGTAGCGTCACGGGGCTGACTGGTTGGGCGGAGGACATCGACAGCCAGATTGGCAATCAAACCCGTCAGATCAAAAACCAAGATTGAGGCTGTTCGCTCTTAAAGCGCGAGCACGGCCACATTGTGAGAGTCGGCAGGGGTCTTTGCATGGCATAAAATGTGACTTTGAACTGCCAACCCGAGCGAATGTGTGGTCAAGCTTGCACTCAGTCAGATCACACCCCCTGGACAGTGGACGGGCAGGAGAGAAGTGCCTGCTTAAGTGCTTCGAGACGGCCCATGAGATCGGCAATCTCGATCGTCGTAGTCTTGCCACTCATCGTCCCCAACGGGGAGCCTCCAATCACCATGCCATAGGTGTCTCGCTTCAATACCAGACGGTGTTTCGCTATTGCGATTGCGAGGGCTTCGTCGACAACGACCTTTTCATTCCGCAACTGATTGCAGTCCCATCCCGCAATGTCATAGGTCGTTCCAGGAGAATGAGTTTCGGGGGCGTGGGCACAGGACGTCAGACCCGTCACCAGGACCAACGCGATCGGGAAATTACCGCGCATCAGTTGAACCGATATCGCAGACCGATACCGATATCAAAGGAGTGATATTCGGTTTCCAGGGTTTTTGGCCTGGATGCGGCGCGGGGAATGCGGGAGCGGGGATGGCGGGTGTTTGCCTCCTGCCGTCAGCAGCGCGATTGCGACCGGATGCGCGCCGAAGGATTTGAAAGCCCGCGCATTGATTACACCGACCCGGTCAGCATCGAATCCGGCCTGGAAGAGGTGCTGGAGGCCACCGGCGGCACATTGGATGCGCTGTTCAACAACGGCGCGCACGGGCTGCCCGGCGCGGTCGAGGATCTGCCCACCGAAGCGCTGCGCACGATTTTCGAGTCCAATTTCTTCGGCTGGCACGAGCTGACCCGGCAAGTGATCCCGGTGATGCGCAAACAGGGGCACGGACGGATCGTGCAGAATTCCTCGATCCTGGGCTTTGTATCCTTTCCCTGGCGCGGTGCCTATGTAGCCACGAAATACGCGCTGGAAGGTCTGACCGACACGCTGCGGGTCGAACTGAAGGGGTCGGGCATCCACATGGTGCTGATCGAGCCGGGGCCGGTGACGTCGAAGATCCGGGAAAAGTCGATTCCCTATTTCGAGCGGTTCATCGACTGGAAGGCCTCGCCGCTGCGCGAGCTTTACGAGACGCGCCTGTTGAAGCGGCTGTATGCGAGCAGCGGCCCGGACCGGTTTGAGCTTCCGGCCTCCGCCGTCACCGCCAAGCTGGCCCATGCCTGCGAATCCCGCCGCCCGCGGCCGCGCTACTATGTCACCACCCCAACCCATATCGCCGGGGTCCTGCGCCGCATCCTCAGCACAAGGGCAATTGACCGCATCCTGGTGCGGCTCGGATAGCGGATTCGCGGTCGCCTTCGTCTTGCACGCGGGGTAGATGGGTCCAACAGAATTGATACGCTTGGGGGACAGAATGAGCGATCCGCTGTATTATCTGGCACTGGCAGCCGTGGCGGCTGTGGTTGTGGCACTGGTCATCGGCATTGGCGGCTTTGGCAAAGGCGGCGAGTTTAGGCGTACTTGAATACACAGTTGTTCGACCGTGTCGGCAAACGCGTGTTTCTCACTCAAGCAGGCGAGTTGCTGATGCCGCAGGCACAGAATTTACTGGCCATGTTGCAGGACACAGAGCGTCAGTTGCACAACTTATCCGACTCGGTAGCCGGCGAACTGCGACTGGCTACATCACACCACATCGGCTTGCATCGGCTGGCGCCGGTGTTGCGTGAATTTGCCGCCACCTACCCGCAAGTGCAGTTGAGCCTCAGCTTTGAAGACTCCGAGGTTGCCCACGGGATGGCGCGCCAGGGGGATATCGAACTCGCCGTAGTCACTTTGAATCCTTTGGGGGACGTCCTGCTCGACTACGAACCGGTCTGGAACGACCCGCTGGTGTTCGCCGGCGGCGGGGAAATTGATGGCGCTTACACGCTCGCCGAACTGGCGCAATTGCCCTGCGTGCTACCGGGATTGGGCACTTATACCGGACGAATTGTCTCCCAACGATTTGCCGAAGCGGGTATAAGACTGACCCCCGCCATGTCCACCAATTATCTGGAAACTATCGGTATGCTGGTCAGTGTGGGGCTGGGTTGGAGCGTGCTGCCGGAGAGCCTGCTGGGTAATCTCAACCTGCTGCGCGTCGACTGTCCAACCATGTCACGCACGCTGGGTTGTGTGACCAACCCACATCGGGCCATGTCAAATGCCGCTGAGGCTTTTCGGCATGTGCTGCGCAGCCACAGTGACTAGCCGCGTCACTCGGTCTGGTGTTTATCCATTCTGGCCGCGATGGCGCAGAAAGTGGTCGCATAACACAATCGCAACCATTGCTTCAGCAATGGGCACGGCCCGTATACCCACACAGGGATCGTGGCGACCCTTGGTGACCACTTCAACTTCGTTGCCGAACCTGTCCTGTGAACGGCCCGGGGTTGTCAGGCTGCTGGTGGGTTTCAGCGCAATGCTGACGATTGCAACTGTTCTGATGTACTTATGCTAGCTTGTTTGCTATTTTAGCCAATAAATCATATTCTATTCTATTCTATTCAACTGTTCCAGGAAAGTTTTTCTCAAGTTCTCACCCTGGAGTGCATCAATATCATAACTTTCCGGAAGATAAATATCCTTCCTAAATTTCAGCTTTAAATTAATCCTAACCAATACTAGATAATGATATTTACTTTTAACATAAATAACACCACTCCCATATACCCTAGTACATTATATTGATCCTGCCAGTCTCCAGTTTACAATAATATAATCAATAAGGTTTGCTGTCTTACCATCAAATGAATACCATGTTAGCTTGTGGGCCATTTTATGACCAAATACTGCATTAGTTATAATAGATTTATTAAACATACAAAGTTTAGCAGTCTATTGGCATTGCTAATTTCCTTCCTTGCCTCAAATTTAACAAAGCTATGGTGGCATCTATCCCTGTTTGTAGCATCCTGGGCATTAAAGTCCCCTCAAAAATGCCGTATTTCCATCTGGGATCGTGTCTATTTGTTCCAGTAACTGTATGTAAAATTCATCTGAGTGTCTACCCTCCCAGTCAGTAGGGTCAACGGGGACATGCACCACTATGGATTAATATCTTCCACAATAGGTTATAACGCAAGTAACTAGAATTCTATTATTAGTACCTTTTTCCATTATCAAATTATGTTTTTCTATTCAGCTTTAAATGAAATTCGGCGTTGCTTTTGAATTTAATTTTCCACCGGTAGCTAGGTCATGCTTTGTTGACACTTCGGATCAGTGTTGCCAACGCAATACAGTTTTACTGTTTTTGGTACAATTTAGAGGTCCTCAAAGGATAACCCAAAAAAGACAACACGAATATTTTATATGTATCAAACAAGAAAACTTCAGCAGAGATGTGAACAAAAAGAACAAATACAGGAACAACAAAAAAAAACCCTTCCTGCATCATTTTCTTCTTGTCAGAGACGTACATCTTGGGCCCACTGACAGAAACGGCAAACACCGTTCCATCGATGATATGCATGCCTCCTTGATTCGTATTCAGCTCCTTGGTGAGTTTGGTTTGGTAGGAGCGAGAGTAGGCATGGTCGTGACCTTGCAGACAGAGATCGATGCGGTGCTTCTTGAAAACCGGTTCAAAAACGCCGCGCAAATTCGATCTGTTTCTTTTCTTTGCAGGGGAATAAAAAGGGTGATGTCCAGTTAGGATCGTCCAATTGGATTTGTTATTGGTCAAGATCTTATCCAGCCACGCCGCCTGCTTTTCGATGTCACGACTTGTATTTAAGGAAATGAATCGCGTGCCTTGATAGTCAAAATAATAAGAGGTTTCCGAAAGTCCTTTGGCTCCGTTTTTGGGAAACTCAAAATTCGTACACCAATGCCGAGACAGTCCGTTCGATCCGTGCTCATGGTTTCCTGGCGTCGCGACAATGGGGATGGAGCGATTGATCCAGCCGCCGGCGAAAAACCATTCACCCCAATCGTTGTCATTTTCCGCACCATTGATCAAGTCACCGGCATGCAGGAAAAACGCTGCATTGGGCATGTCCCTTAAGCTTCGTCGTGTAACTCGAGACCACATGGCTTTGATGTTGTTTTGCGAATCACCAAAGTATACGAATGAGAATGGATCATCTGATTTCTTGGCGGTCTTGAATTCATTCCACTCGCTGTGGCCTTCATCGCTGCCAACGCGATAAACATAACTGGTATTCGGCTTGAGACCTTTAAAAGTCACCGTGTGGTAGAAGGTATTCGCAAAGCGAAACTCCAATTCCTGAGTCGTGGCCAGCACTTTCTTTTTCTTGTTGGCAAACTCGGGGCCGGGTGTGGCCAGAGCGATCTCTCCAAAAGGTGGTTTGGAGATCTTCGAGGTCCGCCAAGTAACAGAAATGGAAACAAGTTTGTCTTAGTGAGCGACCTATATATCTCACCATTCCCTTCATCGTCCTGTGTTCATAAGCACTTAGTCTAGAACTTGATAAATTTATTTCCAAGAAGAAAAAATTTATTACTTCACTAACTAATTCCTCTCAGTCCAGAGGAAAGGTATTTTTAGCTGTCTTTACTCATTTTCCAAAGTTATAGATAGCAATTAAATATTTATAGTCGTTTAATTGAGGAAGCGTATTATTATTATCGTCTTACTTCTAAAATAGTGCACAGATAGGCTCTACATTTATCTAGCTAGTGCCTCTCAAATAAGTAAATCCAAAAGAATAAATAAAATGTACATTTCTTAAGGTGATGATGATTAATTAGATCTTGTTAACCTGAGACAAAATCGAGGGTAACATCAAATTCAGTATGAACAGGGTGGTGGGAGCGGTTCATCAGGCCCATGTTTACTCATCCTGAAGTTTTTTAAGATCCACAAATTCTTATAATTTCCATATAATGTATCTTCTTTCAAGTTCCCCCCCCCCCCACCGATTGCCCCTGTTTAAACATTTCTAGCCCCCCGCGTTCATCGAGCCCCTCTTCCCCCCTCCCACTGG
>JAAAKM020073195.1:166987499-167004702 GCA_010016025.2 Alatinidae sp. Z8VKAUB7J3 | reverse complement strand
ATGTTTCATCATCCATAGTTTAGTATCATTTAAGATCTGCAAATTCTTAGTTTCTATTTAATAGGCCTTCTTTCAAGTTTTTACTCCAACCCCTACAAAAATCCTGAATATACACTTGTCCAGGACTTCAACTATAAGCTCTTCTCACAGAGGAACTTGACGAACTCCACGTTTCATATATCAAAGGTTTCAGCATCCAAGCACTAGACTAACTCTTAACTTTACACAGTTGCAAGGTCTTTTCTAAATTTACATAATTTATACTGTGATTTATGCTTCCTTTTAAAGAAACTAACAACTAAAGAAGGTTACATTGAAGTTAGCTTTCACTAAAAGGAGGAAGCTAAGCGTGTGGGTTTTAGTGGAATATGTCATCCAGGTTCTGCTTATCTTCTCACCGTTTGGTTGGTTTATGTAGAACCAATCAGGACTAAATTGTCTGTTTGTACCCAAACATTAGAAGAAAATCTTCTAATTTTCTAGTAAGTGAAACAAAAGGTCCATTTTTGTTCTAAAACGTTTCACTCCCTCTTTTAACTAAGCCAACTCTTAGTTTAGTTTATCCGGAACAGGTAAAGGTCAGTCAAATATGTCTGAGTACAAAATGTCACTGCTACACATTTCTTCATTTTCAACGGCCTCAGCATCATTATCATCTGCGTTTTCTTCGCCTGAATCTGTATATACCTTTGTTTTTTTCTCGCTTCTCTTCGTTCTTTTCCTCCATCCTTAAAAGCAATGTCAGTTGGCTCGTCAATCCCAACTCCACCACTCGGACTCAGATTTACAGGGTGTGGCAGTAGCAGTATATGCTTAACTACAGTCTAAAGCTTCAATGTTAATTGTTGATGTAGGCCTTACAAATCTTAGCATTGAGCTGGCCAGACAGAGATTCTCCAAAATCTCGGACTTTTGCTTTTTCTTCTGCTGAGCTCTTCTTGGACGAGAAAGTCGCTTCATTTTTTGTCTGAAATATGAAATATTGTGTCATATACTGATTTACAGCGTCTCGTCAGAGACGTTAGGATAGATACATTTTTCTCGTAAGAAGAGATATTTTATTAAGAGATTCATCACCTGGTAAAAAAGAATACCAAAAACGAAAACAGCTCTTTTTTGTGTTGTGGTTATCCTTTTTGAGAGTTTTGGTTCCTGTTGGGTCGATTTACTTAAAGTTCATTACGTCGAATTGTTTGATCAATCATCAAAGACAGATATCAGCTAGCAGAGTAAGAAATAAAGACCAACCGTATGTAAGAAATAAGTCTGGAAATAATGTAAAACTACAAGAAAGCAATCTGGAAATAATTCAAAGAAATTTATGAAATGTTTTAAGACTCTTTTTTGAGGCCTTAAGTACCCTCGCACTTTTATAAAAGAATCAGCTGACCAGCACCCTAATAGATGGTGTTCAACTTTGTGATACTCTATAGTCATCAGCTTTATTCGATAAACTAGGAGTATGGTCGATTACTCGAATAATTCTATGATTGCGATTAATTCTGCGTTTTTTGATTAAATTGCACGATTTTTAAGGTAAAAATAATCGGAGTTGGATCGTAATTGTCCGTTTCTTACAATTGATCTCTTAATTCTGGCATCCGATTGAAGAAAAATGTTGTCGTACTATTAGCACTGTTGTAGCCTGCTACTGAGGAAGAATTCATAGAAATCGATGGCCGAGGAGGACCAATAAGGATTAGTTTCTTTAGTATCTTTGAAAGTTGCCCAAGTTGGCAGAAAATGCTTGGGTATACCGGTGTCGAGAAGGTTTTCAGTGTTGCAGGGAAGATGATGCCTATACAGAGGGCACGACTAAAAAAAATTTGTAAAATCTTGTGTTTCTGAAGTACAATTTTCGAGATGTGGGTACACTTTTTAGCATGCTTTTACCACTTTGAATTGAAATATATGCGTAAGTGAACTGAGAGTTGATATAATTGAACTAAAACTGCTTGGAAAAAATTATGGAAGCCAATCATTGGATTGTATTTGCTTGAAAGTGGCAGGTTTAATTGCTGAAAGTAACTTGTAGGTTTTACATCCCTGGGATAAACAGTTTATAATGATGGTGCTTTTTTTATGGAACTGCATGTATGTTTAGGGACGAATGTTAAACTGCAATGGAGTTTGGCTCCCAATACTGGTAGGCTGTATAAATACCCTTTCAGTAGTACTCAGGAATGTTGTTCAGTAATATTTTGGCTCTTTACATTGGTGTCTATTCCTGAAAATTAAGAGGGGGGAGCAAAGTGTATTTTTCGAAATTATCCCTTATGTGAAACAATTCAATAAGACTATAAATTAGCTCAATTGCTATTCTGTTTAAATTGTCAACTGAAACAAACAATGATGAAATTCCTGTTAATATAATATCTGAAAATAAAAACGACACAGAAGATTCAACCCAATCAACTAAAACTTCAGAAAAAAATATTGATGATGTGTTGACTTTGTTAGAATTAGAACAAAAGAAAGTTACAGAATATGAAGAAAAATTAAAACATGTTTTGGCTGATTTTCAAAACCTAAGTAGAAAAACACAATCTGATATTGAAAATGGAGTAAATAGTAAGATTGATGAATTTACACTTGATTTTTTAAAAATTTATGATGATTTTGTCAGAGCAAAAGAAGTATTTTCTCAAAGCAAAATCGATACCACAGGACTAGAGTCTATTCTAAAAAATATGGATTCGTTGCTTACAAAATATCATGTAAAACCGATTGATGCCTTGGGTGAGATTTTTAATCCAAATTTTCATGAAGCAATTTCTGTTGTTAGTGATCCTGATTTGGATGAAAATACAATCACAAAAGAGATCAGGAAAGGATATATTTCTCATGAGAGGGTTATAAGACCGACATTAGTAGAAATTTCAAAAAAGTGATGATAAAAAAATGGCAAAAGTAATTGGGATTGATTTAGGAACCAGCAACTCTGCGGCAGCAGTTATGATGGGCGGTAAACCCACAATTATTCCGGCTGCAGAAGGTGCTACAGTAGGAGGAAAAGCATTTCCATCGGTTGTGGCCTTTTCAAAAGAAGGTGATCTGCTTGTTGGTGAACCAGCAAGAAGACAAGCAGTAACAAATCCTGACAATACAATTGTGGCTGCAAAAAGAAAAATGGGAAGTGATCATGTCTTCATAAATCAAGATAAAGAATACAAACGTCAGCAATTTTCAGCAGTCATTCTTCAAAAAATCAAAAAAGATGCTGAAGCATATCGACAACGACATGCTGGGACAGTGTCTGCGCTGCGTACGCGGTGTCGAGGTCAATGACGAGACGCTTTCCGTCGCATCGATCGTCGATGTGAGCACCAACGGTCCCGGTCATTATCTTGGCCATGAGCAAACGCTGGCGCTCATGCAGACCGAGTATATCTATCCGCGTATCGGCGACAGAACCAGTCCGAAGGAATGGGAGGAGAAAGGCAGGCCAGATATCATCGAAACCGCGATCGCGGAGAAGAAGCGCATCCTGGGCGATGCCCAGGACGAGGCAAAGGCGGCCGTTGAAACCGGCCGGGACCTGGCCAAGGCCACGGTCAAGAAATCGCGTAAGCGCGCGGTAAAAGAGGCGCGGGCCCGCAAACAGCGGGCCGCGCGGGAAGCTGCAAAGATGATCCGCCGCCGCGATACAGCGGAGGCAGAGGCTGTGCAGAATAAAAAAGCGGCTGACGCCGCGAATGCTCTGAAAAAGAAAATTGTGGCTGAGGTCGGGGTATTGGAGCCGAGAGTGAAAGGGTATGAGGCAAGGGCGGAAGAAGCTGCAGAAAAGTACCGGGCCGAAACGGCAGCGCGGAAGGCCGAAGAGGAAAAACGCGCGCGGGTTATCCAAGAAAGGCAACAGGCCGAGCAGGTGCTGAACGCCACGAAGGCGGAGAAATCTGATCTGGCCGCTCAGCTGCAGCAGATGGTTCAGCACCGCCGTCAGGCAGAGAAAGCGGCTGCTGAGGCCCGGGCTGCCCGGCTGGCTGAGGAGAAGAGGCTGCAGGAGGCAGAAGAAAAGGTCCGGTTGAAGGCAACGGTGGCAGAGGTCATCACGGATGCCATCGAGTCCGGGTTGGATTTGGTTGCTGAAGGGGCGATTTGCTGGCGGGAGGCGTCTGCGGATCAGCAGGCAGGCTTGACCTGGGGCGTGGCCGCTCCGGATACCAAGGGTGCGCGGGCCGAAACGCTGGATTAGAATTGGAACTATTCAATTTAGCCATTGTAACAATAATAAACAGCACATACATAGATCTAGAGGCCCAGCTAGAGCTTGGAAAGCTGTTTCCTCCTCTATTTGCAAGGCTTTAACGATTATGTTAACAAAAATTAGTCTAACCCTATTTTGGCAACTTTGTCTGGGCTAACAGAAATATTAGTCAAGATAAGAGCACTAAAATGGAGGATAGTTGATTTATTTACAGAAATAGTCAATCTCCTAAACCTATTCCATTACTTGAAGGTCATAATAGAATCAAATGGGTGTTATGTCCTATCCTTAAGGCCTTATTTTGGCTCCTGTTTAAAAGTGCTGACAAGAGCCCCTATTATCGAGCTTTTTGTGCACCAAAATTCCTCCTACGAAGGAACTACTATAATAAAAAAAAGAGAAGTATCATTCAATTCCCTAATCATAATGCTTTCCAAATATAATAATTACTGCTGTCACAACTATACCCTAGCCACTACAATGGGCCTAGATATAGCCCTAAATAATATTTTCCTCAATTATTTTCATTGCTGCAACATTAACTATGCCTCTGTTAAACAGGCAAACAATTCTATTGCCTGTAATTTATTAAAAAAAAAACACCACAAATAAGCTTTTCAAAGAAAAGTAAAGAACACCAAGCAAAATAAAAATAAATCGGCAAAAATAAAATCAAATAATCTACCAGCCATAAGACTACCATAAGTCAGAATGAATTAAAATCAATAACCGAGTCAAACTCAAAACGAGCAGAAATTAACATGAGTAGGGCCCAAAACCCCTATGCCTTCCCAAGGCCAGAACATAATTTGAAAAAATAAAATAAAAAAGAATGCACATTGTCAGTTTAATATAAATATACTGATATATATTAATCAAAAAGGTAATTTACTAAAGTTATAATAGTAAAAACATTAAAAAATTTTCAGTAAAGTGCACATTAGTTTTTTTTTTTTATTGTAGAAAAATATTTCTTTTTATTGTAGAAAAGGGTTTTTTTATTGTAGAAAAAGGTCCGCATTTTCGTCAGTGTTGCCACGCTGAACCGTGAAAACAAATACACAAATCTAATTCACTAATTTTGACAGTGCTTTTTGTCTGCAAAAACTCAAACATTAGTATTTATTAATTTCTGAAGACACCAAAGAAAAGCTACTCCTTTTAAAGTTGTTAGATTTCATGTTTTTTACTAGTTTACCAATTATTTTTTACTATTTTCTTATTTTTTACTAGTTTTTCATCCACATTTCTTCTTAAGAATTCGGCGCAAAACTGCAAGACTGCATATGGTGGTATTTTCCATTAAAAATTGAATTTCCGATTTGTCCCAAATTTTGAGACATTTTCTTTTTGTAATTTCCATATAACCAATTCATAGAATCAAATTCCATTTGCACTGCCCTTGGTATTTTACGATTACCCTGGTCCCTAAAAGCATAAAGTGTATTTTTAGAGGCGGTGTTCTTGAGGAAGAATCATTTAAAATAATAAATATTGATGATGACATTACCAAAGAGACACACTAGCTTTCGTACCTCTATATTCACTAATCTATAATGAAAATACTTCAATCAAACCGTATTAGCATTAAATATCTCAAATAGACATTTAGGTAATAATTTCCAATGAGCAATCTAAACAAACTTCGGCTCTTTCAGACTTCCCGCTCCAAAAATCGCTCCTGTCACAAGATACTCTTTTAAATTTTGTACTCAACGTTCAATTTATTGAGCTAATTGAATCGGCGCCTTTTTCGATGATAGATTTTGTCGACAAGTGGCAGTGATAATTGGCAACACCGAACCATTTAAAAAACCATCAATCAGGCAATTGATACTGATTACTGAAACCCCGTTCACACCAACGGACTTCCTGTTTAATCAAACGACAGTTAGTAGAAATCATGCTTTCTTTTTTTTGGGGGGGGGGGCTGAAGTTTATGTTTCATGATTCTCAGACACACTAAATTTGACAGTATAATATCCATTAGAATTGAATCCCTTTCTGAGAGTATCTTTGTTTTGCAAATTTTACAGTTTTTTTTGTGCCAATAACTCTAAACTTAATCGATATTATTGTTATCACCCAGTTTCAACAAAAATTTAGTTTGACTCTCACTTACAGGAATATACAGAGTACTGTGTATTTTTTGGGAGTCTAGCTTATTCCCCCATCAAAATCTTCCCCTCTCCGCAGAAATTTATCCTCAAAAATTCCCCTCTGGAAAGTTTGCACCATACACAAAATTAAGCAGCCAAAGAGAAATTAAGACTAATAAAAAAAAAAAAATGAAAAAATGTAGCCTATATAATTGGGAATGAGCTATTATGAACAAGGAGCAGTTGGTCATTGTGTAGGTGGGGGAGAGATGGTAGACGCCTAAAAGGGCTCATTTAATTACCCAAATAGTCTAAATCTCTTTGAGCCATCAGATGAAAAGTTGAATGAGTTTTTTAAGTTGATTGAGAATGAACAAATTGGATAGTTTACAATTCTTCCCGGAGGCTGTCTGTTCCTTCTTCTACTTCCCTCTGAGCATGATTTCAAAGATTCTACTAAAGGCTACTCAGAAATCCTCCTTTGTCGTCAAGGGTGCTTCATGCCTTCAGACCTTCCAGATGGGGATTTCTTGCCCCTCTCTCCAAACAAGTTGCTGAAAGGCTTAAGGTTAGTACAAAATGTGGTTTGAATCACGAAATTTTCAATATTCCAAAAATTTCCATTACGTAAGTGTAAAAAAGTTCATCCGTTACCACACTTAATGCTTAACATTTGAAGCGGTATTTAAAATAATTGTTAAAGGAAAAATTATGAAACATGAACAACATTCTGCTTAGTTTTTCTTATTACAAAGTTTTTTTCATTTTTAAAGGAATATCAGAGGTCCAAGTAACTAGTCAGTAGAAAGTAGGTGGTTAAGTAGGTATGTACGTAGTTAGGTATGTTGGTTTTATTTTTATCCACAATATAAACATTTATAAAAATGATACTACTAATAATTTATTGCAGCATCAACACCCATGAATACAGCACAGTCATGCAAGCTCCTCCTTAATCAGGTCACAGATTGACTCCCCTCCCTTCCAAAAATTTTCTAATTCCTTTGAAATTCCTTTTTATGAGTTCTTTCCACACCATTCGAGAACGCATAACTTTACGTTTGGCTAAAAATGAGCTGTTTTTTAAAACTTGGGTTTATGACGTTTTGTTGCATGATTTACGTATTGGAGATTCACTAATGCTGTCAGATTTTCCCTTACTCCTTTATACAGGGATAATTCCAATATTAAGCTTCAGTGCCGACATAGAAAAGTGACTTTTGATTTGAAAACTTATAAAAAAAAAGCAAATTTGAGGCTGAGTAAGACAAGTTTTCGAATTTACTTTGTATTGCTTACTCAAAATCAGTTATGTTTTAACAGAGACAAATTTTTGTTTTTTAACTGATCTTTTAATTGCAAACATTTCTGTTTAATTAGTTGGATCGTAACAGAAAAATCGTTTGTTTCTCAATTGGTATTTCGACAACAGAAATTTCTGTGTCTTTAGCTGCTTCTTAACAGAAAAAAAAACAAGTTTTTTCTTTGCCAAATCCGAAAATATGTCTTAGATGATTTTCCTTGGCGGCACTGAAATAGATAGAGGGCGTAATGAACTGAGAGTGAGTAAAAAAAAAAAAATCTTGCACAGGGGTTGGTAGCCAATTTAAACTTGCTCTTACTAAATATAGGTTTATAATTTAAGTTGTAAGATAGTGGTCAAAAGTTTTGCCAATTTGACCGCTCCGCCAAAAAAAAGGAAATATATTCCAATACGTTCTGGGGCGCGGTCGATCGCGTCTTCGGCGGTCTGGACCGAATCCACCTGCCAGCCTGCCGCCGACAGGGCGCGGGTGACGACAAGGGCGCTGACGGCATGGTCTTCGGCCAGCAGGATGCGTGTCCCTTTGTAGCTTGTCTCACGATCTGATCGGATACGTTTGCTGGGTTCCGGAATCTCATGACTGATGGGCAGGTTCAAGGTGAAGAAGAACGTTGAGCCCTCTCCCTCTGCACTTTCTACGCCGATAGCGCCGCCCATCTGTTCGATGAGCTGCTTGCAGATCGCCAGACCCAGGCCGGCGCCGCCATAGCGCCGGCTGGTCGCCTGATCCTCCTGCGTGAACGGCTCGAAGATATGGCGCTGGGCATTGGCGTCGATGCCAATGCCGGTATCGATAACGTCGAAGGCCATGCGTGACGGCGCGTTATCGCGGGTGACGAGCCTGCAGCAGACGCGCACATGACCCTTCTCGGTGAACTTGATGGCGTTGGCGACCAGATTGGTCAGGATCTGGCGGATGTAGTGCGGCGCGCCGCGCATCCACGGATCGATACGCCCGTCGATCACGAACTGCAGGCGCAGGCCCCGCTCCGTGCACTGCGGCTCCAGCATGCGGTAGAGCTCGACCAACTCGCCGTTCAGGTCGAAATCGACCTCGTCCACCGGCATCCGCCCGGCCTCGATGCGCGAGAAATCGAGGATCTGGTCGATGTTCGCCAGCAGGGTGCGCGCCGACGTGCCGATGGTGCGCGTCATGTCGCGCTGCTCGGCGCTCAGGCTGGTTTTCTGCATCAGGCCGCCGATGCCGATGATCGCATTCAGCGGCGTGCGCAACTCATGGCTCATGGTGGCCAGGAACTGGCCCTTGGCGTTGCTCGCCGCCTCGGCCTGCAGCTTGGCTTCGGTCAGCTTGCGGATCAGGGTGGAAACGTAGGCGGGCAGGACGACCAGGGCCGCCAGGTTTCTTAAGGTGTTTCCTTCTCAATACCCCCAATTCTAGGCTTCTACTGAAGCTTAGAATTTTGACAAATAATGAAATGTTTACTTTACAATATGTAGTATGTTTATATTGATCAGATTATCATATCTCTCAAATATTATTCATACTTTAAACTAATTTAAATAGTTTTTTTTATCTAATATTCAATCAGGCACTCAAACTAAATTGGATATCAGATACTGTTATCAGGTTTGCAGCAAATTCTCTGATGCTTTAGAAATAACAAGAACAAAATGTATCAATAATGCTGTTTTTGGGTCCATCAGGGGGTAGGATAAGATGCATTGTAAGGGTAATGACTTGTATGTTGAAAAGGAATGTAATAGTACTACTTTTCTTAAGATGATTTGTTCCAGAGAGTTAATACTTTGTACCTTTACCAAGATGCCTAACTCTCTTATTCTATTCAAACAAATTGAGCTAGAAGAAACTCCTTAATAGCTTAATTTAAAAGTTTTTAAATCAAAAGTTTTAAAATTAAAATTTTACCTAAAAAGGTAAACTTTTAGTGGTTGACCTCTTCTAAAAGAATATGTTAATAAAATGGAAGCAGCCAAAACTGCTACACTACAAAACTCTAATCCCTAAAAGTCCCAAACAATGTGTCTTGGCCCTAAAAAATATGTTTCTTTTTTGTCTTTAATCTTGTGAATGTCTTCTTTGTTAGGAAGAGTTTCTTGTATTCTTGAACTGTGAAAACCTCTGCCAAGTGATAACAGTAGAATTGTTGTATAAAATTGTTCCTTAGAAATGCTATCAAAATGGAAGAAAACATCATAATTTGATTAATAGAAACATGTTGCATATTATAAAGTAAGAATTTCATTGTTTTAGTTTTTTCTTCTAGTTTGATGTTTACCCTAGGCCTGTGGACCTATATATGAGCATCAAGAAGGGAGTGAAGAGGAATTGTCAAAAATAGAATGAAGTGGCAGTCATTTTTCTAGGAACTAATGCTTCGTACTTTTTTTGTACTGCTGGATAAGTTCTAAATATTGAATCAATCATATTCTTGGTTAAGTTAACTCGGAGATCATTCACGCCATCTGCTTGAGGCTTTATTTCTGCCTAAAATAATCAGTTAAAATATTTGAATTTTTTACTTTAGAAAAAATTCGAGAAACTTGTCTATGGCCCAAATCTTCTATATGTGGTTATTCGTTTTTAATGTGATTTTTTTTTAAGTGAATCGTACCCTAATACAGTTCAAAAAACTGTGCTTACTTAATGTTGAAAAATTTTGAATTAAATACCAAGTTCAATTTTGAAAGACAAGTTCTATGACATATTAGAGTTAATTTTTAATAATTTGTTCTAAATTAGGATATGCCTCATACATGTTGTATTCACAAAAGTTACCAGGATTTCACGAATCTCAGAACTGACCTTTCCGAGTCGAATTCCTTACTAGGATTATGCTTTGAAACTTTTTTGACCACACTTTTTATTAGCACGTCTATTGATTAAGAACGTTCCTTGACTACAAAGGTCCTCACGCCGAAGCTGCGGCAACTCGGATCAAACCTTGGGCCATACATCTCCAGACAAAAATTAAACCACTTTACAACCACAGAAATGACAGCTCAACTTTTACAGGGACAGGGATGACAATTCAATGTGCACATTTTCAAATTTTCTGCCAAATTAATTTGTTTCCATTAATTTTGGTAATAAATTCCTCTTCGTAAAAGCTATATGTCTGCGAGCTAACAAAGATAAAATAATTATCAGGAACGTTTGTTTGCACCCATTGAGACGGAGGAAACAAGACTGTAATAAAGCTAACAAAAGTACCAACGTGAAAAGACAGTTTCCAGTTAACCTAAAGGACCGGACACACGTAGTTTTTTCGGCTCCGATTTACAAAACTGGCACCGAATAATGTTTATCAGCCACTACTAACAAGTCTTTGACTTTCTAAAGTGGCTGATGTGGTTCTTTGTATATTGATGATGTGTATAGTGAAAGTGTCTCTCTCTCTCTCTCTCTAGAATTCCGAAGTTTCGAAAGGAAATGTTTGTAAAACAAGAGAAGAAGCATTTTTTTTCTAACTGGCTAAATTGTTGAGCTACTGAACGAAGTTTTCGGGAATGATTTATAACCTATTAAAGGCTTGAGAATTCTCCTAAAATATTCATTCTCGCACCTTCTCCCTTCAAGGATACTAATATTTTATGAAATTGGGACGTTTTGTTCTAGTTAGTTGAACAGTTACACTGCTTGAAGTTTTATGATTTTTTGGTAATATTGTTGTTATATATCTAGGATGCTACGACCAAACAGTTTCAGGTGTAACCCATATAAACTTACTTTAAGTTCAGTTCTGAGTTTAATTGGGTAAGGTTGCTATATGAATAGCCCTTGAGGTCTTAATTCCCGTGAATTCCACGTGAAAGGACCAGAGGTTCAGTTTTTATTGTTTAACTGTGGCTGTGTATACCTTATACAGCTATGTTGGTCAATCCATTGGGGATATAGAGCAGTCAAAAAGTCAACTTTCCCCCAATTGACATTCTTTTGGTGTGTTACACCTAAAAATGTACAGGAGTTTGAGAATTGATTTCATAAGAGTAAAACAGAATTTGACTATCATTCGGGGGCGTAGTCCAGCTTAAATTTGGAAAGATACGGTAAAAGCCATTTCCAAGGTTTGTGATTTTCACCCTGCATCATTACATTGTTCCTATAATTCACTTCTTTTTCTAGCTTCGCCCCCTCTCCTTCCTAGATCTCTGTATAGGGGCCAATCCAAGGTATATCATTTTTCCCTACTGCCCTTCACATATGCTGTCAAAATGTTTATATCTTTGAAAAGTGTGGCCGCTTTCTTAAGTTATTATACCCAAAACATTTCAGATGATAATGAGTACAATTGATTTGGAACCGAACATTTTCACAAAGGATTCCTTCCACTGAGCTGGCTCAGAGAAATGTGATATTTTCGTAAAACCTCTTAGAAATAAACAAATGCAAAAAATGTGTCTCTTTTTTCTTGCAGGTGCGGCTATAGAGGAATACAAACGATGCATTTTCACTAAGACCTCTCAGAAATACCTCTTCATATGGCCTAAATTTACCTCGAATGACAACCCTCCACCCTTCCCTCCCTTGAATCGCTTGCTAAGACCCCGCCTTTCTTTAATTCGTGCTTGTTTTTGCTTATATTTTATCCTATGTCAGGTTATTTTCACTTTTTGTTTTTCCGATTATTTAGTTTTAACTGCTTTTCCTGTGATTTCGTGGTTCTTTATCCTTTATAAACTTATCACGTTTTTCCCCATCTGTTGAGTTTCAACTGCTTTGTCTGTGATTTCATGATATTACAGCTTTTTAATTAATGAAATTTGTATGTACAAAAGCCTGTGTCCTTTAGATTCTTTGTTCCAGGATGAATCTTCAATAAGTAATCATTTACGCAATGAAAGATTTGAAACCAATCCTATGTAACATTTCACTGATTCAATAGCTAACTGAACCCGTCTGCGTCACGTTAGAAAATTAATGACACTGTAACAAGCTGATGCATCTAATAGAGCAATAATCAGTAGCATTGGGATGCTTTTGTGCTCTCATTTGGAAAGGGTTGAAAACATGCGATCATCTTAATCGTTTCAGTAACCGGGATAGAGAATTCACCGGGCCTCGAATAGGTTATAACGTAGAAAGTATTAGCCGAATAATAATATTAGAAAGGCTTTCATAGTCCAGCTGTCGAGCGTTCCACTCTATTGAGGGGAGATCTCTTTCAAATCCTAATGTGGATAAAAATCTTTAGATTACAAAAGTTCCCTAAGACAAACGGAATTGCCCTCAATGATCTCGGGAGTAGTCTTCGGGGTATGAAACGGTCGGTCGCGAAAGAAGTTTCAATCTATGGCGATCTTCATCGTTTTTTGCCTTTTCTTGCCCATCAAAAAGGGTTTCGTTTGATCGAGGTTGATATTCCCCAGCACCCTGCTGACGGAAAGCAACGCATTTATCGGCCAGGTGTGTATCTCCGGAGAATCCTTGACTTACTCACCGTGGTGTTTCTCTTTAAATTCACCAAAAAACCCTTGAGATTCTTTGGGCTGATTGGCAGTGGGTTGTTTGCATCTGGGTTCTTTGTATCTTCACTGTTGGCTCTTGAAAAGATTTTAGGAGTGACCGCGTTAGCTGATCGGCCTCTCCTGGTCTTAGGCGTCTTGTTAATGGTGTTAGGCGTTCAAGTAGGGTCCATTGGGCTGCTTGGGGAAATTATTATCTTTACCCATGCACGTAAAGTAAAAGATTATGCGGTAAGAAAGTTTTTGCGGTAAGTCTGTTTTTGCCTTGTTTATCGATACCAAGAGAATAATCGAATTACGTTCTTCGCGCCGTCCGAATTGTTATGGAAGTCAAACCCTATACCCCACCCATGCAAGAGCGATGGGATATTTTTGTTTCCCTCTCTTCGATAGGGACTTTTTTACATACCACCATCTGGAAAACAGTTATTGAAAAAGTATTCGGTTACACTCCCTGGTATTTTTTTACGGAAAGCGACGGTGAAATCACTGGGGTGCTCCCCCTGTTTTTAGTAAATAAGCCGTTGCGTGGTCGGGCTTTAATTTCTATTCCGTTTGGAGTGTATGGCGGGATTTGTGCAAATTCCTCTGAGTCTGTCGAACAACTGCGAAAAAAAAGCGAAGACCTTGCCCATGAATTAAGCGTTGACTTTCTTGAGCTTCGGCATGTAGATGCCTACAATTTTGATTTTCCCATAAAAGAAATGTATTTCAAATAACAACAAAGCTCAAAGCTGTTCCACCCTGGCCGAAGTATGCAACGAGTCTTGGAACCCAAGTACATAGATGGAAGGATCAAGGCAGCAACATCTATTGGCTAAGGGGGTGAGACAGATCTTAAAACTGTAAAGCCTAAGCATGTGTATGGAGGCAATCAAAGATCTGTAAAGCGGATATATTTCTTTGTTGTCAGGCATACAACATAAATTATCAAAGTACAGGGTAAAAATCAGGCAATTACTAAGAAGTGGATGTCAAGCTCTAAGAGCAGAGTAGGAAATTTGGGGGAGTAGGCCATTCCTTCATAAATACTCCACTCCTCGAAATATTTCAACGTTTGGCATTTTCTCAAAGTGAACTTGTATCTCATTTTATCCCTCCAGAAATAATTGAAGATTGCAGCTTTGGGTATCAATTATGCTTTATTTTCTGCATTTTGGAAAATCAACTACCTTCTTCTGTAAGCAACTGGTTGTTATAATTAATTTTTTGGATTCCCTGGATTATTTTTAGAACTTACATTACTTAGCGTAATACCTTATGAATTACCATACCAAATGTATACATTAATAGGCCTAACCAGAATAAAATCAGACAATGTTTTGAATTTAACTGACCTAATATTTTACCCTACCTTGAAATTTGAACAAGGTCAGTCAATCTGAAGTAATGAAACAAAACACGCTTCAGCATGCCTATAATTAGCGATTTTCTTTTAACTCAGAACACATACACAGAATCCATAGAAACCTTAGTTCTGCAAGCACTACCAAGGGGTGGACATTTCTAAATATTAATTTAAAAAACTTTTTACACAAAACACGTTTTTCAAACATAATTAAGGAGTTCCATTAGCCCAAGAATGAGTAAAAATAAAGGAAAATAGCCTTCCAAGCGTAAAACTACCAGGAATCACTATTAATAAATAAATAAAACTCAAGATCAACAGAAAATGCACGGACCTGCGTGGCGAGGGAGTGGGGGTTCGGGTTTATGGGGTGGATCCGGACAAGATCGAGGAACGGGCGCGGCGGTTGGGTTACGACGTGCTTTCAGGGTCAATCGACAAGCCTCACGGTTTGCGCGAGTGCCATATCATTGGGCCGGATGGATACGTCTGGGTCCCTGGCACCGCGATCTGAACTGGCAGGCGCGCTCGACCGCCGAGGGCCGGTTTCTGTTCTTCTGTGCAAATTTAATACAAATTTTGCCATCTTTATGTATTGAAACGCGACGACCGCCTATATAGGGGCCAAGGGGGTGGGGCCGCCTGCCAAAGAGAATTGGGGATGTTCGATGCGGAACGTTTACACGCTGATCGCCTTAAGCGCACTGATCGCCATAGCAGGTTGCCAGCGTTTTGGGCCGAACCGGCAGCTCAGCAGCCAACCGGCTCCACTTGAACCGGCGCCCGTTGCAGGCGTACAGAGCGGACAATTGCCGCCGGCTGGTCAGAACCAGTTTCCGAACGCGCCTGAGACCGAAGGCCCATCGCCGGAGGAGCTTCAGAACGCGGCTGCCAACGCTCCGGATGTCACACGTGATTCGATGGTGGGTCGCTGGACGATTGCCACCGGTGGCAGCACCTGCGATGTGTTCCTGGCTCTGACCCAGTGGACGGGCGGCTATCGGGCGGCCTCGCGTGGCTGCGCCGATCAGGCCTCGACGATTTCCGCCTGGAATGTCGTGGGCAAGGAAGTGGTGCTCAACGATTCTTCCGGTAACCGGTTCGCCGGTCTCTTCAAGACCGGTGAAAGCCGCTTCCAGGGAACCACCGCTGCCGGACAGTCCATCAGTCTTTCCCGTTAGAATCCGGAGCAACCGGACCGCCAGCCTATGACCATTGCCGACAGGATCACCGTCGAGGAGCGCTATCTGGCGCTGGTCGACAGTGGCGAGATCGAGCTGGACGAGACTCAGGTGTTCATATCAAATTCAAATCATTGAACCAGCTACAGCAAAACCAAAAATTTTGATGCTTGACCCTGTTAAGTGGAAACTTTCACAACCATTAACTTCTTAAAAAAAGAAAAAAAATGAGAACTTAGTTGTTGCAAGTGCAGTTTCGGAGGTAGCCGTTGCTTAACTCAAAAAGGTGAAGCAAGTGTGAAACATGTGGCAAGTGGCCATTTTTTGGCCATTTTTGCAAGTGCCAAAAATGGGCTAAAATGATGTGAAACTGGACAGTCTGAACTATCCAGTTTCTGAACAGAAACTGAAACTGTCCTTTGAAGGTGTGATTGTCTTAGCGAATCAGATTATTAGCGATTAGATTACTAATGTTCGAATATTTACAGACAAAATCTATTGTCAAAGTTAAGTGATTAGTTTTCATTATTTATTTTCACAGTTCAGTGTTACAACGCCAATTAATATCTGGTTCTTCCCCAAAAACTTCATAATTTTGAATTAACTAAAAAGACCTTTGATAATTGCAGTTTTTAGGTATGAATAGACCTAAAATGGATCCATGCAGGGGCGTCACTTTTAGAGTGAGGTGGCTTTGCTATTGTTCACCCAGTCGGTTACTGTAATTTTTTGTTTGTTTATGAGGATAAATAGGCTGAGGGAAAAATATGACGTAAAATCAATCAAAGGAGATCAGTCTCTGTCGGTATTAAACTAAACATAAAGTAATTTTAATAGCAATATAACTCAAATCGGTCAGTAAAATTGACCATCCAGTCCGTAAAATAAATTACACCCTTCCCCCAAAATACTTTTGCTTATCATTTCTCTAGGCCCAGAGGGAGAAACAGTGTTACTTTTATGATATACCCCTGACTTAGTATTCTTCTGATATGTTTCTCTGACGCTCAGTCCTAATGAAATTAAACAAAAAAAAAGTTTTTTTAAATGAAAGTAAGGAGCGACTCTCGCTGGGCAACAACTACTACTTCGGCAAGATGCTCGAGAACGAAGAACAGTTCGCCTGGGCCCAGTCCGTCTATCCGGTCTTCCCGAGCCTCGGCGGCGGCCAGTTCGGCCCACCGATGATTCGCACCCCGGTCAACCTCAGCTCGTTTGGTGGCTTCGGCCCGGGACCGGCGCCGCTGATCGTCGAAGCACTGGAAACCGGCACCTGGCCCGCTCACGAAGGCAGGTATTTCACCACCCCGGAAGCGCCGCTGCGCCCGGTTCCCTACTCCAACGCGCGGCGCGACACGCGCCTCGCCCAGGTGGCGATGAGCCCGGACTCCGGCGAACAGGCAGCGAAACTCGGCGCCCAGGTCATGGCCTTCAACTACAAACCGAGCGAGGTCATGCACCAGGAATACGAGGCCTACAAGGCACACTTCAGGAACTACCAGGGCCGCGAAGCGCGCCCGATGCTGATGACCGAGATGATGATCTGCGACTCTGATGAGGCGCGCGCAAAGGAAAACGCCGAGCGTCATGTCGCCAACT
>JAAAKM020073195.1:166945512-166987489 GCA_010016025.2 Alatinidae sp. Z8VKAUB7J3 | reverse complement strand
AACTACGGCATCTCGGTGCTCGACCACTACGAAATGCTGGGCGAACAATTCGACGCCACCGCGGGCTACCCGACCTACGCCGAAGCGGCGAAGGCAATGCGCGAAGTGGGCAAGGAAGGGGTCATTGAAGGCTACGTGAACCAGCAGATCTGGGGCACTCCGGACCAGATCCTGCGCCGCTTCGAAGAACGCTTCGAGATCATGGGTGACTACGGCATCCTGTGCGTGTTCCGCTTCGGCGGTACGCCGCTGAACGTAGCCCAGAGTTCGATGAAGCTGTTCAACGACGAATGCATACCGGTGTTGCGCCGCTGGTCAGAAGAGCGGGCGGCGGCGGCCTGAGCGGCGGCTTATGGACCGGACACGGCGACGCTCAACCGTCGTCGCTCAGGATATCCAGCAGGTTTTTCTTCATTATCCATACATCAGAGATGAATCCTTTACAGACGACAATGCTTTACAAAATAAGCAACAGTAACTGGTCGAAAAAGTAACTCGGCAAAGAAGCTGACCCTCAAAGGGGTCAGCTCCTTATGCTGCCACTTGATTCCTCTTATCGGAGTTGTTCACTTCAGCCAAAAGTCATATATGTGTCTTATACCCAGGTGGTTGAGACCCCGCTCTCGTCCCTCTTTCTGACATTTCTCTCTGACGCTTTTTTCCTCTACTTTTAATCTAGCCATACTCTCAATATGGGAAATATATCAACAAATTAAAAATAAAAGACATAGATTTGAAACTCTATTTGTACAAGTAATCTCGACTCAATACACACTCATCTACTACTATTAACAATAACAACTCACCGCAGCACCAAGCCGCCTGAGGCCAACAGAGCTACACACATTCCTCCTCCATCCTAATCCATTCCTAGACTCCTTCCTTACACCCTCCCATGAAGTTCCCATTTAACTTAAAAATTACCTTACGACATCCTCCAGAACCCAATCGCGGACGACCTGCTTTCCGTTTAACCCTAGATGATTGGCCGAAAAGGACAATATTTGGCAATCTGTCATCCTTCATCCATAGAACATACCCTAGCCATCTCAGCCTTAGCAGAACTAAACCTGTTAATTTTTCAGTGCGCACTCAGAGTAGGTCAACATTTTTTCAAAAATCGATCCAAAAGTACTTTATTGTTTTACTCTTTTCCGCAAAAAAAAGTTAAGAATGTGGTAAAAATTACGATTTTTACACGATATTCAAAGACAATAATCTGAAATACCACAGAAATTGCATTTTCATCTGACAACTAGCCAAATAACCCTGTTAGACAAGACGTATACGAAAGAAAAAAGACCGTAATAAAAAATATAAATATTTAAATATAAGTGAAAATATTCTACTCTCTTCTTCTAAACAAGAATTATATGAAATTTGAGGCTGGATGTCGAGCCCGAGTTGTGTATGTACGTAAAACCCAGGTCATTGCTATTTACACTAAGACCATCGCAGGAGGCTGAGAATATTTGTGCACGATGATTATTCCTGTCAGAAAGGTTACAATTTAGATCGCTGGCTATGATGCATTCAAGATCTCGACTAAGACATCTGCTCATTGGCCCTAAACTGCTCTTCAGATATTTATTTTTGTAATCTGTTGGCATATACACTGAATAGACTACCATTCTGTGTACCTCAACAGCAACAAAGAATTCATCGGTTTTATAAAGGGAGGGGTTTAGGGTGGTACTGATGAGTAGGGCAACACCATCAGAGGGCCTTCCTCTTCCTACACAGCTGGTTGAGACCACAAATGATTTTTTACTAGATAATTTACCTCTAGCAGGTTAACAGCTTATTCTGAAAGGAAATGTTCTTGCACACAGACCACATCGTTATTGCACAGCTCGGACGAGCAACAATTAGCGAATTTTGTGGCGTTTTGACATGGATATTCGCAAGAGCTGTTGTCACTGCCTCTACATTTTGGCGCATTAGTGCAAAATTTTGCATAGTGTCCATATGGCTGACAGTTCTAACATTGTATTTGGAGGAATTTATATTCCCAAATAGGAAGTCGTTCATAGCAAATATTGGGGGAGAGTTTATTGCTCCACACAGATGACTTTTGTTGTCAAATTTTAGTTTAAACGAACAAGTGTTACCAATTTTTTGAGAATTTACACAGTTTGGTATAACGGACTTTAGTTTATCTGGAGACGTTCCTGTAGGAACATGTCGGATTACTTCAAAAAACGTAGGGATCTTTAATTTTACACTTATGTTTGAGTCACTGTTACCCACTGCCTCAGCAAGTGATTCGGCAGCATTCTTGTTACTCAGAACTACTCTCAATTCAAATTTCCCCGGCTTTAGCTCCACGGTATGCGCGAGATGCGATATGATACAGTTATTTGTTCCCTTCGATAATAGCTTTTGGACACAGAACCTCCCTTCACATCAGGAACTAAAGTGTCACAGTAACAAGATTTTTTTAAAATCTGCAAAAATTTAAGCTTTTACATTTATTTTGCTATTTTAAGATATAAGTATTGGTGGGATTATGCTACAAATTTGTCAGCCTCTCTTAAAACACGGGTTCTCCATGATTTCTAAAATTCCCATAATAGGTTAATTTATTGAAAAGCCTAAAAGGCCGTGTACAAAACACAAAAAAAAATAGAAGAAAACACATAAAAAAAAACAAAATTAACGCTATGCATGCATTTTTAACTCGTCCCAAAACACAGCATATCCATTCATTAATGAATTTTATACAATATATAGATTATTTGGAGCTAGATGTTTACTACTCCCCCCCCCCTGGAAAACTCCCTGCGGCTGGTTGGTTTAGACTTCAGGTTGGTCAGTTTGGCGGCTGGTTGGTCAGATTTCTGGGAATATTTTTGGTCTGCGCTGTAATTATGAAAGTAAAGCTCATTAAACCTCAAAATTAAACATTTAATAGTTTAATGTCACAATTAAACATTAAACCTCAAAATGAGCAAAACATATTCCACAGAGGAGGGGGACGGACCCTTTTTCATCAACACCTGTGCATAACGGTCGCAGAAACTTTGGAGGGTGCTCATTAGATCAAAAATTGAGAGTTCTAGATCTTTTTTATAAGTCGAAAGTGATTGGGGACCAAACAGCCCCGGGGAGCGGGTAATATCCGTAGTGGGGTATTTTCTGGAGAGGGGTGGCGTTTTCCATGAGCGGAGGGGGAAGAGATAAAATATGGCTCGCATATTATTTTCAACTCCTACAAGGCCATAAGGTCCCCGGCTCTTTATTGAACATACTACTTACCTATTATCATAAACCAATTTGTTAGTGCTTCTGGGCAACAGCGGCAGGCGCTCCTTGTGTTCCCAGGCGACCTTGCCGGTGGTCGGGTTCATGGCGCGCAGGATGCCGACGTGATCGTCATACAGGCGCTTGATGCGGAAACCCATGCCCAGGTAGGCGGAGCCCTTCTTGTAATGCGCTTCCTCGGCCCAGTAGTCCTCCTTCCAGTGGTTGGCCGGCACGTAGAACAGGCCGGTGTCCTGGCTGTAGGCCATGGGGTTCCAGTTCTTGCCGCCGAGGAAGGGGGGCGAGACCTCGACCACGGCACCCTTGGTTTCGCCGGCTTTCGGCTTGGGCGGACGCTGGCCTTCGTTCTCCACCGGGCGCCCGGTCTTCAGGTCGATGTGGCTGGCCCAGGTGATCTTGTCGACGAAGGGGAAGGCGTTCTTCAGCTTGCCGTTGGCGCGGTCGACCACGTAGAAGAAGCCGTTGCGGTCGGCGTGCGCGGTGGCCTTGGTGACCTTGCCGTCCTTGTCCTTGTAGTCGAACAGCACCAGTTCGTTGTTGCCGGAGAAGTCCCAGGCATCGTTCGGCGTGTGCTGGTAGAACCACTTCGCCTCACCGGTGGTGGGGTCGACGCCGACCTGGCCGGAGGTGTACAGGCTGTCGTAGTCGTGCGGGTTGCCGCCGTCGCTGGTGCGTGCCCAGCCGTTCCACGGTGCCGGGTTGCCGGCGCCGATGATGATGGTGTTGGTTTCGGCATCGAAACTGGCGCTCTGCCACGGCGCGCCGCCACCCTGGCTCCAGGCTGCCTTCTTGCCGGTGGGGTGGTTGGGGTCATCCGGCCAGCTGGGGGCTTTCACGTCGCCGGTCGGGGTGCTGTCCTGGCCATTGAGACGGCCCATGTGGCCTTCGACGAACGGGCGCATCCAGACTTCCTCGCCGCTGTCGGGGTCGCGGGCGAACAGGCGGCCGACCACGCCGAACTCGTCACCGGAGCTGCCGTGGATCAGCAGTACCAAGTTATCAGGAACAAGGGCTTGCCCTAGAGGAAAAGGGATTCGAGTTGGCCCTAAAAACTATGTTAAATGCACACTTGATGACTGTTTCCAATAATGGAACTCACTCCCGAAAGATACCCGGTCCGAATGAAGATCTTGAATAGTATCCTGGAGAAAAAAATTATTACTGATTAGCGTGGATTACATAATAAGAAACAAAAATGGGGCTTTGGGGTCATTTAATGCCTAAAACAATAGGTTTGATTCCATCTTTTTACATTTTCTGTATTAGCTAACCAACTCAAGTTTTGGATTTCGGAATTTCTGCTTTTGGTCGAAGTTCTTGTTTGAAAAAAAGCAGCTAACCAGATAGAGAGCCTGTAGAGCCTGTAGAGCCACACGCATGAAAAGAAAAAAAGTTATAAAGACCAGAAAAAATATTTTGCTCCCTTGGCTCCAACACAAATTTGGAAGACCCCTTATCCCCCTTCCAAAAAAGACTTCCCCATCAAGTTTCAATCAGATTCCCGTTAGACAAAATGGTTTTAATTCCCTGGATTCCACGAAAGCCCGATCCCTGGATTCCACGAGAGCCCTACCCCGTCATTCCGACGACAGCCAGTATGTGTTTGTTACGTCATAGGGAATGTTTTCTAAGAGATGCAGGAGTTAATTACGGAATTGGAGTTGAGGGTGACGCAATCTTGCGAGACATGCTAGACTTCAAGGGGCCCCTGGGGAGCCCCGCCTGTAACTAAGCACGAAGCACACGTGTATTACGTAATGACGGGGGGCACATGTGGGATGTGACGAAATGTTACGTAATGGTGTTACGTAATGGTGGTACACCCGGGGGTGTTACGTAATGACAGCACACATGTGGGGTGTTACGTAATGTCGGTGCACACGTGAGATGCCACGTAGTGCTAGAGGGTATATTTGGGTGTTACGTAATGGCAGCACAAAAGCGAGTGTTACGGTCACAATTTCTATTAGTGATAAGGGGAAGGGGTATCTAAAACGGCAAGGAGCTGACTCTCCATTGGTCACTTTTCAACATCACTATAAGCACACCGTGCAATTTTCAACGTAACATCCTCAGCCTTCTTTATTAAATATTGCTGATACACCCTTTTGACAGCCATCATGCATATTGTGTGCTTCGGTTTTTTCCGACATTAAACACGACATTATCTAAAATTTTCACATTAATACCTTAATTAATACCCTAGTTTACCGAAAGTTTCACATTAATAGTCTAATAGTAATAATTTATTTTTAACCCAAGACCCAGAATTAAACCTTTCCCGTATTCCCAGCAATCCACCTTATATAGCTTTAATAACTTACCATCCTTGGCCCAGGGGCTGTCTATCTTCCGTCAATCTATGTGCATGGATGGGGGTTCGGTCACCCTCCCATCACTTTTCAACATCTCACCAAGATTGATTTTAACAACCAAGAAACTTTCCTCCTCTTGGGAAATCATACTCTCCTTATACTAGGGGAACAAAATGACTGAGGATCGATTAGTGAGATCAATCTTGATCTAAAATATTAAATATTCCTTTTGCAAGATGATTTTGTCTCTGAATAACAGAAAAAATCAATAGCAGCAATTTAAAAAGAATGAATTGATGAATTTTCTTTGAATTGAATAGAAAGAATGAATTTTCTCTATTGTATCACTTTAACTTTGCAATAAGTAGATTTTTGTTATATTTCTAGTCTGGAGAGGTTTTCATTAAATTGGTATCCAAATTCTCTTCTTTGTTTTCAAACATATAGCTTTCAGTCTGAAGAGAATTCGTAACAATAGAAGATAGTATTCTTCAACACCCAGATCACTCAGAGCATTGCTTTGAGAATGAAAATATAAAAAAGAAGCTTTTTCTGTCAAAAATTTGACAAAAGTAACATTCGTACTCTTTATTCTGTTGTATACTCAATATGGTTAGAACAGGAAATTGCTTCTGCCATATTTATCAATAATTTCACCTGATGTTAAGTTTCCCCTTACTTCAACGAAGTTCAACCTGGACTGAGATATCCACTGAACTGAATTCCACAGTCTTGGAAAAAAAAAATCCCTATTGTTTCTACTTTGTGTTTGTTTGGTATGGAAAGGCAGTGTGGTCTTCGTCGCTATTTTTGTTATATTAAGTTTTCAGAATCTTGTTTTTGGGTAATTACTAGTGTAATTAAATAGCAAGAGTTTAGTAAGAAAGTATTTGAATGATGTATGCCCTACCTAATGATCTTCTAATATGTTTCTCTGACGCTCAATCCCAATCAAATATACCAAAGTAAGATAAAAATATAATATATGTGACACAAATTTGGGCTATATATTTGCACATTAAGGCCTTAAAAGGTATGCCAAAAGACACATTTCTCAGATTCAAACTCGGGTTACAAACTTTTATCTTAACCATTTTCTACTTCCGCTGTTAAAATTTTTTTTCCAATCAGACTAACTAACCGCATTTCAAAATTTATCTCAACGCATTAACCAAGCCTTGTTTATTGCTGTGTCAATTACTTAAAGCCCTTCACTTAACATCACAATTTATTTTCAAATGTCAAAGGAGATAATTGTGTGCGTGACGTCCGACATTTAACCTTTATTTTTAAATGCACTTCTCAGTCGTTTTAGTAAATCAAGCTTGTCAGTTTATTAATAATCTCTTATATTTCCTTATATGCATGAAATAATCAGCCGGGAAGGATGATTTTGTCCAATACGGGAACCTGTCCTAGACTATCAAACAGTTTGTGGTAACAAACTGTAAAAACAGAGTTTTATGCATTTTTAAAGTATTTTCCGTACACCTCCCCCCAGAAGAAAATCCTGAATTTTTTTCTTTCCAGAAGAACAACTATTTTCTTTGACATTTGCAATTCGTCTGCGTCTACGGAGGATTCTTCAAGCATGTGTTGGAGTGCACTCGCTGTATTGCCACCGAACAGATTTTGGAGCATGGATTTGAGATAGGGTCCCAACACGTCCTTTTTTTGCAAAAGCGGGTGGTAGTGGTGGGCAGAGCCTACTTTCTCATGGGCGAGCATGCCCTTTTTCTCCATATTCTGCATGGTGGAAAGTACCGTGGTGTAGGCGCGTTTCTTCCCGTCAGGTAGCAAATCTCTGGTTGCTCTCACCGTTTGGGGTCCGTGTTTCCAGAGCTGCACCAATATTTGTAATTCGGTGGGTGAAGGTTTGGTTGATTTCGCCATGTCCCCTCCTTTGGTTAAAAACATAGTACTAAATTTATAGTACTGTCAAGTCGAAAACACTTTTTCTTTTTCTTGCTCGGGAAAAAGCCTCTCGACCATTGTGCCTCGACCCCTGGTGCACAGGCCTCTTTGCCCTTGCCTTTTTCGTGCACTCGGGCCAGGGCCATTCAAGGGACAAAAGGGTACGGACTTATTGCGACAAGCCAGGTTGAGGATCATTCTGGCTTGGTCACAGCCCGTGTTTAACCACCAACTCCTGTTTCATTGAAAAGAGTGGCCAAATTGTTATTTTTTATTTTTCTTACTCGCGTCGTGGATCTGTTGAACGACCGAGCGAGTGACCTGTTCAAGTGTAGCTTTACGGTCCAAATAAGCCGGGAGATGGTTGTGAAGTGCAGGCCAATAGAAGGAAAAAACCTTATGGCGATCCATATAGAGCCTGTAGTCCGTGAGGCCTTCCTTGTTTAAGAGGTCTTGGGTGACCTTGCCAGAGAAGTAAAACAAATAGGCATGCCACAAACTTCTGGGTGATCTCAGACTCATGGTTTCAGTCACATCGGCTATGGTGCCCGACACAAAACCTGATCGTCCCGATATAAGGTTATGGCTCGACTCGTGGTAAAGGCAAGCTGATGAGTGGCGCCGAGGCGGAGTAGGTCGTCGTCGTCGCGAACGGAATTCATGTCCCCGGCTGGGGGCGCCCGCTGATTCTGCCTGCGTGGACTACAATGCCGCGCAGCCGATGGACACCCGCGCGCCGAGACGTCTGACTGCCTCCGAGTATCTCGCGATCGAGCGAGAGGCGGAGACGAAGAGTGAGTTCTGGGACGGTGAGATGTTCGCGATGTCCGGCGCGAGCCGGGCGCACAACCTCATCGCGGGCAACATCCTCGGCGAACTACACAGCGCGCTGAAGGGCAGCCCGTGCGAGACCTACCCGAGCGACATGCGCGTCAAGGTCGAGGCGTCGGGGCTCTACACCTACCCGGACGTCGTGGTGGCATGCAACGAGCCGGAGTTCGAAGACGCCCACGTCGACACGCTTCTGAACCCGACGCTCGTGGTCGAGATCCTGTCGAAGTCGAGCGAAGCGTACGACCGCGGCAAGAAGACCGAGCAATACCGGCGCCTTCGGACCCTGAAGGAGTACTGCCTGGTGGCTCAGGATCGTCCGCACGTCGAGGTCTAGACGCGGTCGGACGAGGCGTGGTCGCTCACCGAAGCCAGTGATCTGGAGGGCTCGGTTCTCCTGAGCTCTGTCGGCTGCGCGGTCCCGCTGGCGGAGATCTACGCGCGCGTTCCCCTGGCCGGCTGAGCACGCAGCGAAGAAACCCGAGAAACATGGGCCCCCGACCGGGCCGTTTCGCGCACTCGGGTTTGTTCGCGGCAGATGTTCGCGTGGAGTCCATGAAGTGGTTCCTCGAATCAGGCCAGGAGCTGGCCGTCGTTCGCGCGGTGTTCGATGGTGCGGCGGAGCTGTCGGAGGACGAGCGCGTGGCGTACCTGAGCCTCGAGTGCGCGGGTGACCCCGAGTTGCGCGCCGTGATCGAGGACCTCCTGCAACATCACGATCGGCCGCGCTTCTAAAGCATGGCACTTTACATCTCAAATAAACTCACCGAGACCAGCGAGGCGCCTAACGTTCAGTTGAACCCGACCGCCTATTGGTCACTTCGTTTGCATTCGGTCGCTACGCTCCCGGCAAACTCGTGCCCAATATACGGCGGCGGGTTAACATGGTGTTAGGCGTCTGATGGAAGATCTCGATACTATCCAACCACACATAGGAGTTGGTTCTATCAAGTTCGGAATGACCGAACATCGAGTAAGAACACTACTAAAGCCCTATAGATGCACAAAGAACATCGATGAGGTTGTTTCTTTGGCCTATCCAGATCTGCAGTTATCATTTTCTATTGATAGAGATATGGAGTCCCGCATTTACTGCATCGAATCCCAGAGGCCAAATCTAGCACTGAACAGCGTTGAGTTAGTCGGCAGTAGCAAAGCTTCGCTTAAAAGACTCTTCGCATCAGAGAACGTTCAGCTCTCCCCTTCAGAGGCGGTGCTACATGACAACGGCGACGTTCAAGAATGGATGGACGCCGAAGAGCTCGACGCTACGTTCTGGTTTGACAACGATTCGTTATATCAGGTGTCTTGGTTCTGTGCCTCTGATGAGTCAGGGGAGTATCCTGTATGGCCAAAATGACGCCTAACGCGCAGTTGAACCCGACCGCCTATTCGCCACTTCGTTTGCAATTGGCTCCCTACGGTCGCCGCAAACTCCGCCGGCTCATGTACGGCGGCGGGTTAACATAGTGTTAGGCGTCTTTGGATATGTTTCCCAAAATTCTAGTAAGAGTAATGTGGGCATATTTACTAGTAAGCCTGTTAACCCTCGTTCTAGCAGTATCACTTACTCAATTCACAGATGCCTGCACCATCAGGGATGCGATGTTGATAGGAGTTCAATGCGATGGATTTTCTTATGCCCCGCTGGTGAATGTATGGCTCAATTGGCCTCTTTACATGCTCTACGCACTAGGAAGAGGTTTTTCAGCCCGAAAACGCCCATCAAAACAAACCAAGCCCAGAAAATTATCCAATAATCAGAATCCTGTACGAGTGCTGTGTTGTTTACTAGGCTATAATTTCCTCAAGGGGTGCCACTCCTCAAGTGGGAAAAGTTGACCGCAAGTTTCCCAGTCTTGCAAGTACCCCGAAAGGGTCGAGGCAGCCCTTTAGTCCATAGATCTGGATCTTACGCCCTGCCGCAGTTGTTCTCCTATAGAGGATCCTCCCACGATGGTGTTCTGCATCACCATGCAGTTTAAGCCATTACTGGGAGAAGGTTCGTAACTCATGTGACGTGTGAACACGACAGTGGGCCCTGTTGAGTATACATTTGAGGGGCCTTCTTCCTCCTCCACCTGTATTTATAGCCCCGGGTCAGGGTGCCCCAGTTTCTGTTAAGGAACCCTAGGGACAAGGCCCTCCTTGGTCTGTCCCTCCTATGGAGGTACCCTATATATCTGCAGGGCATTCCCCTATCGCCAAGGAAGGAGATAGATCAAAACTAAATGGTACATAAATGCAACTACAAATGTATGAAATAAGTACTATACAAGAATCCGTATTTTATGCCTACTTTGTTGCTAAAAAGCTGGATGAGAGGAGAGGAGGAAGTAAGTATATCATATAATGAGTTACATCAGCAATTATACCATTAATTTAAATAGAAAATCAACCAAATCAGTTTACCTTCTCCATATTTTTTGCAAGGATTTCCTTAACTTTGTCAACTTTCCCTTTTGCAGCTTCATGCACCAGCAAATCAATTTCGTTCGACTGGACTTCATGTGCCCTTCGTACCAAATCCATTTCAGGATGAAGGCCTAAAAACAAAACTGTTATTCTGAAATCTTTAGAAACGATGAAAAAAATGAGGATAACCACTGAATAGCCGCGAATGGTTCCACTGAGCCACTGAATCACGCGGATAATCAGAGCATTTATATTAAACCAAGCATAAATAATCCTGTATTTTTTGGGGCTACTGTCTTCTCAACCCAGTCCTCTTTTAAACAAAATTTTTAACAATATTTTCCTTTAAAGTATTTTAGAATACAACAAGTACACAACAGTTAATTGTTTATTGAAAGTTTTACTTACAAAACATTGTAGCGGACAAATTTATTGTTTCAGGCAAATACAACAAGAAATGTAGCCTACAACGTTCACTTTCGAAGCATTGTCATAAACAAAGTTGAGCTTTTTATCATATTACAGTAGCATTGGAGAATTTATTCTCGAATTATTGAAATAAGCAATTTGAACTTTAGAACAAGGAGTTGTGGAGGGGAGGGGATAAGCAGCCCAATTACATTCAGGATGATTTCAACTGAATTTGAGCTTTAACGCCACTTATTTTTCATCTGACTTGTTTCTTTTTTCTTTGTGGTGACTGACGTTATATTTATGAATACAAAAATGTGATGGGGGTTTTCTGAATGGGGCTAAACACTCAGCTTATTACGTCAAATTTAATCATTTGCGGTAACAGTCCTTCGAGAATGCAAGGTATCATTTAGGCCGCTTCTTTGGCACATCAAAACAGTATCACCCTGAATATGATTTAAACCTGCCACAACCCTTCCACTGCCCATTCGTTTGGCTAAAGTCCAAATTTATATAAAAATGCTTCGAGCAAATACTTCTCATTTTCAGAATGTTTGCCTAAGAAGGATTTTTTTAGGCTTCCGACCCCCCCCCCCCACACTCCATGCTAAAAGATCCACTGATCTATTAGCCAAGCAAAAAGCAATCAGTTGTTCGGGTTGAAATCATCAGTTATTAAAAACACGAACAGTTACACATCAGGGAATGTATTTAAATTTTACGGAATCTTGTTCAGTTCTTCTTATGGCCTGTTTATGCTTAAGCGAGAGAAACGTTTGAAAACTTCATTTTTGAGCGATCTTAGGCACTTCTTCAAACCTCCTAAGATTTCTTTTTGTAACTGCAAAATACTCTTCGGTTGAATTTCAATGGAAATTATATTTTCAAAGTAGTGTCACATGGAGAATACTTGTCAGTAGACAATTTGTTTAAAAATAGATTTTTTCAACTTTGCCTACTACTCTTCGTAGTTTACTCCTCACTTTTAGCAGCCATTGTTGCAACGATAACACATTAACAAGTTGTTCGTTTAAAAACAAAACAAAAGGTTAATGTTAAAAAGAAACTACAAAACCTTATTGCCAGCAAACACCCAACACTTTTCTTAGCAGTCAGTTTGATCAGTCAGTTGAGTCAGTCCATGCTAAAATCCATGGTTGAACTGATCTGTGGTCAAACATAAATTTGTGACGCATGTTGTTTTTGCTAACGGGAAGATTGACCAAGTGGATAGCTTCATTTAGCCATGTAGTATTATTAGTAAAGATGGTCGATATAGAGAAGATATGTAAAGTATAATAGGCGATATCCAGGGTATTTTTTCACAGGTGAAAAACATTTGGAAAAATAGGAAGATTAGCCTTTAAACCAAGATTAGAATACTAGAGGCTACAGTGATGATATTTGTTGTCAAGTATGGTTCTGAAACGTAGGCACTGCGAAAGACAAAGGTGGATTTATCCGAGGTTTTCCAGAGGAATTTGACTACGGTCTGACTGACCGTATTTCATACAGTAAGCTGTGCGATAAATGCGGGTCTATCCCGCTTTCTAGGGCTATAACGAAGAAAAAGTTGAGATGGCTTGGATACACTCTGCGGATGAAAGATGATAGATTGTGAAAGATCGTCCTTTCGGCAAACCGTCTACAGCCAAACAGAAAACAGGTTGTCCCTGAATTAGGTGGGTAAATGTCATAAGGAAGGATTTAAGGAAAATTGGACTTAGAAGGGTTTAAAGAGGGGAGGGCCCATCAATTTGTCCACATGTCCCATGTGTTACAAACCTTCTCCTAGTAATAGGTTAAATTGCATTGTGATGTACAACACCATTTCTGGAGGATCTTCTATAAAAGGAAAACTCCAGGAGGGTGTAGGCATCAAACTATGGAAAAAGGCCTCTACAAAGGGTGGCCTCAACACTGCCAGGGTACCTGCAAGACTGAGGACCTTGTATGCAACCCAATTCCCACTTGAGAACTGGTACCCCTCAAGGAAATTATAGCCCAGCATTTGCACAGGATCCTGATTAATAAATATTTCCTTGGGCTTGGTGAATCTTGACATGCATTTTTGGCTGACAAACCTCTGCCTAGTTAATTTATCTACTATTGGCTGCCTGCCTTTAGGACCATAATATTTGTAGGGATGAATATAATGAGATGAAGGTAATATGATTGAGATTGTCTGTGTGGAATTTTTGACTCTTGTTTATAGAAGAGCATCACCAAATGCTAAAAACCATCCTGTAACTAAGATGGGCTCATGATTGTAAAAAGCCTCTATTCAACTGGAGGTCCCAAGGACTCCTTGCTGTCCAGTTGTAAGCTGACTTAAGGCTTCAGTGTAGACCTAAGAAAATGTGTTGGTCCCCATCCTGTATTGGTTTCTAGGACCATTGCTTATCTTTAGGCAAAAATAATTCCACTTCTTTAAAAAATTTCAACTTGGGATAATACAACATTAAAAAATAACTATTGTACCAACATTATGACTGACAAATCCAGATACTTTGAACTGGACTTGTTAGGAGTGTCTGAAACATCTATCCCAGATGCAGGAAACATGAAATTAGACAATATAGAATTTGTTTACTTGGGCAGGAAGGATGGGTATGTAGACAGAGATACAGCCCATGATTAGCAAGGATTCCATTGTATGATGATGCTTTTTAGAATGGGAGATGGTATAGGCAAAGTTTTAATCCCGTCGGATAAAAGCAATGGTCGTGTCCGCTCCGGTCCGCAAGCCGGGCAGCTCCGGTCTCGCGTACGGAGTATGTCAATGAATTCCTGGTCGGGTGGTTCGGCTTGGTCCGCGTCTGGCAATGGATGGAAAGTTTATCAGACCTTGAACGACTACAATGATCCAGGCCCGTCGCAGACGTTCGTGCTGTTGGACGAGCGGGAGGATAGTATCAATGACGGCTACTTTGTTGTCGATATGGCGGGGTGGCCGGGGAATGGTTCCCAGCACAAGATCGTCGACTACCCGGCCAGCTACCATAACGGCGCGGGTGGATTCTCCTTTGCCGATGGGCATTCGGAGATTCACAAGTTTGTGGATCCGCGAACCATGCCGGTCTTGGCCAAGGGACGTGAGCTGTCGCTGAACATCCCGTCGCCGAACAACCGCGACGTGCTTTGGATGCAGGAACGGAGCACGCGGCAGATCACCCGCTAGTCCGTTCCGAAGCTAAGCGCTGGATCTCAAGATAAAAGAAAACGGCTGCTCGTTGGAGCAGCCGTTTTTGTTTGGAGATTGGCTTCTTTGGGATCGAGCTAGATCTTGACCCACTGTTTGGACTCGGCGGATTCCTCCACCGCTTCCAAGACGCGTTGGTTGCGCATGCCGTCCACGAAGGTGGGCTGCACGGCTTGGCCCGCTACCACGGCATTGACGAAGTCCGCCAGCGTGTGGACAAAGGTGTGCTCGTAGCCGATGATGTGTCCCGGCGGCCACCATTGGCCGACGTAGGGGTGGGCCCCACCGGGTTGGGTCACCAGGATGTCAGAAAAGCCTTGGCGATCGTCCGGTTGGCTGTTGTCGAACCATTTGAGACGGTTCATGTCTTCGAAGTCGAAGACCAAGGAACCTTTGCTGCCGTTGATTTCGATCACGATGTTGTTCTTGCGACCGCGTGCGAAGCGGGTGGCTTCGAGCTTAGTTGGAGCAAATGGTAACGAATCATCAGATGGAACTCCCTTAAGGAATACCCATTCCATATCTCCAATCAAACCATGTTCTGAAGGGCTAAATGATAAACTAAATCCAAATACGAACCACATGACACTCAATAGCGCCAAACCGAAAAAGATCTGCATGAAAATTGAAGCTGCATTCTTTTTTCTTAAAAGTCCAGATTCGAAGAGACCTAATGCGGGGATCATTAATAGCACAAGACTACCTGCGACAAGCATCCATGCTGTATCTCCAGAATCCAGAACCATTGAAAAAAAGACTAGTTTTTAATTTATAACAATATCTTACTTTGATTATCAAATGATAATCATTTGGTCTACAAAATCAGAAATTATATTTATCAAGTCGAAATTATAATTATCAAATGCTCAAAATAGAAGCAATTCTTGGCGAAAATGACGTCATGGCAATTAGTGAAGCACTCAAAAAAATAGGAATAGGAGGTCTTACAGTTACTAAAGTTAGAGGTAGAGGGAAGAAACCTGGTCCAGAAATTCACGCATCAAAAGGAAGTAAAATTTTTGTCCCACAGTTTAATGATAAATATTTCATCTCAGCCATCGTAGCTGAGGCACAAGAAGATGAAGTAGTTAACATAATTAAAGAAAAAGGTAGAAGAGGTAAGATTTTTGTTTCACAAGTATTGCGTGCAGTAGATATTGCAACTGGTGACGAAGGCGAATCAACTATCTAGAGGATTATAATGAATTTTCGTAAAAGTAAATTGTTCCATAGGGAAAAGATGCAGCCAATTAAACCTAAAGACTATCCAAAAGTTGCTGCAATAATAGGAATAATTGTTATACCTCCAGTATTATTATTATTCATATGAAAACTTCTAAGAAGATCAGCATTGCAAAATTGATACTGGCAGCAGTTGGTCTAACTCTTGTTGGATTATGGTTGTTTTCAGACTATATTTTGATGGGGTGCTCGCCTTGCTGTGTTTGTATCCCTGTTTTAGAAAACGACTGTATGGGGTCTTCACGCAGGTCTACCAATGAAACATTGTCCCGGTTGTAAGTCTCAAAGTAACCGTTGTCCAGGATCAGGCGTTTGGTGCCGAAGTGATAGCTGGGAATCAGTTTTTCAGCTGTGACCGGGTCATCCACGATCTCGCGAATTTTTCCGCGCACAAAGTCAGACACTTCGTTGTTCAAATCCTCATTCATCAACACGCCACCGAAGCTGTTGATCGACAGATGAATACCGCCCTCTTCCCACAGATCTTCGTAGATTGCGTGACGCTCTTCGGGCGTGAAGTCAGAAGCACTGCGGCGAATGGTTTTAAACGGCCAGCCGCCGCGCCGGTACATCGAAGTACGCAGTTCATCCCAGTTGTTTCGATATTCCCTGAGCTCATCTTTCGTTAACGGACGATTCCGCGCGGGCAATGAGTATTGCGGCGTGCGCTGAAAAACCGTGACATGTTCAGCGGTCTTGGCAATCTCCGGAATGGACTGGATGCCCGACGAACCGGTGCCAATGACAGCGACACGTTTACCGGCAAACGACACCTCTTCATGCGGCCACCTGCCCGTGTGATATGTCTCACCGGCAAAGTCAGCTATACCCGGGTAGTCGGGCATATTGGCGACAAACAAGGCACCGGTTGCACAGATCAGGAACTGGGCGGTCGCCAGCTCACCCTGGTCTGTTTCTATGGTCCAGCGCTGCCGTTCTTCATCGTAGCGGGCGTCGGTGATCCAGGTATTGAACTGGATGTCCCGCTCAAGATCGTACCGATGAGCAAAATGCTCAAGATAGGCCAGCACAGCTGCCTGCGACGTCTGGGTTTCGGTCCACTCCCAATCGTCAACCAGCTCCTGGTCGAATGTATAGGCATAAAATGGGCTGCTGGGTGCATCCACTCGTGCACCTGGCTTCAGTAGATTATTGTTTCCTTGTAATTTTAGTATAGTTTTTCAGCAGTTGTGAAATTTCTAGCTTTAATAGCTACGTAATTTATCCTGGACAAATTAACAAACGAATGTTCAATTGAATCTATATACAAAATATATATAAATTAAATAGAAGTAAGGAAAAGAAAAATCATTCGTAAAATCAAGCACCAAAAATAGGTCAATTTAAATAAAACTAGGTAATTTATATATACAAATTAAATAGAAGCAAGGAAAAGAAAAATCAGTCGTAAAATCAAAAACCAAAACTAGGTCAATTTAGATCAAACTAGATAATTTATACATGTAAATTAAATAGAAGCAAGGAAAAGAAAGATCATTCGTAAAATCAAGAACCAAAACAAGGTGAATTTACAAAGAAACAACTCTAGTAATTTCTACGATTGGCCAACCGTTTCAGATCCAATTTCGCCCAAATTACTAAAAAGCCATTGGACTTGGGAAAAAAAGTTCCCAGCTATCCCCGTCTAAAGTCAATAAATGTCATCGCGTAATTTTTATCACTGACGCACAAATTGCCAGGAAAAAGATTTTCACTGAAGAAAAACTTCCTATGATTCGATAAAATATGACAATCTGAGCACAAACATAAGTGAGAGAAAAGATATGTTGAATAATAGATAGCAAAAATGGAGATGATTAATGAAGAGGAATGCATAGCAGGAAAAGGGAAAATGTGAGTCCACCTTCAGCTGTAATTAAAGAATGATATAAAGGACTTAAGAATTAGGCTACGCTTAAATGAGTATCGAATGTGGATTGATCCAAAAAGTAGCCTCCCTTATTTTTGTCTAATATGAGGAGGAGATATAAACAGAACATTTAATGTGTGTATCTGAAGGACTTTAGAATGAAGATTTTTGAAATTATACAAACCCACTAATTATAGATAGATATATACACATAGATAGATAGATACGGATGCAGCTTCAAAGGGTTTCTAAAAAATCCTAACTTATCCTTTCTACCTGTTTTTTAGACAATAATGGACGCCTTGAAAGTGGCCACATCAGGTCGTACTTCCATCTGCATTGCTCATAGACTCTCTACTGTCGTTGATGCTGATGAGATACTTGTATTAGATAAAGGCCATCTTGCAGAAAAAGGAAATCATAGAGAACTGTTAAGCAGACCGGATAGTGTTTATAGGAAACTATGGAATGCTCAACACCAAGCCGCCCTTTCTTCTTAGGTGTCCATGGGAAAAAATATGGAAATTTTGTTTTTTGGTTGATAACTATGGCATAGGTGCCTCTGGTTGGTGGTAAATGGCTTCTGCAGAGAGTATAGGAAACTGATGAGACGGGAATTTATACGAGTTTATGATATAATACGAGTTTAATAGGAATCAAGAACTGGTGCTGGCCCCACAGCGCAGTGTTACTTGACAGAGTTAGAAGTATTAAAAAGAAGCTCAATATTAAAATTAAGCGGCTTTTCCGGCTTATCAACTGTTTTACTGGCTATAAAATTGTCAGACGTAGGTTAGTCAGCCGAAAAAAAGAGCTATAATTTCATTTTGTTTTTTTATGAATTTCTTGGACTACGCCACATGGTGTTCTTTTTTCCTTAGTTTCTAATCTTCTATCAGACTCCTATACTTTTTTTGCTGAAGTTAAGGTGGCTGTGATTTGTGGCAAGTGGCTATTGCAGCGAGTATGGGAAACTGATGGGATGGCAAATTCAGTTATTTTAAATGGATTTATTAGGAACTAAAAACTACTGGTATCGCTCAAACCTCAGTAATACTTGACCGAATTAGAAATCTTCAAAATTTTGCTTGTTTTGATTTATGAACATTCGGGTTCCAATTCAAGACATAATTTTATTTGAATCTAACCTTTAATTTCCTAAAATTAAGCAGCTTTTCTTGTTTTTACCCCTTACTACAGTTCGTTACCACGAACTGTTTGAAAAGAGTCAAATTAACGATTACACGAATAACTTAAATTCTCCTATTTTGCTTTCTAACAATTCACATCTCTAAGTCATAAATGCCAGAGGAACGATAGCTCTGTAAAAAAACCTAATAATCATTGCGATAAGTATTTTATAATATCATTGTTGCTCTTTATATTCATCACCAAGTTTTATTACTTTTTATTTTTTTATGTTTTAATTCCGTATGAGTTCTCGTTTTTATCTCTTGACCTTGCCTTATTTTTATTTGTCACCTGTTTTTCATATGTTTTTTGTGTTCGTTTTGATTCAAAACGTGGATTTGGCCTTTCAGGGCTTATGAAAGGTACACGCAGTAAAATCTTAACTTATTTGGAAGTTTTTCGACCATAAAAAAATTGATGCTTGTGTTGCTGAAGCAAGTTGAAAAATTACGCTTAAAATACGTCGAGTTCAAATTTACTAATGAGAATTATATGCTAAAAACATAAACGGCATATAAATAAGTTCTAAGACCAAACCGGGTAGAGATAAGGACGAAAATTATAGCCCTGTTTTCAGGCAATCCCACATTAAACACGGAGGTGGACATGGGTTGTAAAAGTTGTCGTTTTGAGTACCAATGTTCGGGTGTTTTAGAATTCCATTTTTTACCATGCTATTCTGGCATGTTCCAGTTTTGAACGACCCGTGTCCAACACCCTTGTAACCCGTAAGATTATATACTTTAATGTTTCACCGGGTCGAACACGGAGAACCTGAAACAATTTTCGTCAACCCTGGTTAAAGCACGCTTCAAACCCGGTGCGTGAAAACGCACCCAAACCCCGGTGCGCGAGTCTCAAGAAACATCTAAAAACAGCACGACAAAAATTTTACCTTAAGCCAATCGGGCAACTAGTTGTTTCAGTTGTCTTTGAAAAACACATGCCTGAATACACGGTAATTTTATTAGATTTTTCTAAAAAGGCGTCTAAGCTAGATAATGTTTTTTCTTGTCGATAGTTGCTCAGTTTACGTCTGCCAATCAAAGTGATCTCGTCGAGTTTTGTGGTTAAAAGAGAATCTTGAGTTTTGTCGACTTCAGTTTCCTGAGAAAAGGAAGTGACACTCATCATACTCATTACAAAAATTATGATTGCTCTTTTCATAGGTTTATATTTTAGTGTTTAATATCTGGTTGTTTAATTAAACTTTGATTAAACAACCAGATTTGAAGCTTGGTCTAGAACTCTAATTCTAGATACAGGCTACTTTTGTCATTTTCGTCTGTAACATCCTCACCTTTTAAAAGGGTGTCGCTCTCATCCATTAGTTTTAGATTCAATACCCAATAACCGGTCATGGTAAGAGAAAGGTCTGCATGATATAACTCATCTGCTGCGTTATAAGTAAGATCGGTGTTATTAGGAGAGCTGTGGTTACCCATTCCTGGCATTCTTGGATCTAACTTAATAGTGTAGTTTGGTACTACAGGGAAAGACATCATGTTTTCCATTTTGTAGAGACCAACCACAAGATCGTTAGTAGCTATTTCTGGGTTTTTAGGTTCTTTTAGAGCTAATACATATTTAGTGTCGTCGCTTCCCATACATGCCGTAACGTTTTGTCTGTCACTTTGATTTACGGTAATAGTTTCTTCTATTTCATATTCTTGCTCTCCAATGGTGTACATAAACTTTAGGGACCATCCAGAGCCATTCTCTCCAGTCATTTGAAAAATGATAAAGCCTTCAAAAACAGTGTTTTTATCAAGTGTTTTTGTGATTCCAGATTTTGGGCAAGAATGTGACATCATAGGCATTTGCATCGTTGGCATCCATGAAACATTGGCTTCGTCAATAAAATCTTCAGTGTTATTATCTTTGATTCTGATAGAAATGGGGTTGTATCCAGTTGTTAACGGCTGAGCAAAGCACCAGGCTCAAAAGAGTTCAGAAAAGAGCTCTAATGATAGTTTTGAAGTAGGCAGAAATGTTGTATGAAGAGCTGCTGACAAAGTTTAAAATGCAAACTCTGGAAAAAAGAAGAGAGAAACTCTGTATGGATTTTGGAAGACTATCTCTGATCCACCCAATTCACAAAACCATTTACCCCTCAATCCAAAACAAAACAACTCCCATGCAGGATTGCATTGCCTGTTGAGGAACTTTAGCTGGCACGCAGTTAGCAAAGAGTTTTATGCCTAGTTTTGTAAAAACATATAACAAAAATCAGGAGGATTGATCAGTGTTGTTTTCTTTGTTTTTTGTGTTGCTTCTTAATGTGACTATACTAAACAAATATGGCAGTACCATGAGAATTTTGGTGAAAATAAAAGCTTATCTCTCTATCCAACATGCATTATTCATAAATTCAAATTCATTTTATTTAAAAAACAAGATATAGGCTATACTATGCATATTCTATGCTGTTGCATCTCTTCTATTACTAGAAGAATGTAAATTATGAAATGTAGCACCATTGCTTCCCATTCCAAAAAAGAAGACACTCCAAAAGAAAATATGAACTTCAAATGAGTACACATGATTTTTTCAAGAAATACAAAAGGGAAAGTTATATAAAATCAATATACTTTGCTTTGTGAAAAAGAAAACCATATAGCATGCTGTGGAAACAGTTTTGGGTTTCAAGATTCAAACTAGAAGCATAACCATGTGAGGAATTCCATCAATTTGTAGTTGACAGCACAATTTAGCAGTAAATTTTGAACTGATAACTTTATTTAGTTAGGACCAAAGAATATACACCATTCTGTGCCTTTTTCATGCTCTCATAATTCAATAGACACTTTGGGGAAATTAAATTTTGAGCCCAGAAAGTGTTGATAAGAGCCCATAGTAACCAGAAGTTTAGAACCATGGAGAAATTTTCAGGCTGAATTGTCCGCAGATATTTTACGGGGAGGGGGAGACTTTACAGTGAGGATGGGATTGCCCGGGGAAAATTCAAGGGGGATGTATTTTACGTGCGAGGAGCTTTCCACGGAGAGGTTTCTCACGAGAGGAGGGACTATATCATGGAGATTTACCGGATTTATTTGAAGTATGATCAGTAATTGAACAAAAACAGAAGTTTTTTTTTTAACTGAAACTAAGGAGTAACATTAAAATTCAAAATGAACAGAAGTTATTCAGCATAAGAAGGGGTTGCCCCCTCCTCAATACCTTGCTCTGTAAGCAAAAGTTTGAATGTTTGTCCCAATTTTTTAAGAATGACTCTTGAAACACATGGGCCGTTTAATTAGAATAGGAAGCTTTTTTAAGAGTGCTATAAACTTCAGCGTGAAGAACAAGGTATTGAGGAGAATTTCATATACGGAAAATTTTCTGTTCGTTTTCATTTTTGGTGTTGCTCCTTTCTTTCAGTTGAAAAAACTTGTTTTTCTTATTTACTACCTTACAGGACTACCTAGACCTAGCTGGTGCCATGATTGCAGCAGTTCATTCACACCAAACATGTGCAGCTCTTTGTCGTAGGTTCATTCAGTTTGGGTTAGCATATCCTCTGCAAAGGAAACTATTAAACTATTCATATAAAATAAAAGAAGTAAGCGTTGATGCGTTACAAATTGCAAACGTAGGTTAGGAAAGTCAAGAGTATATCTTTAATTTTTAGTAGCTGGAACAACTTCCCCAGATGTGTTTTTTACCAATTTTACTGACTGGGGCTCTAAATCAAGGTTCCGATTATAATAGCAATTTTCGCTCGTCAGAGCTTTTTCTTTGCAATGACAGTCAATTTCAGCTGCATTTTATACAATTCATCTATGTTATAAGAATCTGCATTTATCGGAGACTAGGGATTTTCCAGCCACTTTTGTGAAACTGGGAGCTCAGAGATAATTGCGTTCTGGTTTTTCTCTTGTTATCCAAATTAAAAAGAAACCTTTTGTAGGCCTAAATGACATATTTATCTAACTGATCCTGGTTCCATTGATATCAGATAATGCTTTTGATTATTCAGGAATACAACTACATGTTACCAAGGAAATAAAAAACATCAACAGAGAAATATATATTCCAAGGCTCTACCTAGTACCATTAGGGGGGGGGGGAGTACATTGACAGGGTACCATAGCCAATATAATGGTTGAGAACAGTCTATTTGTGAGTAATTTGGTACAATACTTGTGGCTCCTGCAGAACTAAGCATGTATTCCCTTCTGAATGAACATTAATTAAGCTACTCCTCTTGTAAGTGTGCCCTAATCCCCCAATAAGGCAAGAAATGGCCCTGTGCTGTGGATTGTGCTTTGCAGTTTTTTTCTTCAAGACTAAGAAAGTTTTGCATTGCAGGTTATAGGCATAGGCTAACCTTATAACCAAAAGTTCAGTGACATGCCTATAACCAAAAGTTATAGGCCTGAATATATAATGAGTCAGAGGTAATAGGCTTGGGACTGTCTGTGCAGGATTCCAAGTCTTGTTGATAGAAGAGCATCACCAAGTGCTGAAAACCACGTTGTGACCAAGATAGGCCCAGGATTCACAAAGCCTCCAACTTACTAGAGGTCCCAGGGACTTCTTGCTGTCCAGTTCTAAGCCGGCTTAAGCGCTTCAGTGTAGACTTGAGAAGATATGTTGGTCCCTGTCCTGCACTGGTATCCGGGATCATTGCTTTTCCTGAGGCCAAAATAATTTCAATGATTTAAAGAACATGAAAATTGGAACTTGGAATGTTTCAACGTTAAAAAATGACTATCGTACCGACATTTTGACTGACGAATTCAGACGGTTTGAACTGGATTTATTAGGAGATTCAGAAACTCATATGACAGGGATAATGCTGTTAATTCCTGGAAGGAGATATCCAATTAAAAAAAACCCAGCAGAAACCAGCATAAAAACAAGCAGGCTATAAAAAGCTTAGTTTAGACTTACTTTGTCAAGTAAAGCTAATTAAAGGAATGCCACTTGCCTTGTATGGTTTGGTGATTCCAATGTCTTAGTTAGGTTTAGTGGAATATATTCTGTTATAAATATCCTTCAGCTCAGCAGGCGAAGAGGTGTACAGTAAGAAACTGCTTTCTGGCAACTGTGCTGATTCAGTTTGACAAAAAAAGCATCTATAATTGTTTTGCTATATTGTAGGTGGCCCAGCAAGAGGCTCAGCGAGCTGCTTTCGTCGTTGAAAAGGCGGTGCAGGAGAGACAGCAGAAGATTGTACAGTCTGAGGGTGAAGCAGAGGCAGCAAAGATGATATCCTTTTCAAACAATTTAATTGTTCAATTGTTATTTAAATTATTACCAAACCTAGTGATCTTCCCCTCCCCATTGATACGTCCCTGGCCGTACGGTACTAACACATGATTTTACTTAGGGGTTCAAATACATGACAACCCAAGAAAGCTATCTGTTCGGAATTTTTTTGATATTCATGATTTTGTCAGCAAACTTGGCCCAGAAAAACCTTGGTACATTTTCAGCTATTGTTACTAGGTCTAGTCTGTGTCTATATTCTAGCTAAGCCTTTATAGAATCAAAAGCTTTGTTTACATTTACCCAGTCAAATCGTTAGCTAAATTAGCTCAAAGAAACAAAAGCGTGTGGAATAATTTCTGATAGTTGTGAAACATTTTGTTTTTCTATTAGGCATTTCATTATATTTTAAGTAATATTATTGAAGGATTATATCATCCGAGACACCCACAGAGTGCAGCTGATAATCCTTGAAAAAGGAGCTAGTACTCTTTTAAGGTTCATCGGGTAGTCCTTTTTTCACAAAATCGTTTTTAGTCGTAAGGGAAAAAGGAGCATGGGAGAGGGCCTAGCTATCCACCAGTTTCTGGTTACTTATAAAGGGCAAAATAGTTTTTAATTTATGCTGATTAAGGCCTCTCCTGACATTTTAGGACCAGTCACCCCTGGGGAAAAAACAAACCAAAACAATTAAACACGTAACTGCGATTTTTTTCTCGCAAAAAATACAAAATCCCGCATTTTTGTAGATAGGACATTGAAACTTTTACAGTGGAGTTCTCTAATACGCTAAATCTGATGGTGTTATTTTCAATAAGTTTATATGGCTTTTACCAGGTGTTTCCCCTTTTTTTGAAAATAAGGCAAATTTTTCCAGGCTCTTAACTTTTGTTGGGTAAGACTAAATTTGATGATATTTATATATTGAAATCAGCACACAAATCTGATTCTTTTGATGTATCTTTTGGCTTTTTTAGAGTCTTGAATACAGTTGCGCCGGGTCTCTCCTCTCCGTTCGTTACCACAAACTGTTTGGTTTACAAGCTGCCTAACGTGCTATTTTTTTTGCAGCAGAACACCACAAAGCTAAGGAATCAGTTCGTTTGGAGGAATAGGAATAAAAATAACAAAAATGAACGCCTTGCCAGTTTCTTTTAAAATTTCAATTAGACATACTGTGCAAAAAATTTGAACAAGTGAATCCAAAATGTGTGCGAAAGGAAACGAATGCTAAAAAGGCCTTGATCATTGACACAAGCAAAATGTGTGTAATAGAGACATCGAAGTGAAATAATTTTATGGCAACAGTAAATTTGGTCCCTATGCTCGTCTATCCTAAGTATTTCAGGCTGCTAGCATGAATGAACATCATCATGCATAGCCTAAAGCCACACAGATACCCAATTCTTTTTAACATAGTGAGAAAGGGTACATAGACGTAAATATATATCATCCTTTTTGTCCTTGGTAAGTACCTAGAGTTTAACAAAAGACACCATAGTTCTAGTTTGTTTTCTTTTATATATATAGAAGATATAATCTAGCGTAACGGACAGACAACTTATTTTTATATATATATGAAAAATAAATTATAAGCATATAGGTCTCAATTATTTTAATCAGTGCCACCAATTAATGAAAAAGTAGGGCGGCTCAGTTTAAGGGGTAAAAACGACCAGTTAACCATGATAAAATAAAAAGTAGCTATGAAATAGAAATAAGAATTTGCTATTTAAAGTCTAGGAGTGTACAATTGTCCCCCTCTGCCACCAAAATCTAACGAAATTAAATTTTATTTGCCAGTCCATATACACACAATTTAATCATTATTATTAGAAAACCTAGGATACATGATTGTTCTTCCATTCCTGCTAATTTGTATGACCAAATTTATGGTGTCAAACCCTTTGTTTGCTAAATGGCTAAATTAATGATTTGCTTTGTCACGTGTAGCGACCGCCTGCCTACACTTGATACTTAATCTGGTAGAGACGCCCACTAGCTCTTTTGTCTCTAATATGACCACCGCATACCACAAGATGGAAATTTAGTTCCAGAACTTGTGTGCTAGTAATTTTTTCTAACGAAGATATCGGGTTAACAGAAGGCAATGTTTAAGCACTCACTGTGTTTTGGGGTTTATATCTTGTCTGGTAAGTAATATCTATTTAAATTTGCGCATTGAGCTTCACTTTAAGCACTTTGAAAGTCTACCTTTTAATTAGAAAAAAATATGAACGCAGTTTAAAAAATATCTGGTTCTGCTCATGAATGGAGGAAACATGAGAAGATATAGATTAGAACTAGATCCAATGCATCGGCTCTTGTTTTTGTATTCTATTTATCCATAAGGGGGAGCTTTGGGCCGGTGTCCAAAAATCTTAATTTTTCTTGAATTTCTAGGCACTTCTTTTACGAATTATTAATACGTTTTTTATTACTATCCACCAAATATATTCATTATAAAGCATCCAAGGGTGTACTGCCCCTAAAGTGGATGGCTCCAGAAAGCATAAACTTTCGAAGATTTACCACCGCCAGTGATGTTTGGATGTTTGGTGAGTTCACATACGATTTATACAGTGGAGCTTTTTTTTTCTCTGCTTTAGTTTTGATCATCACAATTTATTCCGATTTCATTCCAGATGGGTAGAAACAAGGATAAAACGTTAAACATTTAAGATGGTACACAACCTTAAATTTTGTTATTTGTTGTAGGGGGAGGGGGCAGCAGATATTAAGAATTTGGGCTTCCTATGAAAAAAATTGTAGTTTGTAAATTTTTTTTAATTTGAAAATATCATCGTTATTTCAATATCTAATAACTAGGATAAATGATTGTATTTAAATAGATCACTACCGTACGAAAATAATGGTGTAATATATTCCAGGAGTCTGTATATGGGAAATTCTTATGCTTGGTGTGAAACCTTTTCAAAACATCAAAAACTCGGATGTAATTGGTCGAATTGAAGCTGGTGAACGACTGGCCTTACCATCTAATTGTCCACCTCGGTTATATCAGGAGCTCTGTAGCTGTTGGGCATACGAGCCGAGCAAGAGGCCATCATTCCAATACCTTAAGAGTGTTTTAGAGTAAGTTATATTTCTTGCTGAACGACTTTTTATAACTCCTCCCTTCTCCCTGTCCCCCAAAAATTATAAGCTTCGTTCTAATTTAACGGATTTTATGGTATATCGCTAGTCCTGTGCCATAACAATAATACTAATAATTTTATTTTTGCCCGCTCATACAAAAAAAGAGAGAAGGAGATTAATACAAAATAAGAAAAGGAAAAAGAAGAACACTCAGCATCAAAGAACAAAATTAAGTAGTAACTTATTCATTCGCAATCGAGACCAGGTGCTTTTCCGTGTTTTAATTTGCAAACTGTTTTAGCTGCAGCCGATTTAGATATCACTTTTATCAGACAGGATATTTCCAGCTTTGACATACCCTTCTTTGTCATTTATAGGAACGAAAGTCGCTCTTTTGTTTTCCCAACTATCTAGTTTGACTAATCCATTACCCGTAGCTACCCAGAGATCCCCAGTTTCATCAACTAGCATTTGATGAATGCGATTTGAAGACAGGGAATCTGTTGTTCCGGCACTTTCACTAATTTCAGTGAGCAAATTATCCTGCAGAGAAATTAAAAAGAGACCTAAGTAAGTTCCAACCCAAAGTTCAGAATCATTTCTAGCTACAATGGAACGAACATGTTTATCTTTTAGAATCTCAATATTTTGTATGAACGATAAATCAATGAACTGTCTGCTGTTTAAATCTATTAAATCTAGTCCGGCGGGTGTCCCAATCCAAAGCATGGATTTGTGAGCAAGCAATGAACTAATACCTTCGTAACTCAGCCCATCGTCTTCAGTATATTGATAGAAATCATTTAGCTCTCTGTCATAGCGATAAATACCGGTGTGTCGAGTTCCTATCCAAACCTCTCCATCTTCGGTTTCAACCAATGACTTAATATAACCACTTTTAAGCGTGTTGATGCCTGTCGTTGAAGGGAAATATGACTGAGAATTTAAATCTTTTGGGTCGATAACATCGATACCTGTTTTGCGATTACCTACCCAGACTTCACCATTGTGTAACCCCAGAAGAACCCTAACATTTTTATGTGAAATCAAATTATCAGCATTAAACCGATACCTGATACTTCTGATGCTATCTTGAAATGGGTTGTACAAATTGATCCCGGCCCCCCAAGTACCGACCCAAATCAATCCATCTTTATCAATAAATAACTGTCCTAGTTCATCCAAAGATATAGAGCTATCTACAGCGGGATCATGACGAATATTATCTATCAGGGTGTTATCTTTGGCATCCACAACAAAAATACCGCCGCCATACGTACCCACTCGCATGTCACGGGGAGTAGAAAATTCCTGCGTGAACACGGATGTCTCCAGTACAACGCGTATGTTCGCCCTAAGTTTTGACCTCAGCGAACAATGCCTTTGCGCGTAGGTGTTGTGAGAACTCAGCAACGCATTCACCAAATTTCTGAGCATCGGTCGAACGAGTGTGCAACGCATCACTGAGATTGGAGTAAAGGGTCGTCATAGACGGAAAGTCTTGCACCAACTTTGGATCAGCACCAGCATTGTACTTTGCACAAAGTTCCTTGCCTTCGATACGTTCAGTAATCGGAATCCCAATCTCACTCTTGATAAAGTACTCCTGTGCCGTTCGGAGATGGTAGAAAGCAGCAGGAACATCGCCCTCTGCGGACGCAACCATTGCATCCTGAACGATTTCCCGAATTGGCTTCGGCCATTCGTTTGTGAGTTTCGGTCGGTATGGGCGCGATCGGCCCGTCAGTTGCATACGCAACCCGCGACGCATGATTTGAAATGCCGTAATCCCGGTATGGCAAGAACTGCAGCCAAAGATCACGTGTAGAACCTGAATGGTGCCGTTGGCGTCAGGCGCGAACGGAGTCTCGTGAGGCAACGGGGGCGCGGGAACACTCGTGTGCGGAGTGACGGCTTTGCAAACCGGACAATCAAGTTCCGTTACAGGTAGATAAAACCCAAGAGTCATCTGGTCATTTGGAGTGCTGAGTGCCTCATGTCCTGCGACGCGAGCGGCATCAGCGTAAATGCGTGCGCCGATTCCAACATGCTCACGCCGTGTGGCAGTTGCAATTGGACGCTTAGAGAACTCGTCGATGAGAGCCTGTGTTGTCCAGTCTTCGGACGCCATCCCCTCGACAAAAGCATGTTCGACCGGAAGATTTTGATACAAGCCCTTGGATTCACAGATTGTTTTGATCGCAGTAGCAAACGCGTCCTCAAATCGATGCTCGATTTCGGGTAGAAGAGAATAATCGACAGAAAAAGGGATTTGCACTGTGTTTAACTTAGCATCAAAAAGTCGACATAAAAACGAAATGTTCCAGGTTAGCGTTTCACTTGTACTTACCTAGGTCAACCGGGAATAAAAAATCGAACAAAATTTTATGGCGGTAGTTTCAAATTTAAAACTTCAAAGATGATTGTCAAATTTTAATTCTAAATTAATCATCTGTCAGCTTTTGTTCAGTTAATTATTTGACCCTAGCTTAATACTTCTTATCATTTTTGAAGACAAACAAGCCCCTTTTTTTAATAAATGTCCTCAAACCCATCACGATACTTCAAAGTTGAATACCGACGTAGAAAACAAAGCAACTTTCTGTATTATTACTTATTACAAATCTAGTTTTGTCTACCAGCCCAAATTTTGACATTTTCCAGATACGGTATTCGTTCATCGTTTATATCCGTTGAGAGACGAGAAAACATACAATTTTCCAAAACCTTCAAAATTGACATTATCCATACATCCTTAACACACACATATACATTAACCAATTTAAATGTTGACACAGAGTCGTTCAGAGGGTTGGTGGTACCTGGGGAAAAAATAATTACAGTACCCTCTCCAGCTCAAATAAAATAAAAAAAGAATCAATGTGAAAAATTTTATACAGGTGGCTTACACTCCACCCGCAGTACCCTTCCCCTGCCACCACGGCACCCAGGGCAGGTTGCCGCGTCCCCCCCTTCTTGAACTGCTTTGCATCTATAGGAACAAACACTTTTATTCTATTTAAACCTCGGTCCAAATAAATATCATTCAGAAATGGCACAGAAAAATACGAAAGCTATATTTATAAGCAAAAAAAAAACGAGAAGGGCACTTTGAATTGTATAGTTGAATTTTAGGTGGCGTCACCTACTGGGGTATAATTATTAGTAAAGATGGTGGTGGCAGTGAAGATATGCAAAGTAGGATCAGGATTTTGCTTCTTAGATATTCAGTCATGTTTGTTTGAGTAACTACCCCTGATAACTTTTCATCATCTAAAACGATTAGTCTTCTAATATTGTTATTTAACATCTTTTGTACCGCATCTTCAATTGTTGTGTCTGATTTGACCCATCTGAATTTCTTTGACATTATGTCTCCTAGAATTATTGATGATGCTTTGATATCTTCTGCTGCTAGTCTGCGTACGATATCTCTTTCTGAAACAATCCCTACTGGTTTTTCATCTTTCACGATGACCAAAAAACTAATGTCCTTATCTCTTAATATGATGGATCCTTCATGTGCAGTTTTTTGTTGATCTGCAGTGATGACATTTTTCTCCATGATGTCTCTTACTAGCGTCATGGGGCATTAAGCAATATTTTCACATAAAAATTTTTTCTGACTAGATTCAAATTAAATATCTCCATTTACTATGAAAATTGTGAAGGTTGGGGTTGTAGTTTTTCCTGGTAGTAACTGTGATCGCGACATGTATCACGTTTTATCTGACGTTTTTCATCTTGACACTCAATATTATTGGCATGAAAAAGGCCTTCCAAAAAATATTGATGCTGTAGTTCTCCCTGGAGGGTTCTCTTACGGTGATAGATTAAGGGCAGGAGTGATCGCAGCTCATAGCCCAATAATTAAAGATGTTCGAAAAATGGCCGAGAAAGGAATTCCAATTCTAGGTGTCTGCAACGGATTTCAAATTTTAGTAGAATCCGGTCTTCTTCCGGGTGTATTGCTAAAAAATGAGTCTCTTAACTTTATGTGTGAATGGACAAACCTTATTGTTGAAAATAACAAAACCCCATTTACAAACAAATTTGATATTTGTCAAAAAATCCCAATTCCTATTGCAAACGGCGAGGGAAGATATTATGTCGATGATAAAACTCTAAAACAACTAGAGAAGAATAATCAAATTGTTTTCAGAATTTCTTTGAAATGTCTTCGTTACATCTGCATTCAACAAAGATAACTTACTTTTGGTATCAAGAGCTCTGTTTCTCGGCTTACTTCTGCGAGTGAAAAAAAAAGTATATGACACATCTTGAAAAAAATTAAGTGTTTAACTATCCTGAAACACAGATTTTTCAATATGAGGGTTAGGCTGTCAATCTTGATTTTTTGAAAATGTCACATAATACCTTATGAATTATCACGGCAAGTATCGGCGTTAGGCCTGTGTTACCTGTGTGGCTGCATAGGTCCCAGTGCCACAAAGGGTCCCCTGTTTCATTGTAGGAATAACCAAAAGACCCAAGGCTGTATCAGTGTTCTTCCAACTCTGTGCAGCATGGAAATGCTGTAAGGTAAAAACTTACCCTGTGCAGCATGGAAAACTTACCCTGAAATCTCATCGGAGACCGTAAAAACGCCTACACAATAAGATTTATTCAAATGGATGACATAAATGTAATTCCCCAGCTTGTTAAACTAGTTATTGAGTGGGCTGCTTAAAGTGATATTGCACAGGGCCTAAAAGATCTAATACAACAAATGATTGCAGCCAACCAAATAAAGAGCAATGAAACTTTTCAAGGCAATGAATTATATGCAAAGTCAATTTTCGTCAATAACACTTAAAGCTTAAAAAAAGCAAGATTGAAAACAGTGTATTCACGGAAAGAGTCTTCTTCTTACTAAATATGTGCAACTTATTAAATTTAACCTTACCGATCAGAAATTAATAATATATGCACCAAAAACAGAGTAAAACGAGATATGGCCTTGATGAAACTTAGACCCTCAAACCAAAAATGCTCATTGTTTCAGCCCCTGTCAACCAATACATTAATGTTGTTGTTTTTTTTTTCTAGAAAAAGAGAGTCACGGAAACGTGTTCATTGACTTATTTGTTGTGGTTTTTCTTTTTACGGAGGTGACTGTGTTATGGCTCTGAAAGCTAGGCGCTGATAAAACAGCATCCAAAGTTTTGAAAACAATTGTCTTCGACGGATTCTCGGAATCAACTGGACGGACAATATTACCAACCCATTCATAAGAGAGAATACTAAACAGTCATTCGTTATTGATAAAGTCATAAGCGGTCAGTGGCGACATTGGAGACACATGGTTAGAATGCGCAGCAATCGCCTGCCTCATGACGTTTGGTGTTGCACTCCTCAAGGAATTGGACGGCGCGGATGACAGTAGGCTACACTTGGACGATGCCAAGAAAAAGACGCAGCGCTCTCAAGAACATGCCTTGATAATCTTCAGCCGAAGACGCTGGAGAGGTCATCGTGGAGAGGCATCGTTGCCGCCTTATGCGCCGACCGGCGTGGGAAATCCTAAGTCTAAGTAAGTAAAGGAGCGAAAGAACATATAATTAAGAAACTGGGCAAATAAGTATATAACTAAATGTAATAGCAATAGAAAAGTTAATAATAAAAGCACAGAAAAAGAGAAAAGCCCTCTGGCTTTCCCAGGCCACGGGTGACAAACCCAATCTCAAAGGTGATGACCAAATTAGCAACAACATACAATAGCCTGAGGATATTGGTGAAAGATAAATGTAGATAAGTAAAATAAACGTATATTTTACCAGTCAGTGGATTGAATAGCTTACAACCAGGGTAGCCACCCCTAGTGATTTTTTATTTTTTTTAATTACCTATACAAAGAATCACTAAATTTGCTCATAAATAACTAGGCTATTGAAGAAAATCACTAAATCAACCAGAAAATCACTCAAATTTTGTGATTTTTGTCACCAGGTGGCAACCCTGTTTCTACTGAGTACTTTTGAACTATAGGTAAATCGAAATTAAAATCCTAAGTTGATTTAGATTTCCCTATGGCAGGATATTTTCTTGGATTGCAGAAAAATCCTTATATTTTTAGACTCGACCGGGTCGCTCCTTACTACAGTTCGTTACCACGAACTGTTTGATTTATTACCACAAACTGTTTGACTAAGTAGAGATACAAATATTAAAATGAAAATGATTTTGAAAGTTTAGTACAATTTTTTATACAGATTTTCGACATAATTCTAACATGCAACACAATTATTGTTGTATCCTCAGTTTTTGATTCATAGCTTTTAGAATGTGTGTGTCTGTACCGTTAACTGAACTTGACTGGACTTTATTAAACAAGAAACGACACACATAAACAAAGGAGACAGGGAGGCAATCTTCTTTAACAATAGAGAGAGAAAAAAGAGAGAAGGAATTACACCTCAAGAACTCACACGGAGTACATGAGAAAGAAAAAGAGAGAAGAAGAAGCGAAAAAAAAAAACTTACCTTGCGAATCTTATAAGACTTTTCCTGTGTATGTAGCGTTACCCATGTTCTTGACATTCGTCAATTGCTGGTCCTTAAATAAACATTTATTAGCTGTTCTTTCACAACCCAGAAATATAAAAAAAAATTGTAACCGAAAAAAGTTAACATGACTACAAGGGGATGTAAAAAGATTTATTAAAGTATAAAATAAAATATACTGAACTATGAATTTCCAAATGTGGTTCGGGCCACGTGATCCACTTTTCTTTTCGATTGCTTGATGAAGCCAGTATATTGCAGTTCGGAAACTGCTTGACTGAAGCGGGCTCTAGAATTATCATGTTAAGGAGGTCTGTGAAGGTAAAGAAAATGAAATAAATAATACTACGTTTCAGTGATACTCCACATCTGAAAAGGAGAAAGAAGAGATTCTAGTATCCTTTAAACTATCGTTTAATCCAAACTGGTAGATATAGTAATGAGTGTAGTTATTTTTTCAGTTTATTTTAGATTAGGAAGAGACATGAAAACAAGGGCGCGACAAGGATTTTTTTTCGGGGGCAGGTTATTTTTCAGGCCTATGTCCTCCAAAAAAAGATATCTAATTTTTTCTTTACTGAAAGACAACCGCATCTCGAGCTATACATTTAGTTGTTATAACACGGAACTATTGTGACCAAACTTGCCAAGAAGAACAAATGAACATAGATTGACAGTTTATTATATATAGACATTCATTCCTACAATTCATAATAACTTTGTAAAAGAGATAGATTTATAAAAGAGAAATCATTTGATTTTTTTTCTTTTAATACCCTCTTAATATCCTCATCCTCGGTAGAAGTAGTAGACTATTAATAGAAGTAGTGAAAGTTGAAGCAGTAGTACCAGTTGGAGTAGCAGTAATTGAAGTATACATATAATGCTCTTTGGCTAGATCAACAAACTCCTAGATATGACCTGAAATTTTTATTCAATTCTCTAAGCCGTTCCTGAGAAATTGCTGATAGCCTAAACCCTTTTGACAAACTGCACGCATTGCGTTTGGATTTAGTTCAACTTCTCCCTAAATATCTCTAAAAATTTATAAAAAAAATGTATAATCCCTATAGAAAGTTTTTGAAAGATAAGTAAAGATCTAAATTAAACCAAAGATGAGCGAAAATAAAGTCAGGAAGTTTGTCAGGTTAATAATATCCTAAATTACTATCAATTAATAACTGAAAACCATAAGAACAGTAATTACAATAAATAAAAAGTCTCAAAACTAGCAAACACTACCAAACAGAGGAGGAAGGCTAACACCCCCTATGCCCTCCAAAGACAGACGCCTAGTTTTCTCTTTACTGAAAACAACCGTATCTTGAACTACGTTCTTGCATATGCATACCAAAATTGCCGAGAAGAACAAATGAACATGGATTTACAGTTTATTATAGATGGACATTCATTCCAAAAATTCATAATAACTTTATAAAAAAGATAGATTTATAAAAGAGAAATCATTTAAAAAAAATTTTTTCTTTTAATACTCCCTGGAAAATAATTCGCCCGAACGAAATGACTTCCAAATAATCGCTGGCAGGAACCAGTCCGACACTGGCTGGGCGCGACACAAATCTTCGACAAACTTTGGAGAAATCTTACCAATCGTCATGTCCAGAATCGGACGAAAGATCTTTGAATTGGCCAATCGTCGTGCTGCCCATACGGCAAAGGCAAATGGTGCCACCAAAGGCCAGAAAAAATAACGGAGCTTCCCGCCACAAAACCAGGCGGCCAAAATGTGAGCAATAATCAGGATCGTCCCAATCACTTGTAAGCGAGCCAGCGATAGCGTGGTCTGAGAGTCGGGATCGATCAAGTACGACGCTTCCCACCAGATGCCAAGCAACGTGACAGGCCACAGCAATAGCCACGTGCCGATCACAATGCCGGCGAGTTTGGCCGCCTTGTCGAATCCTACAAATCCCGCCTTGATTGATCCATGCAATCGAATTCTGCGAGTGACTTCGAGGAAATAACCCAAGGCCATGAACTGAAATAGCGGAATCACCGCGGCAATGGCCAGACAGAGCACGATTCCAAAGAACCCGAAACACCACAGGTAGATCGTGCCAAGTCCATCCACAATCCGAAATGGCCAACTGCGTTCTGGGCTGTCCTTACTGGATTTGGACGTCGCGACTTTTGTTGGCGAAGACTCATTCGAAGGATCTAACTGAGAATCATTCGATCGCTTTGGTGATTCCGAAACTGGATCGGGACGAGGTTCAGAATCCAAGAACGTAACATCGGGTGATCGATCTTCAATAACAGTCTGGTTGGATTCGAATTGACGCGGAGGATCATTGCTCTTCGGCACGTCACGATCTTTATTTTCGACCACATCGCTAGAATCAAGAAAAACAATTTCCGGTTGTTCGTCCTTGGACGAATTGGCAGAGTCGTTTTCCATGAAAGCCTTGGTCATTGGATAGTCGCGAGAGATCGAGCCACGTTGAGCGCAAGACATTCCAAAAAATGGACAGAAAACATTGAAGCATGCAAGGCTGTTGAATTTCCAAGAAAGGTAATTGTTTTTTTTTTTTGAAGCATGGTTATTAATTGATCCTGTCGATTTTGATCTGTCAGAAAATTATTGGAATGTGTCTAAGGGAAAAAGTCCAATAATTTTTTTTCTTTATAACTATAGGAAATCTAAATCCAAATGAAGAGAATAAAAGTTGGTTTTCTAAAACATAAATAATTTTACAAATCTGTAAAACCTATGGAAAAAGTAGAAGCTGTTATTCGCAGTTCACAGTCGTATAAAGTTCAAGAAGCACTGGCAGAATTGGGTATCGGAGGCATGACTGTATCAGAAGTCAAGGGAATGGGTGCCCAGAAAGGAGAGGCAACAGGTGGCGGTAGGCCTGGATCCTTCAAAGGCTCAAATCTCAATCCGAAGACCAAAATCGAAATCGTTTGTGAAGAGTCTGAAACGGAATCTATAGTGGACACAATCAAAAAGAATGCTCATACCGGAAGCGTGGGTGATGGGAAAATATTCATTTTTGATGTCAAGGATTCTATACGAATCAGGACCGGAGAAAGAGGAAACAAAGCAGTATGATTATTTCTCCAAAACCATCCTTTTTAGATTCAAAAGAATTTCATATGTGTAGCAGGGATAATTTTTAAATCCAGATCAAGTCGGTAAAACAATTTTGCAATACGAATAAGTAGTCCAGTTGTAGGTACAAATTAAAATGAGTTCAGAAGATTTGGATAAACCATCTGGATCTGAGTATAAAGTAGCAGTAAAAAAATCAACTTTCAATGGTTTGGTTGTAGGACTAATTGTAATTGTTGGGATTGCCGCGTTTTTTGCAGGATCATATACATCTAGTTTAAGTTCAAATCAACTAACTCAAGAAGATTTAGACCAAGCAATGGCAAAGCTAGAACTCAAACTTGAGAAAACATAATAGGCTATTTTTCGTTGTTGAAAATAAGGGACAACTCATACTTTTAATCAAATATTCATCATTTTTAAGAGCTCAAAAAGTGCTTAAATGTAAAATTGCAAAAGAAGTCATTGTTATATTTGTAAAGAACTTAATAAAAGGCATCAAGTAGTAGGCTATATTTACTTTATTAGTAAGTCAGTTATATGAACTGTCAAAATTTTACTCAGTTTTATTTCTATTAAACAAAGAGCACTCACAACCCCAGGGTCTGTCACATAATCCCCATTTAGGTTAAGCTGTAGATTAGCTTCACCATGCAATTTTTTGGGGTAAAATCCTAGTTTAGCTATGTTTTGCAATCTTGTAAAGGGTTTAAGTTAGGAAAAAAAAAACTTCTTTCTCTAGAGGGTAATGACCTTTAAATATCTTTGCATTATAAAATTGAAATCTTGCAAAATAAATCTCCTGTTTATACAATCTACAACAAAACTATTTTGCTTCAGAACTTTGGTTTATTGCAATTTATGAGGTTTCAAAGATCTACAAACACATATCCTAAATTAAAAAAGAAAACTGTACAATATGGCTTAAATTTCTATTCAAAATATCAGGAATGCATAATTCCAGAACTAGAACCAGTGAAAAAGAGATTGATAGCTAAAAATTAAGGTAAAGTTTTGTTTTGCTGAAAATTTCACTAGCCATAGACCTGTCAATTAGGCAAATTTCTAACCCTTAAAAATCAGGAGAGGTATAATGTAGAAGCTTAGCAATACCATATCAGAGTATGTTTTTATCCTGAATTCATTACTGCAGTCTTTATTTTCTTAACTTAACCCCTTTCCAAAATCATAAAAGTAGCTAAACTAGAATTTTACCCTTATTTTTACTCAAGCTTAATTTATAGAGCTTAGAGGATAGGTTTCACTTGTTTTAAGATTTATTTATTCATTTATATTAGTCTCACAAAGGCCTTTGACCATATTTATCCTTATATCAAATGAAATTCTTTTATAAGGAACACCCATGAGACCCGATAAACTCACGACCAAATTTCAACTGGCACTGGCAGATGCCCAAAGTCTGGCCGTCGGTCGCGATCACCAATTCATCGAACCGGCCCATGTCCTGAGTGCCATGCTTGATCAAGACGGTTCCAGTATCTCTCATTTACTATCTTCTGCCGGTGTTCGTTTGCCTCAGTTGCGCTCCGATCTCAACGCGGCCCTGGATCGTATCCCGCAAGTCAGTGGCCATAGTGGTGATGTGCATATTTCGAAGAACCTCGACCGCCTTTTAAATGTCACCGACAAACTGGCACAGGAACGCAAGGACCAATATATCTCCAGCGAATTATTCATCCTCGCCTGCCTTGGTGAGAAAAACGAAATGGGTGACCTGCTCACCGCGGCTGGTGCCAACAAACAAAGCATTGCTAATGCGATTGATCAAATTCGTGGTGGCGAGGCCGTCAACGATCCCAATGCCGAAGAAAATCGTCAGGCTCTCGAAAAATACACCATCGATCTCACCGCCCGTGCTGAAAGCGGTAAGCTCGATCCCGTCGTCGGCCGTGATGAAGAAATACGTCGCACGATTCAAGTATTACAAAGACGCACTAAAAATAACCCCGTCCTCATTGGTGAACCCGGTGTCGGCAAGACCGCAATCGTCGAAGGGCTGGCGCAACGCATCATCAATGGCGAGGTGCCGGATGCCTTGAAAAACAAACGTGTGTTGTCGCTCGACATGGGCGCCCTTATTGCCGGGGCCAAGTTTCGCGGCGAATTTGAAGAACGATTGAAGTCGGTTCTTACTGAAGTGCAAGGCGAAGACGGGCGCGTGATATTGTTCATTGACGAATTGCACACCTTGGTCGGTGCCGGTGGTGCCGAAGGTGCAATCGACGCGGCCAATGTTTTGAAAACCGCTGGGTCAGCTTGGTTGCCACCAGTGCCCAGACTGCTGCGCACATGCCATTGGCATGTTGCAGGAGGGCAAGTTCACCATCGCCGCCGAAGTCCCAACCGGCAATTTCGATCTCGCCGCCGGATTTACCCAGGTTGGGCACCTGCCACCGTCTAGGGGTGGCTACCTCATGAATGTTCACTGCTCTTTTGAATCCGGATTGTCTGTATCGAGAGTGCTTGTATCCTGAACGCGAAGGTCCGCCCAGGCTGCGGCGTAGTCTGCCTTCGGCTGAGCCATGTTCAAGGCGGCTTCGGTCGGGTGTAGTAAATGTCGCGTTTCGAACATGAAGGCGAGTGATCCGTCCAGATATTCGGGTTCAAGTGTGGCGTTGCTGGCTCGAGCGTGTGTTGCGCTGTCAGGTCCATGGGGAACCATGCAATTGTGCAGGCTTGCTCCACCCGGCACAAAACCGCCGCCGCGTTTGCCGTCGTACTCGCCGCTGATCAACCCCATGAATTCGCTCATCACGTTTTTGTGGAACCAGGGTGGTCTGAAGGTATCGGTCATCACCAGCCAACGCGGGGCAAAAACGACAAAGTCTGAATTGGCAACGCCATCTATCTCCGACGGTGAAGTCAGCACGGTGAAGATGGAAGGGTCGGGGTGATCAAAACTGTTGGAGCCGATCACGTTGAAGCGCGCCAGTTCATATCGATAGGGTGCGTTGTTGCCGTGCCAGGCCACAACGTCCAGCGGGGAACGGCTGACGCTGGCCGCAAACAGTCGCCCACCCAGCTTGTTACTCAAGCGGCAGGGTTCTGATTTATCCTGGTAAGCGGCGACCGGATATTCAAAGTCTCGTGCGTTTGCGAGCCCGTCAGAACCGATGGGACCGCGTTCAGGCAACTCGAATGGAGCACCATAGTTTTCCAGCACATAGCCGCGTGCCTACGGCTCGTCGATGTTGACGCTGAGGTTGGAAATACATTTCTTAGTAGCAATAAGTGATCGGACACTATTAGTGTAGTAAACAGAAGCAAAGGAATGGAGAGCATTTGCTGCAGCTTTCTGAACGGCACGACGTTTGTCCTGCAAACTTATGTCAATAACAGACAGCCATACATCTATAGAAACAATTACACTACAATTAATAGATTTGGAATAATAAATAAAGAAAATACATGCTTTCTCCTTAAAATTATGCAGTAGCGTAGACTTAGTGAAGAAAGATGAGTCTCCAAAGTATGGTACAACTATTTTCTTTTTCAGCTCCAATTATATACAATGGATGATAGTAAAACGCAAGAATTGGTGTAATAATATTACAAATACTAAGATCTAGTCATAATATAAAGTCATTTTGGCCCATATATCCTTTTTGCCACCTAACGTCCCCTACCACTCACCTCCTGAAGTCTGCGCACAATTGGATCAAAATTGAAAGATAGACATTTCAATAACAATGATCACAAAGTAAAAAAAAATATGTCTCAGTGGGTGACAGGATGCGTGCTGTAACAAAGGCACTAAATTATGCAAAAATCGTTCAAAACGGTTTAAAATCACATAAAATGTATTCATAGATACGTTTTAGCAGGAACCAAATTTGTGGTTTGCATTTTCCGGTCTCAATCAGCTGAGACAAGGATAATGATGCAAAAAGTGGTAAATAAAATTAGCAAAAAGCGTCAAAAATAGTAATTAGCATGGAAACATTTATAATTTGAGAAATCAGCAAAATTTTAAGAATTTACTGGGGGGGGGGGACACAAACCCCCTCTCAATACCATAGGATCTTGCATCAAACCTTATCGTATTTTGTCTTAACTTATCTCACCACTTAAAATAGTATGTATCAGCCGTACAGGATATGTCGCAGTAGAGAAATGACTCAGGTTAACAAACCTTCTGGTTAATTCAAGGAACTTACCAATGCTGCATAGCCTAACTAATATTCTCTTAAGTAAACGTTTATACCAACCAAAGACATTGCTTAAAATGAAGTTCAACACTAGAGTACGTAGATTACTAAATACATAACAAATGTCATAATACTCCATGTCTTGGGTTTTTCGAAATTTAAAAGTCAATACAATCTACAATATTCTTTCAGCCTTCGTTTGAAAAAAAAAATTAACCTCCCCTTCAATATCCCTAAAGATTCTTACTTTAACCCAAGAGTCCCTACATTCACAATAAATATCCTTAAAATAAGATAATCTCACCAGAAGCAGAAGCTCAGATTGCCGTCCACATTTCAAGAAAAACAAATTTGTTCAAGCTCTTATTGAGAACTTCCTGTCTCAAATTAACTCAAATTAAAATTTCAGCATCTTCCATTTAATTTTTAATTTAAACGCACCAAAGCAGTTTGCACAATGGCACATACATTATTATATACTCATACAAAATAATTATTATTTTACGCGTATACGAACAGTCGTATAAAAAGAATATAGCTAAGCATAAGTATATATTGAACCAATTGATCAATATTATATTATCTTAGACATTTATTCTGATCAATTTTTCTTTAGCTATCCTTACTAGTCGTACAATATAATTTGAGGTATCAAAATTTACTTTGAATAAAACAAAAACAAAGATGAGGAGCAAGAAAGAATACAAGACCACGATCAAAGGAAGGAAAAGAAAAGAGCTGACCTGAAAGTATTAGGTACCCCAACTTTGGCTTCTTGATTTTCAGTGAATTCGACTTGAGCTGTTGCTAGATTAATAATTCCACGTTCAACCAAATCTCGCTCATCCCTAAACAGAAAGACGTATGGACGCCGAACAACCTGCAATGACAAACAATAAATCTAAACTACTAAGTTTTTTGTTTTTCTTTTCTTGGTCTGTTTCCTTGTCTGATATGTATTACTAAGCGAATGAATTTGCTTTCAGGTAAAAGACACAGGCGTTGGTATCGCACCAGAAAAAATGGACACGCTCTTCGATGAGTTTTCAACCATTAGCGGCATTCACCGTCAGGAAGGTCCCGGTCTCGGTTTATATATTAGCCAAAGGTTTTCCCAGATGATGGGTGGTTATATCGGGGTGGAAAGTCAGGTCAGTGAAGGCACCACCTTCAGCGTGTATATTCCGGCCGTCATTGAACCGGAAACGCTCAAGGGAACAACCGGTCAAACCGGCGGTACCACTCACGGAAGAA